>CAJZBX010000469.1:0-600000 GCA_914767735.1 Anoplius nigerrimus | reverse complement strand
TATAGTTGTTTATATCTGTCAAGCCATGAATCACCATTGACGGCCGGATTGCTTTCCACTCGAAACGATCGATGTTTGACAAAACTATGCAAGTTCGTCGCAGATCGGTATAAGGTGGTTCGTTGGGGCGTGTTTTATCCTACAAATTGCTATGTCGCAGATTTGCATACGACGAATAGAAGCGGAGTTATTGTTGTTTATATCTGTGAGGCCAAGAATCACCATTGACGGCCGGATTGCCTACCACTCGAAACGATCGATGTTTGACGAAACTATGCAAGTTCGTCGCAGATCGGCACAAGGTGGGTCGATGTGACGTGTTTTAAGCTACAAATTGCTATGTCGCAGATTTGCATTCGACGAATAGAAGCGGAGTTATAGTTGATTATATCTGTGTGGCCATGAATCACCATTGACGGCCGGATTCCCTACCACTCGAAACGATCGACGTTTGACGAAACCATGCAAGTTCGTCGCAGATCGGCAGAAGGTGGGTCGATGTGACGTGGTTTAAGCTACAAATTGCTATGTCGCATATTCGCATACGACGAATAGAAGCGGAGTTATTGTTGTTTATATCTGTGAGGCCATGAATCACCATTGACGGCCGGATTGCTTTCCACTCGAAACGATCGATGTTTGACGAAACTATGCAAGTTCGTCTTAAATCGGTATAAGGTGGTTCGTTGGGGCGTGTTTTAAGCTACAAATTGCTTTGTCGCAGATTCGCATACGACGTATAGAAGCGGACATATAGTTGTTTATATCTGTGAGGCCATGAATCGCCATTGACTACCGGATTGCCTACCACTCGAAACGATCGACGTTTGACGAAACTATACAAGTACGTCGCAGATCGGCATGAGGTGGGTCGATGTGTCGTGTTTTAAGCTACAAATTGCTATGTCGCAGATTCGCATACGACGAATAGAAGCGGAGTTATTGTTGTTTATATCTGTGAGGCCATGAATCACCATTGACGGCCGGATTCCCTACCATTCGAAACGATCGACGTTTGACGAAACTATGCAAGTTCGTAGCACATCGGCACAAGGTGGGTCGATGTGACGTGTTTTAAGCTACAAATTGCTATGTCGCAGATTTGCATTCGACGAAGAGAAGCGGAGTTATAACTGTTTATATCTGTCAGGTCATGAATCACCATTGACGGCCGGATTGCTTTCCACTCGAAACGATCGATGTTTGACAAAACTATGCAAGTTCGTCGCAGATCGGTATAAGGTGGTTCGTTAGGGCGTGTTTTAAGCTACAAATTGCTATGTCGCAGATTCGCATACGACGAATAGAAGCGGAGTTATTGTGGTTTATATCTGTGAGGCCATGAATCACCATTGACGGCCGGATTCCCTACCACTCGAAACGATCGACGTTTGACGAAACTATACAAGTACGTCGCAGATCGGCATGAGGTGGGTCGATGTGTCGTGTTTTAAGCTACAAATTGCTATATCGCAGATTCGCATACGACGAATAGAAGCGGAGTTATTGTTGTTTATATCTGTGAGGCCATGAATCACCATTGACGGCCGGATTCCCTACCACTCGAAACGATCGACGTTTGACGAAACCATGCAAGTTCGTCGCAGATCGGCACAAGGTGGGTCGATGTGACGTGTTTTAAGCTACAAATTGCTATGTCGCAGATTTGCATTCGACGAATAGAAGCGGAGTTATAGTTGTTTATATCCGTGAGGCCATGAATCACTATTGACGGCCGGATTGCCTAGCACTCGAAACGATCGATGTTTGACGAAACCAATCAAGTTCGTTGCAGATCGGTATAAGGTGGGTCGTTGGGCCGTGTTTTAAGCTACAAAATGCTATGTCGCAGATTCGCATACGACGAATAGAATCCAAGTTTTTGGTGTTTATATCTGTGAGGCCATGAATCACCATTGTCGGCCGGATCGCCTACCACTCGGAACGATCGACGTTTGACGAAACTATGCAAGATTTTCGCAGAACGGTATAAGGTGGGTCGATGTGTCCTGTTTTAAGCTACAAATTGCCTTGTCGCAGATTTGCATACGACGAATAGAAGCGGAGTTATTGTGGTTTATATCTGTGAGGCCATGAATCACCATTGACGGCCGGATTCCCTACCACTCGAAACGATCGACGTTTGACGAAACTATACAAGTACGTCGCAGATCGGCATGAGGTGGGTCGATGTGACGTGTTTTATGCTACAAATTGCTATGTCGCATATTCGCATACGACGAATAGAAGCGGAGTTATTGTTGTTTATATCTGTGAGGCCATGAATCACCATTGACGGCCGGATTGCTTTCCACTCGAAACGATCGATGTTTGACGAAACTATGCAAGTTCGTCTTAAATCGGTATAAGGTGGTTCGTTGGGGCGTGTTTTAAGCTACAAATTGCTTTGTCGCAGATTCGCATACGACGTATAGAAGCGGACTTATAGTTGTTTATATCTGTGAGGCCATGAATCGCCATTGACTACCGGATTGCCTACCACTCGAAATGATCGACGTTTGACGAAACTATACAAGTACGTCGCAGATCGGCATGAGGTGGGTCGATGTGTCGTGTTTTAAGCTACAAATTGCTATGTCGTAGATTCGCATACGACGAATAGAAGCGGAGTTATTGTTGTTTATATCTGTGAGGCCATGAATCACCATTGACGGCCGGATTCCCTACCATTCGAAACGATCGACGTTTGACGAAACTATGCAAGTTCGTAGCACATCGGCACAAGTTGGGTCGATGTGACGTGTTTTAAGCTACAAATTGCTATGTCGCAGATTTGCATTCGACGAATAGAAGCGGAGTTATAGTTGTTTATATCCGTGAGGCCATGAATCACTATTGACGGCCGGATTGCCTAGCACTCCAAACGATCGATGTTTGACGAAACCAATCAAGTTCGTTGCAGATCGGTATAAGGTGGGTCGTTGGGCCGTGTTTTAAGCTACAAAATGCTATGTCGCAGATTCGCATACGACGAATAGAATCCAAGTTTTTGGTGTTTATATCTGTGAGGCCATGAATCACCATTGTCGGCCGGATCGCCTACCACTCGGAACGATCGACGTTTGACGAAACTATGCAAGATTTTCGCAGAACGGTATAAGGTGCGTCGATGTGTCCTGTTTTAAGCTACAAATTGCCTTGTCGCAGATTTGCATACGACGAATAGAAGCGGAGTTATTGTTGTTTATATCTGTGAGGCCATGAATCACCATTGACGGCCGGATTCCCTACCACTCGAAACGATCGATGTTCGACGAAACTATGCAAGTTAGTCGCAGATCGGCACAAGGTGGGTCGATGTGACGTGTTTTAAGCTACAAATTGCTATGTCGCAGATTTGCATTCGACGAATAGAAGCGGAGTTATAGTTGTTTATATCTGTCAGGCCATGAATCACCATTGACGGCCGGATTGCTTTCCACTCGAAACGATCGATGTTTGACAAAACTTTGCAAGTTCGTCGCATATTGGTATAAGGTGGGTCGTTGGGCCGTGTTTTATGCTACAAATTGCTACGTCGCAGATTTGCATACGGCGAATAGAAGCGGAGTTATAGATGTTTATATCTGTGAGGCCATGAATCACCATTGACGGCCGGATTGCTTTCCACTCGAAACGATCGATGTTTGACTAAACTATGCAAGTTCGTCGCAGATCGGTATAAGGTGGGTCGTTGGGCCGTGTTTTATGCTACAAATTGCTACGTCGCAGATTCGCATACGACGAATAGAAGCGGACTTATAGTTGTTTATATCTGTGAGGCCATGAATCACCATTGACGGCCGGATTGCTTTCCACTCGAAACGATCGATGTTTGACGAAACTATGCAAGTTCGTCGCAGATCGGTATAGGGTGGTTCGTTGGGGCGTGTTTTAAGCTACAAATTACTATGTCGCAGATTCGCATACGACGTATAGAAGCGGACTTATAGTTGTTTATATCTGTGAGGCCATGAATCGCCATTGGCGGCCGGATTGCTTTCCACTCGAAACGATCGATGTTTGACAAAACTATGCAAGTTCGTCGCAGATCGGTATAAGGTGGGTCGTTGGGCCGTGTTTTATGCTACAAATTGCTACGTCGCAGATTTGCATACGGCGAATAGAAGCGGAGTTATAGTTGTTTATATCTGTGAGGCCATGAATCACCATTGACGGCCGGATTCCCTACCACTCGAAACGATCGACGTTTGACGAAACCATGCAAGTTCGTCGCAGATCGGCAGAAGGTGGGTCGATGTGACGTGTTTTAAGCTACAAATTGCTATGTCGCATATTCGCATACGACGAATAGAAGCGGAGTTATTGTTGTTTATATCTGTGAGGCCATGAATCACCATTGACGGCCGGATTGCTTTCCACTCGAAACGATCGATGTTTGACGAAACTATGCAAGTTCGTCTTAAATCGGTATAAGGTGGTTCGTTGGGGCGTGTTTTAAGCTACAAATTGCTTTGTCGCAGATTCGCATACGACGTATAGAAGCGGACTTATAGTTGTTTATATCTGTGAGGCCATGAATCGCCATTGACTACCGGATTGCCTACCACTCGAAACGATCGACGTTTGACGAAACTATACAAGTACGTCGCAGATCGGCATGAGGTGGGTCGATGTGTCGTGTTTTAAGCTACAAATTGCTATGTCGCAGATTCGCATACGACGAATAGAAGCGGAGTTATTGTTGTTTATATCTGTGAGGCCATGAATCACCATTGACGGCCGGATTCCCTACCACTCGAAACGATCGACGTTTGACGAAACTATACAAGTACGTCGCAGATCGGCATGAGGTGGGTCGATGTGTCGTGTTTTAAGCTACAAATTGCTATATCGCAGATTCGCATACGACGAATAGAAGCGGAGTTATTGTTGTTTATATCTGTGAGGCCATGAATCACCATTGACGGCCGGATTCCCTACCACTCGAAACGATCGACGTTTGACGAAACCATGCAAGTTCGTCGCAGATCGGCACAAGGTGGGTCGATGTGACGTGTTTTAAGCTACAAATTGCTATGTCGCAGATTTGCATTCGACGAATAGAAGCGGAGTTCTAGTTGTTTATATCCGTGAGGCCATGAATCACTATTGACGGCCGGATTGCCTAGCACTCGAAACGATCGATGTTTGACGAAACCAATCAAGTTCGTTGCAGATCGGTATAAGGTGGGTCGTTGGGCCGTGTTTTAAGCTACAAAATGCTATGTCGCAGATTCGCATACGACGAATAGAATCCAAGTTTTTGGTGTTTATATCTGTGAGGCCATGAATCACCATTGTCGGCCGGATCGCCTACCACTCGGAACGATCGACGTTTGACGAAACTATGCAAGATTTTCGCAGAACGGTATAAGGTGGGTCGATGTGTCCTGTTTTAAGCTACAAATTGCCTTGTCGCAGATTTGCATACGACGAATAGAAGCGGAGTTATTGTTGTTTATATCTGTGAGGCCATGAATCACCATTGACGGCCGGATTCCCTACCACTCGAAACGATCGATGTTCGACGAAACTATGCAAGTTAGTCGCAGATCGGCACAAGGTGGGTCGATGTGACGTGTTTTAAGCTACAAATTGCTATGTCGCAGATTTGCATTCGACGAATAGAAGCGGAGTTATAGTTGTTTATATCTGTCAGGCCATGAATCACCATTGACGGCCGGATTGCTTTCCACTCGAAACGATCGATGTTTGACAAAACTTTGCAAGTTCGTCGCATATCGGTATAAGGTGGGTCGCTGGGCCGTGTTTTATGCTACAAATTGCTACGTCGCAGATTTGCATACGGCGAATAGAAGCGGAGTTATAGATGTTTATATCTGTGAGGCCATGAATCACCATTGACGGCCGGATTGCTTTCCACTCGAAACGATCGATGTTTGACTAAACTATGCAAGTTCGTCGCAGATCGGTATAAGGTGGGTCGTTGGGCCGTGTTTTATGCTACAAATTGCTACGTCGCAGATTCGCATACGACGAATAGAAGCGGACTTATAGTTGTTTATATCTGTGAGGCCATGAATCACCATTGACGGCCGGATTGCTTTCCACTCGAAACGATCGATGTTTGACGAAACTATGCAAGTTCGTCGCAGATCGGTATAAGGTGGTTCGTTGGGGCGTGTTTTAAGCTACAAATTACTATGTCGCAGATTCGCATACGACGTATAGAAGCGGACTTATAGTTGTTTATATCTGTGAGGCCATGAATCGCCATTGGCGGCCGGATTGCTTTCCACTCGAAACGATCGATGTTTGACAAAACTATGCAAGTTCGTCGCAGATCGGTATAAGGTGGGTCGTTGGGCCGTGTTTTATGCTACAAATTGCTACGTCGCAGATTTGCATACGGCGAATAGAAGCGGAGTTATAGTTGTTTATATCTGTGAGGCCATGAATCACCAATGACGGCCGGATTGCTTTCCACTCGAAACGATCGATGTTTGACGAAACTATGCAAGTTCGTCGCAAATCGGTATAAGGTGGTTCGTTGGGGCGTGTTTTAAGCTACAAATTGCTATGTCGCAGATTCGCATACGGCGTATAGAAGCGGACTTATAGTTGTTTATATCTGTGAGGCCATGAATCGCCATTGACTACCGGCTTGCCTACCACTCGAAACGATCGACGTTTGACGAAACTATACAAGTACGTCGCAGATCGGCATGAGGTGGGTCGATGTGTCGTGTTTTAAGCTACAAATTGCTATGTCGCAGATTTGCATTCGACGAATAGAAGCGGAGTTATAGTTGTTTATATCTGTCAGGCCATGAATCACCATTGACGGCCGGATTGCTTTCCACTCGAAACGATCGATGTTTGACAAAACTATGCAAGTTCGTCGCAGATCGGTATAAGGTGGGTCGTTGGGCCGTGTTTTATGCTACAAATTGCTACGTCGCAGATTTGCATACGGCGAATAGAAGCGGAGTTATAGATGTTTATATCTGTGAGGCCATGAATCACCATTGACGGCCGGATTGCTTTCCACTCGAAACGTTCGATGTTTGACTAAACTATGCAAGTTCGTCGCAGATCGGTATAAGGTGGGTCGTTGGGCCGTGTTCTATGCTACAAATTGCTACGTCGCAGATTCGCATACGACGAATAGAAGCGGACTTATAGTTGTTTATATCTGTGAGGCCATGAATCACCATTGACGGCCGGATTGCTTTCCACTCGAAACGATCGACGTTTGACGAAACCATGCAAGTTCGTCGCAGATCGGCACAAGGTGGGCCGATGTGACGTGTTTTAAGCTACAAATTGCTATGTCGCAGATTTGCATTCGACGAATAGAAGCGGAGTTATTGTTGTTTATATCTTTGAGGCCATGAATCACCATTGACGGCCGGATTGCTTTCCACTCGAAACGATCGATGTTTGACGAAACTATGCAAGTTCGTCGCAGATCGGTATAAGGTGGTTCGTTGGGGCGTGTTTTAAGCTACAAATTGCTATGTCGCAGATTCGCATACGGCGTATAGAAGCGGACTTATAGTTGTTTATATCTGTGAGGCCATGAATCGCCATTGACTACCGGATTGCCTACCACTCGAAACGATCGACGTTTGACGAAACTATACAAGTACGTCGCAGATCGGCATGAGGTGGGTCGATGTGTCGTGTTTTAAGCTACAAATTGCTATGTCGCAGATTCGCATACGGCGAATAGAAGCGGAGTTATAGTTGTTTATATCTGTGAGGCCATGAATCACCATTGACGGCCGGATTGCCTACCACTCGAAACGATCGACGTTTGACGAAACTATGCAAGTTCGTCGCAGGTCGGTATAAGGTGGTTCGTTGGGGCGTGTTTTAAGCTACAAATTGCTAGGTCGCAGATTCGCATACGACGAATAGAAGCGGACTTATAGTTGTTTATATCTGTGAGGCCATGAATCGCCATTGACTACCGGATTGCCTACCACTCGAAACGATCGACGTTTGACGAAACTATACAAGTACGTCGCAGATCGGCATGAGGTGGGTCGATGTGTCGTGTTTTAAGCTACAAATTGCTATGTCGCAGATTCGCATACGGCGAATAGAAGCGGAGTTATTGTGGTTTATATTTGTGAGGCCATGAATCACCATTGAAGGCCGGATTCCCTACCACTCGAAACGATCGACGTTTGACGAAACCATGCAAGTTCGTCGCAGATCGGCACAAGGTGGGCCGATGTGACGTGTTTTAAGCTACAAATTGCTATGTCGCAGATTTGCATACGACGAATAGAAGCGGAGTTATTGTTGTTTATATCTTTGAGGCCATGAATCACCATTGACGGCCGGATTGCTTTCCACTCGAAACGATCGATGTTTGACGAAACTATGCAAGTTCGTCGCAGATCGGTATAAGGTGGTTCGTTGGGGCGTGTTTTAAGCTACAAATTGCTATGTCGCAGATTCGCATACGACGAATAGAAGCGGAGTTATTGTGGTTTATATCTGTGAGGCCATGAATCACCATTGACGGCCGGATTGCTTTCCACTCGAAACGATCGATGTTTGACGAAACTATGCAAGTTCGTCGCAGATCGGTATAAGGTGGTTCGTTGGGGCGTGTTTTAAGCTACAAATTGCTATGTCGCAGATTCGCATACGGCGTATAGAAGCGGACTTATAGTTGTTTATATCTGTGAGGCCATGAATCGCCATTGACTACCGGATTGCCTACCACTCGAAACGATCGATGTTTGACGAAACTATGCAAGTTCGTCGCAGATCGGCACAAGGTGGGTCGATGTGACGTGTTTTAAGCTACAAATTGCTATGTCGCAGATTTGCATTCGACGAATAGAAGCGGAGTTATAGTTGTTTATATCTGTGAGGCCATGAATCACCTTTGACGGCCGGATTCCCTACCACTCGAAACGATCGACGTTTGACGAAACCATGCAAGTTCGTCGCAGATCGGCAGAAGGTGGGTCGATGTGCCGTGTTTTAAGCTACAAATTGCTATGTCGCATATTCGCATACGACGAATAGAAGCGGAGTTATTGTTGTTTATATCTGTGAGGCCATGAATCACCATTGACGGCCGGATTGCTTTCCACTCGAAACGATCGATGTTTGACGAAACTATGCAAGTTCGTATTAAATCGGTATAAGGTGGTTCGTTGGGGCGTGTTTTAAGCTACAAATTGCTTTGTCGCAGATTCGCATACGACGTATAGAAGCGGACTTATAGTTGTTTATATCTGTGAGGCCATGAATCGCCATTGACTACCGGATTGCCTACCACTCGAAACGATCGACGTTTGACGAAACTATACAAGTACGTCGCAGATCGGCATGAGGTGGGTCGATGTGTCGTGTTTTAAGCTACAAATTGCTATGTCGCAGATTCGCATACGACGAATAGAAGCGGAGTTATTGTTGTTTATATCTGTGAGGCCATGAATCACCATTGACGGCCGGATTCCCTACCATTCGAAACGATCGACGTTTGACGAAACTATGCATGTTCGTAGCACATCGGCACAAGGTGGGTCGATGTGACGTGTTTTAAGCTACAAATTGCTATGTCGCAGATTTGCATTCGACGAATAGAAGCGGAGTTATAATTGTTTATATCTGTCAGGTCATGAATCACCATTGACGGCCGGATTGCTTTCCACTCGAAACGATCGATGTTTGACAAAACTATGCAAGTTCGTCGCAGATCGGTATAAGGTGGTTCGTTGGGGCGTGTTTTAAGCTACAAATTACTATGTCGCAGATTCGCATACGACGTATAAGGTGGTTCGTTAGGGCGTGTTTTAAGCTACAAATTGCTATGTCGCAGATTCGCATACGACGAATAGAAGCGGAGTTATTGTGGTTTATATCTGTGAGGCCATGAATCACCATTGACGGCCGGATTCCCTACCACTCGAAACGATCGACGTTTGACGAAACCATGCAAGTTCGTCGCAGATCGGCACAAGGTGGGTCGATGTGACGTGTTTTAAGCTACAAATTGCTATGTCGCAGATTTGCATTCGACGAATAGAAGCGGAGTTATAGTTGTTTATATCCGTGAGGCCATGAATCACTATTGACGGCCGGATTGCCTAGCACTCGAAACGATCGATGTTTGACGAAACCAATCAAGTTCGTTGCAGATCGGTATAAGGTGGGTCGTTGGGCCGTGTTTTAAGCTACAAAATGCTATGTCGCAGATTCGCATACGACGAATAGAATCCAAGTTTTTGGTGTTTATATCTGTGAGGCCATGAATCACCATTGTCGGCCGGATCGCCTACCACTCGGAACGATCGACGTTTGACGAAACTATGCAAGATTTTCGCAGAACGGTATAAGGTGGGTCGATGTGTCCTGTTTTAAGCTACAAATTGCCTTGTCGCAGATTTGCATACGACGAATAGAAGCGGAGTTATTGTTGTTTATATCTGTGAGGCCATGAATCACCATTGACGGCCGGATTCCCTACCACTCGAAACGATCGATGTTCGACGAAACTATGCAAGTTAGTCGCAGATCGGCACAAGGTGGGTCGATGTGACGTGTTTTAAGCTACAAATTGCTATGTCGCAGATTTGCATTCGACGAATAGAAGCGGAGTTATAGTTGTTTATATCTGTCAGGCCATGAATCACCATTGACGGCCGGATTGCTTTCCACTCGAAACGATCGATGTTTGACAAAACTTTGCAAGTTCGTCGCATATCGGTATAAGGTGGGTCGTTGGGCCGTGTTTTATGCTACAAATTGCTACGTCGCAGATTTGCATACGGCGAATAGAAGCGGAGTTATAGATGTTTATATCTGTGAGGCCATGAATCACCATTGACGGCCGGATTGCTTTCCACTCGAAACGATCGATGTTTGACTAAACTATGCAAGTTCGTCGCAGATCGGTATAAGGTGGCTCGATGGGCCGTGTTTTATGCTACAAATTGCTACGTCGCAGATTCGCATACGACGAATAGAAGCAGACTTATAGTTGTTTATATCTGTGAGGCCATGAATCACCATTGACGGCCGGATTGCTTTCCACTCGAAACGATCGATGTTTGACGAAACTATGCAAGTTCGTCGCAGATCGGTATAAGGTGGTTCGTTGGGGCGTGTTTTAAGCTACAAATTACTATGTCGCAGATTCGCATACGACGTATAGAAGCGGACTTATAGTTGTTTATATCTGTGAGGCCATGAATCGCCATTGGCGGCCGGATTGCTTTCCACTCGAAACGATCGATGTTTGACAAAACTATGCAAGTTCGTCGCAGATCGGTATAAGGTGGGTCGTTGGGCCGTGTTTTATGCTACAAATTGCTACGTCGCAGATTTGCATACGGCGAATAGAAGCGGAGTTATAGTTGTTTATATCTGTGAGGCCATGAATCACCAATGACGGCCGGATTGCTTTCCACTCGAAACGATCGATGTTTGACGAAACTATGCAAGTTCGTCGCAAATCGGTATAAGGTGGTTCGTTGGGGCGTGTTTTAAGCTACAAATTGCTATGTCGCAGATTCGCATACGGCGTATAGAAGCGGACTTATAGTTGTTTATATCTGTGAGGCCATGAATCGCCATTGACTACCGGATTGCCTACCACTCGAAACGATCGACGTTTGACGAAACTATACAAGTACGTCGCAGATCGGCATGAGGTGGGTCGATGTGTCGTGTTTTAAGCTACAAATTGCTATGTCGCAGATTTGCATTCGACGAATAGAAGCGGAGTTATAGTTGTTTATATCTGTCAGGCCATGAATCACCATTGACGGCCGGATTGCTTTCCACTCGAAACGATCGATGTTTGACAAAACTATGCAAGTTCGTCGCAGATCGGTATAAGGTGGGTCGTTGGGCCGTGTTTTATGCTACAAATTGCTACGTCGCAGATTTGCATACGGCGAATAGAAGCGGAGTTATAGTTGTTTATATCTGTGAGGCCATGAATCACCAATGACGGCCGGATTGCTTTCCACTCGAAACGATCGATGTTTGACGAAACTATGCAAGTTCGTCGCAAATCGGTATAAGGTGGTTCGTTGGGGCGTGTTTTAAGCTACAAATTGCTATGTCGCAGATTCGCATACGGCGTATAGAAGCGGAGTTATAGTTGTTTATATCTGCCAGGCCATGAATCACCATTGACGGCCGGATTGCTTTCCACTCGAAACGATCGATGTTTGACAAAACTATGCAAGTTCGTCGCAGATCGGTATAAGGTGGTTCGTTGGGGCGTGTTTTATCCTACAAATTGCTATGTCGCAGATTTGCATACGACGAATAGAAGCGGAGTTATTGTTGTTTATATCTGTGAGGCCAAGAATCACCATTGACGGCCGGATTGCCTACCACTCGAAACGATCGATGTTTGACGAAACTATGCAAGTTCGTCGCAGATCGGCACAAGGTGGGTCGATGTGACGTGTTTTAAGCTACAAATTGCTATGTCGCAGATTTGCATTCGACGAATAGAAGCGGAGTTATAGTTGTTTATATCTGTGAGGCCATGAATCACCATTGACGACCGGATTCCCTACCACTCGAAACGATCGACGTTTGACGAAACCATGCAAGTTCGTCGCAGATCGGCAGAAGGTGGGTCGATGTGACGTCTTTTAAGCTACAAATTGCTATGTCGCATATTCGCATACGACGAATAGAAGCGGAGTTATTGTTGTTTATATCTTTGAGGCCATGAATCACCATTGACGGCCGGATTGCTTTCCACTCGAAACGATCGATGTTTGACGAAACTATGCAAGTTCGTCGAAGATCGGTATAAGGTGGTTCGTTAGGGCGTGTTTTAAGCTACAAATTGCTGTTGTCGCTGATTCGCATACGACGTATAGAAGCGGACTTATAGTTGTTTATATCTGTGAGGCCATGAATCGCCATTGACTACCGGATTGCCTACCACTCGAAACGATCGACGTTTGACGAAACTATACAAGTACGTCGCAGATCGGCATGAGGTGGGTCGATGTGTCGTGTTTTAAGCTACAAATTGCTATGTCGCAGATTCGCATACGGCGAATAGAAGCGGAGTTATAGTTGTTTATATCTGTGAGGCCATGAATCACCATTGACGGCCGGATTGCCTACCACTCGAAACGATCGACGTTTGACGAAACTATGCAAGTTCGTCGCAGGTCGGTATAAGGTGGTTCGTTGGGGCGTGTTTTAAGCTACAAATTGCTAGGTCGCAGATTCGCATACGACGAATAGAAGCGGACTTATAGTTGTTTATATCTGTGAGGCCATGAATCGCCATTGACTACCGGATTGCCTACCACTCGAAACGATCGACGTTTGACGAAACTATACAAGTACGTCGCAGATCGGCATGAGGTGGGTCGATGTGTCGTGTTTTAAGCTACAAATTGCTATGTCGCAGATTCGCATACGGCGAATAGAAGCGGAGTTATTGTGGTTTATATCTGTGAGGCCATGAATCACCATTGAAGGCCGGATTCCCTACCACTCGAAACGATCGACGTTTGACGAAACCATGCAAGTTCGTCGCAGATCGGCACAAGGTGGGCCGATGTGACGTGTTTTAAGCTACAAATTGCTATGTCGCAGATTTGCATACGACGAATAGAAGCGGAGTTATTGTTGTTTATATCTTTGAGGCCATGAATCACCATTGACGGCCGGATTGCTTTCCACTCGAAACGATCGATGTTTGACGAAACTATGCAAGTTCGTCGCAGATCGGTATAAGGTGGTTCGTTGGGGCGTGTTTTAAGCTACAAATTGCTATGTCGCAGATTCGCATACGGCGTATAGAAGCGGACTTATAGTTGTTTATATCTGTGAGGCCATGAATCGCCATTGACTACCGGATTGCCTACCACTCGAAACGATCGACGTTTGACGAAACTATACAAGTACGTCGCAGATCGGCATGAGGTGGGTCGATGTGTCGTGTTTTAAGCTACAAATTGCTATGTCGCAGATTCGCATACGGCGAATAGAAGCGGAGTTATAGTTGTTTATATCTGTGAGGCCATGAATCACCATTGACGGCCGGATTGCCTACCACTCGAAACGATCGACGTTTGACGAAACTATGCAAGTTCGTCGCAGGTCGGTATAAGGTGGTTCGTTGGGGCGTGTTTTAAGCTACAAATTGCTAGGCCGCAGATTCGCATACGACGAATAGAAGCGGAGTTATAGTTGTTTATATCTGTGATGCCATGAATCGCCATTGACTACCGGATTGCCTACCACTCGAAACGATCGACGTTTGACGAAACTGTACAAGTACGTCGCAGATCGGCATGAGGTGGGTCGATGTGTCGTGTTTTAAGCTACAAATTGCTATGTCGCAAATTTGCATTCGACGAATAGAAGCTGAGTTATAGTTGTTTATATCTGTGAGGCCATGAATCACCATTGACGGCCGGATTGCTTTCCACTCGAAACGATCGACGTTTGACGAAACCATGCAAGTTCGTCGCAGATCGGCACAAGGTGGGCCGATGTGACGTGTTTTAAGCTACAAATTGCTATGTCGCAGATTTGCATTCGACGAATAGAAGCGGAGTTATTGTTGTTTATATCTTTGAGGCCATGAATCACCATTGACGGCCGGATTGCTTTCCACTCGAAACGATCGATGTTTGACGAAACTATGCAAGTTCGTCGCAGATCGGTATAAGGTGGTTCGTTGGGGCGTGTTTTAAGCTACAAATTGCTATGTCGCAGATTCGCATACGGCGTATAGAAGCGGACTTATAGTTGTTTATATCTGTGAGGCCATGAATCGCCATTGACTACCGGATTGCCTACCACTCGAAACGATCGACGTTTGACGAAACTATACAAGTACGTCGCAGATCGGCATGAGGTGGGTCGATGTGTCGTGTTTTAAGCTACAAATTGCTATGTCGCAGATTCGCATACGGCGAATAGAAGCGGAGTTATAGTTGTTTATATCTGTGAGGCCATGAATCACCATTGACGGCCGGATTGCCTACCACTCGAAACGATCGACGTTTGACGAAACTATGCATGTTCGTCGCAGGTCGGTATAAGGTGGTTCGTTGGGGCGTGTTTTAAGCTACAAATTGCTAGGTCGCAGATTCGCATACGACGAATAGAAGCGGACTTATAGTTGTTTATATGTGTGAGGCCATGAATCGCCATTGACTACCGGATTGCCTACCACTCGAAACGATCGACGTTTGACGAAACTATACAAGTACGTCGCAGATCGGCATGAGGTGGGTCGATGTGTCGTGTTTTAAGCTACAAATTGCTAGGTCGCAGATTCGCATACGACGAATAGAAGCGGACTTATAGTTGTTTATATCTGTGAGGCCATGAATCGCCATTGACTACCGGATTGCCTACCACTCGAAACGATCGACGTTTGACGAAACTATACAAGTACGTCGCAGATCGGCATGAGGTGGGTCGATGTGTCGTGTTTTAAGCTACAAATTGCTATGTCGCAGATTCGCATACGGCGAATAGAAGCGGAGTTATTGTGGTTTATATCTGTGAGGCCATGAATCACCATTGAAGGCCGGATTCCCTACCACTCGAAACGATCGACGTTTAACGAAACCATGCAAGTTCGTCGCAGATCGGCACAAGGTGGGCCGATGTGACGTGTTTTAAGCTACAAATTGCTATGTCGCAGATTTGCATACGACGAATAGAAGCGGAGTTATTGTTGTTTATATCTTTGAGGCCATGAATCACCATTGACGGCCGGATTGCTTTCCACTCGAAACGATCGATGTTTGACGAAACTATGCAAGTTCGTCGCAGATCGGTATAAGGTGGGTCGTTGGGGCGTGTTTTAAGCTACAAATTGCTATGTCGCAGATTCGCATACGGCGTATAGAAGCGGACTTATAGTTGTTTATATCTGTGAGGCCATGAATCGCCATTGACTACCGGATTGCCTACCACTCGAAACGATCGACGTTTGACGAAACTATACAAGTACGTCGCAGATCGGCATGAGGTGGGTCGATGTGTCGTGTTTTAAGCTACAAATTGCTATGTCGCAGATTCGCATACGGCGAATAGAAGCGGAGTTATAGTTGTTTATATCTGTGAGGCCATGAATCACCATTGACGGCCGGATTGCCTACCACTCGAAACGATCGACGTTTGACGAAACTATGCAAGTTCGTCGCAGGTCGGTATAAGGTGGTTCGTTGGGGCGTGTTTTAAGCTACAAATTGCTAGGCCGCAGATTCGCATACGGCGTATAGAAGCGGACTTATAGTTGTTTATATCTGTGAGGCCATGAATCGCCATTGACTACCGGATTGCCTACCACTCGAAACGATCGACGTTTGACGAAACTATACAAGTACGTCGCAGATCGGCATGAGGTGGGTCGATGTGTCGTGTTTTAAGCTACAAATTGCTATGTCGCAGATTTGCATTCGACGAATAGAAGCGGAGTTATAGTTGTTTATATCTGTCAGGCCATGAATCACCATTGACGGCCGGATTGCTTTCCACTCGAAACGATCGATGTTTGACAAAACTATGCAAGTTCGTCGCAGATCGGTATAAGGTGGTTCGTTGGGGCGTGTTTTATCCTACAAATTGCTATGTCGCAGATTTGCATACGACGAATAGAAGCGGAGTTATTGTTGTTTATATCTGTGAGGCCAAGAATCACCATTGACGGCCGGATTGCCTACCACTCGAAACGATCGATGTTTGACGAAACTATGCAAGTTCGTCGCAGATCGGCACAAGGAGGGTCGATGTGACGTGTTTTAAGCTACAAATTGCTATGTCGCAGATTTGCATTCGACGAATAGAAGCGGAGTTATAGTTGTTTATATCTGTGAGGCCATGAATCACCATTGACGGCCGGATTCCCTACCACTCGAAACGATCGACGTTTGACGAAACCATGCAAGTTCGTCGCAGATCGGCAGAAGGTGGGTCGATGTGACGTGTTTTAAGCTACAAATTGCTATATCGCATATTCGCATACGACGAATAGAAGCGGAGTTATTGTTGTTTATATCTGTGAGGCCATGAATCACCATTGACGGCCGGATTGCTTTCCACTCGAAACGATCGATGTTTGACGAAACTATGCAAGTTCGTCTTAAATCGGTATAAGGTGGTTCGTTGGGGCGTGTTTTAAGCTACAAATTGCTTTGTCGCAGATTCGCATACGACGTATAGAAGCGGACTTATAGTTGTTTATATCTGTGAGGCCATGAATCGCCATTGACTACCGGATTGCCTACCACTCGAAACGATCGACGTTTGACGAAACTATACAAGTACGTCGCAGATCGGCATGAGGTGGTTCGTTAGGGCGTGTTTTAAGCTACAAATTGCTATGTCGCAGATTAGCATACGACGAATAGAAGCGGAGTTATTGTGGTTTATATCTGTGAGGCCATGAATCACCATTGACGGCCGGATTCCCTACCACTCGAAACGATCGACGTTTGACGAAACTATACAAGTACGTCGCAGATCGGCATGAGGTGGGTCGATGTGTCGTGTTTTAAGCTACAAATTGCTATATCGCAGATTCGCATACGACGAATAGAAGCGGAGTTATTGTTGTTTATATCTGTGAGGCCATGAATCACCATTGACGGCCGGATTCCCTACCACTCGAAACGATCGACGTTTGACGAAACCATGCAAGTTCGTCGCAGATCGGCACAAGGTGGGTCGATGTGACGTGTTTTAAGAAACAAATTGCTATGTCGCAGATTTGCATTCGACGAATAGAAGCGGAGTTATAGTTGTTTATATCCGTGAGGCCATGAATCACTATTGACGGCCGGATTGCCTAGCACTCGAAACGATCGATGTTTGACGAAACCAATCAAGTTCGTTGCAGATCGGTATAAGGTGGGTCGTTGGGCCGTGTTTTAAGCTACAAAATGCTATGTCGCAGATTCGCATACGACGAATAGAATCCAAGTTTTTGGTGTTTATATCTGTGAGGCCATGAATCACCATTGTCGGCCGGATCGCCTACCACTCGGAACGATCGACGTTTGACGAAACTATGCAAGATTTTCGCAGAACGGTATAAGGTGGGTCGATGTGTCCTGTTTTAAGCTACAAATTGCCTTGTCGCAGATTTGCATACGACGAATAGAAGCGGAGTTATTGTTGTTTATATCTGTGAGGCCATGAATCACCATTGACGGCCGGATTCCCTACCACTCGAAACGATCGACGTTTGACGAAACTATGCAAGTTCGTAGCACATCGGCACAAGGTGGGTCGATGTGACGTGTTTTAAGCTACAAATTGCTATGTCGCAGATTTGCATTCGACGAATAGAAGCGGAGTTATAATTGTTTATATCTGTCAGGTCATGAATCACCATTGACGGCCGGATTGCTTTCCACTCGAAACGATCGATGTTTGACAAAACTATGCAAGTTCGTCGCAGATCGGTATAAGGTGGTTCGTTAGGGCGTGTTTTAAGCTACAAATTGCTATGTCGCAGATTCGCATACGACGAATAGAAGCGGAGTTATTGTGGTTTATATCTGTGAGGCCATGAATCACCATTGACGGCCGGATTCCCTACCACTCGAAACGATCGACGTTTGACGAAACTATACAAGTACGTCGCAGATCGGTATAAGGTGGCTCGATGGGCCGTGTTTTATGCTACAAATTGCTAGGTCGCAGATTCGCATACGACGAATAGAAGCGGACTTATAGTTGTTTATATCTGTCAGGCCATGAATCACCATTGACGGCCGGATTGCTTTCCACTCGAAACGATCGATGTTTGACAAAACTTTGCAAGTTCGTCGCATATCGGTATAAGGTGGGTCGTTGGGCCGTGTTTTATGCTACAAATTGCTACGTCGCAGATTTGCATACGGCGAATAGAAGCGGAGTTATAGATGTTTATATCTGTGAGGCCATGAATCACCATTGACGGCCGGATTGCCTACCACTCGAAACGATCGACGTTTGACGAAACTATGCAAGTTCGTCGCAGATCGGTATAAGGTGGGTCGTTGGGCCGTGTTCTATGCTACAAATTGCTATGTCGCAGATTCGCATACGACGAATAGAAGCGGACTTATAGTTGTTTATATCTGTGACGCCATGAATCACCATTGACGGCCGGATTGCTTTCCACTCGAAACGATCGACGTTTGACGAAACCATGCAAGTTCGTCGCAGATCGGCACAAGGTGGGCCGATGTGACGTGTTTTAAGCTACAAATTGCTATGTCGCAGATTTGCATTCGACGAATAGAAGCGGAGTTATTGTTGTTTATATCTTTGAGGCCATGAATCACCATTGACGGCCGGATTGCTTTCCACTCGAAACGATCGATGTTTGACGAAACTATGCAAGTTCGTCGCAGATCGGTATAAGGTGGTTCGTTGGGGCGTGTTTTAAGCTACAAATTGCTATGTCGCAGATTCGCATACGGCGTATAGAAGCGGACTTATAGTTGTTTATATCTGTGAGGCCATGAATCGCCATTGACTACCGGATTGCCTACCACTCGAAACGATCGACGTTTGACGAAACTATACAAGTACGTCGCAGATCGGCATGAGGTGGGTCGATGTGTCGTGTTTTAAGCTACAAATTGCTATGTCGCAGATTCGCATACGGCGAATAGAAGCGGAGTTATAGTTGTTTATATCTGTGAGGCCATGAATCACCATTGACGGCCGGATTGCCTACCACTCGAAACGATCGACGTTTGACGAAACTATGCAAGTTCGTCGCAGGTCGGTATAAGGTGGTTCGTTGGGGCGTGTTTTAAGCTACAAATTGCTAGGTCGCAGATTCGCATACGACGAATAGAAGCGGACTTATAGTTGTTTATATCTGTGAGGCCATGAATCGCCATTGACTACCGGATTGCCTACCACTCGAAACGATCGACGTTTGACGAAACTATACAAGTACGTCGCAGATCGGCATGAGGTGGGTCGATGTGTCGTGTTTTAAGCTACAAATTGCTATGTCGCAGATTCGCATACGGCGAATAGAAGCGGAGTTATTGTGGTTGTGGCGGTCAAAAGTGCCGCGTCACCGCGCAGCCCCGCCACCGACCGCGAAGGCGTCGCGATCGAGGATCGAGAGATCGACGCGAGGGGAGCGGGGCGTGGATCGCGAAGGGCCAGTCTATTGTTAGCGAGAACCGAAACAACACGTGCGAATAGATCGAACGATATTTAACCCGAGCGCAATCTACGATTATACATTCGTCCGTTGAACGAAGTGTTAAGTTATTAAATATATATATTAGTGTAAGGAGTAGTGTAAATAAACATTAAATAATAAGTAATTGGTTTTTTATGAACGTTCTACCATCGAGACCTCCTGTGTCCAACGGCATATTCGCAAAACTCTTACAAGTGGTGACCCCGACGTGATCTGAAGGGTGTCGGCGATCACCGGATCATACACCAAGCAACCGGACAGTTACAAGTTTTTACTTCGAGTGATTTCAAATTTAACGGTACCGACATGGCGGACAACGGTGACAAAACAAAGATGACCCCTCCACTACCAGCGAACCTTTCGTCACTCACGGGGACAACGCATGACGCGCCACCGGCGCGAGCAGCGGACACAGCCGCAGACGCGACACGCGACGTAGACGCCACGACGCTAATCAAGCCACCGCAATTCTGGCCCCAGAACCCGGCGGCGTGGTTCACGCAACTAGAGGCGCTGTTCGCTCTCCACGGATTTCGTAGCGAAATGAAAAAATTCAATACGGTCGTGGCCTATCTCGACCCACAAATTGTCACTGAGATGCTCGACCTAATACAAAATCCGGCGCCCCAAAACCCGTACGAGCACTTGAAGCGCGAAATGATCGCTCGACTCGGGACGCCTCGCGAACAAGAATTACGCCAGCTGTTGGAGCACGAAGAGCTCGGCGATAGAAAACCATCGGCCCTTCTGCGGCAGCTACAACGATTGGCAGGTGCGTCAGCAACCGACGAACTTGTTAGATCGTTATGGCTTAGCCGCCTCCCGGTGCAGCTGCAATCGGCCGTGGCCGCGCAGTCACCATCGACACGCCTTGAGGAATTAGGAAAAATTGCGGACCGGGTTCACGAAACCGTCGCCCCACAACAAGTGGCCAGCGCATCGATCGCGCCGGCACGCGCGGAAATCAGCGCGATCGAGGCGCTCACGGAGAGAATCGCGGCGCTCGAGAGCATCGTGCGGCGGCAAGCGCGAAGCCGATTCGCCCCCCCCCTCGCCGCCCCACGTGGCCGGAGCCGCAGTCGCAGCCGAGTCACGGACGAATCGGACGTATGTTGGTATCACCAGACGTTCGGAAACAAGGCAACGAAATGCCGCGAGGGGTGCAAGTTCGCCCAGGGAAACGCCAGCAGAAATGCTCTACGGCGAAACGATTCGCCTGCCCGGGGAATTCCTTGCGCCCCGAGGAGACAACATCGACCCCGACAAATACGTCGGCCAACTGCGAAAGCACTTCGCGGCACTGAGGCCGGTCCCGGGAGCACGACACGGCACAAGGCCAACGTTCGTCTCAAAAAATCTGAACACCGCATCTCATGTATTTATTCGCCGCGACTTGGTACGCACCGCGTTACAACAACCTTACGAAGGTCCATTCCCGGTCATCAAGCGCGCTGATAAATTTTTCGTGATACGAATACGGGGAAAAGACGTCACGGTATCAATCGACCGCCTTAAGCCAGCTTTCTTCGTCGCGGACGACGAACCCTCGACACAGACAGCAACAACAGCGACGACGACGACAACAACAACACCAACACCCGCGCCGCAACAACAAACGCGCTCGGGAAGAGTCGTCCGCCTCCCGGACCGACTCGGGATCAATTCGTGACTTGACCCAAGCCAAGCCACTGCGGGGGGAGTATTGTGGCGGTCAAAAGTGCCGCGTCACCGCGCAGCCCCGCCACCGACCGCGAAGGCGTCGCGATCGAGGATCGAGAGATCGACGCGAGGGGAGCGGGGCGTGGATCGCGAAGGGCCAGTCTATTGTTAGCGAGAACCGAAACAACACGTGCGAATAGATCGAACGATATTTAACCCGAGCGCAATCTACGATTATACATTCGTCCGTTGAACGAAGTGTTAAGTTATTAAATATATATATTAGTGTAAGGAGTAGTGTAAATAAACATTAAATAATAAGTAATTGGTTTTTTATGAACGTTCTACCATCGAGACCTCCTGTGTCCAACGGCATATTCGCAAAACTCTTACATGGTTTATATTTGTGAGGCCATGAATCACCATTGAAGGCCGGGTTCCCTACCACTCGAAACGATCGACGTTTGACGAAACCATGCAAGTTCGTCGCAGATCGGCACAAGGTGGGCCGATGTGACGTGTTTTAAGCTACAAATTGCTATGTCGCAGATTTGCATACGACGAATAGAAGCGGAGTTATTGTTGTTTATATCTTTGAGGCCATGAATCACCATTGACGGCCGGATTGCTTTCCACTCGAAACGATCGATGTTTGACGAAACTATGCAAGTTCGTCGCAGATCGGTATAAGGTGGTTCGTTGGGGCGTGTTTTAAGCTACAAATTGCTATGTCGCAGATTCGCATACGACGAATAGAAGCGGAGTTATTGTGGTTTATATCTGTGAGGCCATGAATCACCATTGACGGCCGGATTGCTTTCCACTCGAAACGATCGATGTTTGACGAAACTATGCAAGTTCGTCGCAGATCGGTATAAGGTGGTTCGTTGGGGCGTGTTTTAAGCTACAAATTGCTATGTCGCAGATTCGCATACGGCGTATAGAAGCGGACTTATAGTTGTTTATATCTGTGAGGCCATGAATCGCCATTGACTACCGGATTGCCTACCACTCGAAACGATCGATGTTTGACGAAACTATGCAAGTTCGTCGCAGATCGGCACAAGGTGGGTCGATGTGACGTGTTTTAAGCTACAAATTGCTATGTCGCAGATTTGCATTCGACGAATAGAAGCGGAGTTATAGTTGTTTATATCTGTGAGGCCATGAATCACCTTTGACGGCCGGATTCCCTACCACTCGAAACGATCGACGTTTGACGAAACCATGCAAGTTCGTCGCAGATCGGCAGAAAGTGGGTCGATGTGCCGTGTTTTAAGCTACAAATTGCTATGTCGCATATTCGCATACGACGAATAGAAGCGGAGTTATTGTTGTTTATATCTGTGAGGCCATGAATCACCATTGACGGCCGGATTGCTTTCCACTCGAAACGATCGATGTTTGACGAAACTATGCAAGTTCGTATTAAATCGGTATAAGGTGGTTCGTTGGGGCGTGTTTTAAGCTACAAATTGCTTTGTCGCAGATTCGCATACGACGTATAGAAGCGGACTTATAGTTGTTTATATCTGTGAGGCCATGAATCGCCATTGACTACCGGATTGCCTACCACTCGAAACGATCGACGTTTGACGAAACTATACAAGTACGTCGCAGATCGGCATGAGGTGGGTCGATGTGTCGTGTTTTAAGCTACAAATTGCTATGTCGCAGATTCGCATACGACGAATAGAAGCGGAGTTATTGTTGTTTATATCTGTGAGGCCATGAATCACCATTGACGGCCGGATTCCCTACCATTCGAAACGATCGACGTTTGACGAAACTATGCATGTTCGTAGCACATCGGCACAAGGTGGGTCGATGTGACGTGTTTTAAGCTACAAATTGCTATGTCGCAGATTTGCATTCGACGAATAGAAGCGGAGTTATAATTGTTTATATCTGTCAGGTCATGAATCACCATTGACGGCCGGATTGCTTTCCACTCGAAACGATCGATGTTTGACAAAACTATGCAAGTTCGTCGCAGATCGGTATAAGGTGGTTCGTTAGGGCGTGTTTTAAGCTACAAATTGCTATGTCGCAGATTCGCATACGACGAATAGAAGCGGAGTTATTGTGGTTTATATCTGTGAGGCCATGAATCACCATTGACGGCCGGATTCCCTACCACTCGAAACGATCGACGTTTGACGAAACCATGCAAGTTCGTCGCAGATCGGCACAAGGTGGGTCGATGTGACGTGTTTTAAGCTACAAATTGCTATGTCGCAGATTTGCATTCGACGAATAGAAGCGGAGTTATAGTTGTTTATATCCGTGAGGCCATGAATCACTATTGACGGCCGGATTGCCTAGCACTCGAAACGATCGATGTTTGACGAAACCAATCAAGTTCGTTGCAGATCGGTATAAGGTGGGTCGTTGGGCCGTGTTTTAAGCTACAAAATGCTATGTCGCAGATTCGCATACGACGAATAGAATCCAAGTTTTTGGTGTTTATATCTGTGAGGCCATGAATCACCATTGTCGGCCGGATCGCCTACCACTCGGAACGATCGACGTTTGACGATACTATGCAAGATTTTCGCAGAACGGTATAAGGTGGGTCGATGTGTCCTGTTTTAAGCTACAAATTGCCTTGTCGCAGATTTGCATACGACGAATAGAAGCGGAGTTATTGTTGTTTATATCTGTGAGGCCATGAATCACCATTGACGGCCGGATTCCCTACCACTCGAAACGATCGATGTTCGACGAAACTATGCAAGTTAGTCGCAGATCGGCACAAGGTGGGTCGATGTGACGTGTTTTAAGCTACAAATTGCTATGTCGCAGATTTGCATTCGACGAATAGAAGCGGAGTTATAGTTGTTTATATCTGTCAGGCCATGAATCACCATTGACGGCCGGATTGCTTTCCACTCGAAACGATCGATGTTTGACAAAACTTTGCAAGTTCGTCGCATATCGGTATAAGGTGGGTCGTTGGGCCGTGTTTTATGCTACAAATTGCTACGTCGCAGATTTGCATACGGCGAATAGAAGCGGAGTTATAGATGTTTATATCTGTGAGGCCATGAATCACCATTGACGGCCGGATTGCTTTCCACTCGAAACGATCGATGTTTGACTAAACTATGCAAGTTCGTCGCAGATCGGTATAAGGTGGCTCGATGGGCCGTGTTTTATGCTACAAATTGCTACGTCGCAGATTCGCATACGACGAATAGAAGCGGACTTATAGTTGTTTATATCTGTGAGGCCATGAATCACCATTGACGGCCGGATTGCTTTCCACTCGAAACGATCGATGTTTGACGAAACTATGCAAGTTCGTCGCAGATCGGTATAAGGTGGTTCGTTGGGGCGTGTTTTAAGCTACAAATTACTATGTCGCAGATTCGCATACGACGTATAGAAGCGGACTTATAGTTGTTTATATCTGTGAGGCCATGAATCGCCATTGGCGGCCGGATTGCTTTCCACTCGAAACGATCGATGTTTGACAAAACTATGCAAGTTCGTCGCAGATCGGTATAAGGTGGGTCGTTGGGCCGTGTTTTATGCTACAAATTGCTACGTCGCAGATTTGCATACGGCGAATAGAAGCGGAGTTATAGTTGTTTATATCTGTGAGGCCATGAATCACCAATGACGGCCGGATTGCTTTCCACTCGAAACGATCGATGTTTGACGAAACTATGCAAGTTCGTCGCAAATCGGTATAAGGTGGTTCGTTGGGGCGTGTTTTAAGCTACAAATTGCTATGTCGCAGATTCGCATACGGCGTATAGAAGCGGACTTATAGTTGTTTATATCTGTGAGGCCATGAATCGCCATTGACTACCGGATTGCCTACCACTCGAAACGATCGACGTTTGACGAAACTATACAAGTACGTCGCAGATCGGCATGAGGTGGGTCGATGTGTCGTGTTTTAAGCTACAAATTGCTATGTCGCAGATTTGCATTCGACGAATAGAAGCGGAGTTATAGTTGTTTATATCTGTCAGGCCATGAATCACCATTGACGGCCGGATTGCTTTCCACTCGAAACGATCGATGTTTGACAAAACTATGCAAGTTCGTCGCAGATCGGTATAAGGTGGGTCGTTGGGCCGTGTTTTATGCTACAAATTGCTACGTCGCAGATTTGCATACGGCGAATAGAAGCGGAGTTATAGTTGATTATATCTGTGAGGCCATGAATCACCAATGACGGCCGGATTGCTTTCCACTCGAAACGATCGATGTTTGACGAAACTATGCAAGTTCGTCGCAAATCGGTATAAGGTGGTTCGTTGGGGCGTGTTTTAAGCTACAAATTGCTATGTCGCAGATTCGCATACGGCGTATAGAAGCGGAGTTATAGTTGTTTATATCTGCCAGGCCATGAATCACCATTGACGGCCGGATTGCTTTCCACTCGAAACGATCGATGTTTGACAAAACTATGCAAGTTCGTCGCAGATCGGTATAAGGTGGTTCGTTGGGGCGTGTTTTATCCTACAAATTGCTATGTCGCAGATTTGCATACGACGAATAGAAGCGGAGTTATTGTTGTTTATATCTGTGAGGCCAAGAATCACCATTGACGGCCGGATTGCCTACCACTCGAAACGATCGATGTTTGACGAAACTATGCAAGTTCGTCGCAGATCGGCACAAGGTGGGTCGATGTGACGTGTTTTAAGCTACAAATTGCTATGTCGCAGATTTGCATTCGACGAATAGAAGCGGAGTTATAGTTGTTTATATCTGTGAGGCCATGAATCACCATTGACGACCGGATTCCCTACCACTCGAAACGATCGACGTTTGACGAAACCATGCAAGTTCGTCGCAGATCGGCAGAAGGTGGGTCGATGTGACGTCTTTTAAGCTACAAATTGCTATGTCGCATATTCGCATACGACGAATAGAAGCGGAGTTATTGTTGTTTATATCTGTGAGGCCATGAATCACCATTGACGGCCGGATTGCTCTCCACTCGAAACGATCGACGTTTGATGAAACCATGCAAGTTCGTCGCAGATCGGCACAAGGTGGGCCGATGTGACGTGTTTTAAGCTACAAATTGCTATGTCGCAGATTTGCATTCGACGAATAGAAGCGGAGTTATTGTTGTTTATATCTTTGAGGCCATGAATCACCATTGACGGCCGGATTGCTTTCCACTCGAAACGATCGATGTTTGACGAAACTATGCAAGTTCGTCGCAGATCGGTATAAGGTGGTTCGTTAGGGCGTGTTTTAAGCTACAAATTGCTATTGTCGCTGATTCGCATACGACGTATAGAAGCGGACTTATAGTTGTTTATATCTGTGAGGCCATGAATCGCCATTGACTACCGGATTGCCTACCACTCGAAACGATCGACGTTTGACGAAACTATACAAGTACGTCGCAGATCGGCATGAGGTGGGTCGATGTGTCGTGTTTTAAGCTACAAATTGCTATGTCGCAGATTCGCATACGGCGAATAGAAGCGGAGTTATAGTTGTTTATATCTGTGAGGCCATGAATCACCATTGACGGCCGGATTGCCTACCACTCGAAACGATCGACGTTTGACGAAACTATGCAAGTTCGTCGCAGGTCGGTATAAGGTGGTTCGTTGGGGCGTGTTTTAAGCTACAAATTGCTAGGTCGCAGATTCGCATACGACGAATAGAAGCGGACTTATAGTTGTTTATATCTGTGAGGCCATGAATCGCCATTGACTACCGGATTGCCTACCACTCGAAACGATCGACGTTTGACGAAACTATACAAGTACGTCGCAGATCGGCATGAGGTGGGTCGATGTGTCGTGTTTTAAGCTACAAATTGCTATGTCGCAGATTCGCATACGGCGAATAGAAGCGGAGTTATTGTGGTTTATATCTGTGAGGCCATGAATCACCATTGAAGGCCGGATTCCCTACCACTCGAAACGATCGACGTTTGACGAAACCATGCAAGTTCGTCGCAGATCGGCACAAGGTGGGCCGATGTGACGTGTTTTAAGCTACAAATTGCTATGTCGCAGATTTGCATACGACGAATAGAAGCGGAGTTATTGTTGTTTATATCTTTGAGGCCATGAATCACCATTGACGGCCGGATTGCTTTCCACTCGAAACGATCGATGTTTGACGAAACTATGCAAGTTCGTCGCAGATCGGTATAAGGTGGTTCGTTGGGGCGTGTTTTAAGCTACAAATTGCTATGTCGCAGATTCGCATACGGCGTATAGAAGCGGACTTATAGTTGTTTATATCTGTGAGGCCATGAATCGCCATTGACTACCGGATTGCCTACCACTCGAAACGATCGACGTTTGACGAAACTATACAAGTACGTCGCAGATCGGCATGAGGTGGGTCGATGTGTCGTGTTTTAAGCTACAAATTGCTATGTCGCAGATTCGCATACGGCGAATAGAAGCGGAGTTATAGTTGTTTATATCTGTGAGGCCATGAATCACCATTGACGGCCGGATTGCCTACCACTCGAAACGATCGACGTTTGACGAAACTATGCAAGTTCGTCGCAGGTCGGTATAAGGTGGTTCGTTGGGGCGTGTTTTAAGCTACAAATTGCTAGGCCGCAGATTCGCATACGACGAATAGAAGCGGAGTTATAGTTGTTTATATCTGTGATGCCATGAATCGCCATTGACTACCGGATTGCCTACCACTCGAAACGATCGACGTTTGACGAAACTGTACAAGTACGTCGCAGATCGGCATGAGGTGGGTCGATGTGTCGTGTTTTAAGCTACAAATCGCTATGTCGCAAATTTGCATTCGACGAATAGAAGCTGAGTTATAGTTGTTTATATCTGTGAGGCCATGAATCACCATTGACGGCCGGATTGCTTTCCACTCGAAACGATCGACGTTTGACGAAACCATGCAAGTTCGTCGCAGATCGGCACAAGGTGGGCCGATGTGACGTGTTTTAAGCTACAAATTGCTATGTCGCAGATTTGCATTCGACGAATAGAAGCGGAGTTATTGTTGTTTATATCTTTGAGGCCATGAATCACCATTGACGGCCGGATTGCTTTCCACTCGAAACGATCGATGTTTGACGAAACTATGCAAGTTCGTCGCAGATCGGTATAAGGTGGTTCGTTGGGGCGTGTTTTAAGCTACAAATTGCTATGTCGCAGATTCGCATACGGCGTATAGAAGCGGACTTATAGTTGTTTATATCTGTGAGGCCATGAATCGCCATTGACTACCGGATTGCCTACCACTCGAAACGATCGACGTTTGACGAAACTATACAAGTACGTCGCAGATCGGCATGAGGTGGGTCGATGTGTCGTGTTTTAAGCTACAAATTGCTATGTCGCAGATTCGCATACGGCGAATAGAAGCGGAGTTATAGTTGTTTATATCTGTGAGGCCATGAATCACCATTGACGGCCGGATTGCCTACCACTCGAAACGATCGACGTTTGACGAAACTATGCAAGTTCGTCGCAGGTCGGTATAAGGTGGTTCGTTGGGGCGTGTTTTAAGCTACAAATTGCTAGGTCGCAGATTCGCATACGACGAATAGAAGCGGACTTATAGTTGTTTATATGTGTGAGGCCATGAATCGCCATTGACTACCGGATTGCCTACCACTCGAAACGATCGACGTTTGACGAAACTATACAAGTACGTCGCAGATCGGCATGAGGTGGGTCGATGTGTCGTGTTTTAAGCTACAAATTGCTATGTCGCAGATTCGCATACGGCGAATAGAAGCGGAGTTATTGTGGTTTATATCTGTGAGGCCATGAATCACCATTGAAGGCCGGATTCCCTACCACTCGAAACGATCGACGTTTAACGAAACCATGCAAGTTCGTCGCAGATCGGCACAAGGTGGGCCGATGTGACGTGTTTTAAGCTACAAATTGCTATGTCGCAGATTTGCATACGACGAATAGAAGCGGAGTTATTGTTGTTTATATCTTTGAGGCCATGAATCACCATTGACGGCCGGATTGCTTTCCACTCGAAACGATCGATGTTTGACGAAACTATGCAAGTTCGTCGCAGATCGGTATAAGGTGGTTCGTTGGGGCGTGTTTTAAGCTACAAATTGCTATGTCGCAGATTCGCATACGGCGTATAGAAGCGGACTTATAGTTGTTTATATCTGTGAGGCCATGAATCGCCATTGACTACCGGATTGCCTACCACTCGAAACGATCGACGTTTGACGAAACTATACAAGTACGTCGCAGATCGGCATGAGGTGGGTCGATGTGTCGTGTTTTAAGCTACAAATTGCTATGTCGCAGATTCGCATACGGCGAATAGAAGCGGAGTTATAGTTGTTTATATCTGTGAGGCCATGAATCACCATTGACGGCCGGATTGCCTACCACTCGAAACGATCGACGTTTGACGAAACTATGCAAGTTCGTCGCAGGTCGGTATAAGGTGGTTCGTTGGGGCGTGTTTTAAGCTACAAATTGCTAGGCCGCAGATTCGCATACGGCGTATAGAAGCGGACTTATAGTTGTTTATATCTGTGAGGCCATGAATCGCCATTGACTACCGGATTGCCTACCACTCGAAACGATCGACGTTTGACGAAACTATACAAGTACGTCGCAGATCGGCATGAGGTGGGTCGATGTGTCGTGTTTTAAGCTACAAATTGCTATGTCGCAGATTTGCATTCGACGAATAGAAGCGGAGTTATAGTTGTTTATATCTGTCAGGCCATGAATCACCATTGACGGCCGGATTGCTTTCCACTCGAAACGATCGATGTTTGACAAAACTATGCAAGTTCGTCGCAGATCGGTATAAGGTGGTTCGTTGGGGCGTGTTTTATCCTACAAATTGCTATGTCGCAGATTTGCATACGACGAATAGAAGCGGAGTTATTGTTGTTTATATCTGTGAGGCCAAGAATCACCATTGACGGCCGGATTGCCTACCACTCGAAACGATCGATGTTTGACGAAACTATGCAAGTTCGTCGCAGATCGGCACAAGGAGGGTCGATGTGACGTGTTTTAAGCTACAAATTGCTATGTCGCAGATTTGCATTCGACGAATAGAAGCGGAGTTATAGTTGTTTATATCTGTGAGGCCATGAATCACCATTGACGGCCGGATTCCCTACCACTCGAAACGATCGACGTTTGACGAAACCATGCAAGTTCGTCGCAGATCGGCAGAAGGTGGGTCGATGTGACGTGTTTTAAGCTACAAATTGCTATGTCGCATATTCGCATACGACGAATAGAAGCGGAGTTATTGTTGTTTATATCTGTGAGGCCATGAATCACCATTGACGGCCGGATTGCTTTCCACTCGAAACGATCGATGTTTGACGAAACTATGCAAGTTCGTCGCAGATCGGCACAAGGAGGGTCGATGTGACGTGTTTTAAGCTACAAATTGCTATGTCGCAGATTTGCATTCGACGAATAGAAGCGGAGTTATAGTTGTTTATATCTGTGAGGCCATGAATCACCATTGACGGCCGGATTCCCTACCACTCGAAACGATCGACGTTTGACGAAACCATGCAAGTTCGTCGCAGATCGGCAGAAGGTGGGTCGATGTGACGTGTTTTAAGCTACAAATTGCTATGTCGCATATTCGCATACGACGAATAGAAGCGGAGTTATTGTTGTTTATATCTGTGAGGCCATGAATCACCATTGACGGCCGGATTGCTTTCCACTCGAAACGATCGATGTTTGACGAAACTATGCAAGTTCGTCTTAAATCGGTATAAGGTGGTTCGTTGGGGCGTGTTTTAAGCTACAAATTGCTTTGTCGCAGATTCGCATACGACGTATAGAAGCGGACTTATAGTTGTTTATATCTGTGAGGCCATGAATCGCCATTGACTACCGGATTGCCTACCACTCGAAACGATCGACGTTTGACGAAACTATACAAGTACGTCGCAGATCGGCATGAGGTGGTTCGTTAGGGCGTGTTTTAAGCTACAAATTGCTATGTCGCAGATTCGCATACGACGAATAGAAGCGGAGTTATTGTGGTTTATATCTGTGAGGCCATGAATCACCATTGACGGCCGGATTCCCTACCACTCGAAACGATCGACGTTTGACGAAACTATACAAGTACGTCGCAGATCGGCATGAGGTGGGTCGATGTGTCGTGTTTTAAGCTACAAATTGCTATATCGCAGATTCGCATACGACGAATAGAAGCGGAGTTATTGTTGTTTATATCTGTGAGGCCATGAATCACCATTGACGGCCGGATTCCCTACCACTCGAAACGATCGACGTTTGACGAAACCATGCAAGTTCGTCGCAGATCGGCACAAGGTGGGTCGATGTGACGTGTTTTAAGATACAAATTGCTATGTCGCAGATTTGCATTCGACGAATAGAAGCGGAGTTATAGTTGTTTATATCCGTGAGGCCATGAATCACTATTGACGGCCGGATTGCCTAGCACTCGAAACGATCGATGTTTGACGAAACCAATCAAGTTCGTTGCAGATCGGTATAAGGTGGGTCGTTGGGCCGTGTTTTAAGCTACAAAATGCTATGTCGCAGATTCGCATACGACGAATAGAATCCAAGTTTTTGGTGTTTATATCTGTGAGGCCATGAATCACCATTGTCGGCCGGATCGCCTACCACTCGGAACGATCGACGTTTGACGAAACTATGCAAGATTTTCGCAGAACGGTATAAGGTGGGTCGATGTGTCCTGTTTTAAGCTACAAATTGCCTTGTCGCAGATTTGCATACGACGAATAGAAGCGGAGTTATTGTTGTTTATATCTGTGAGGCCATGAATCACCATTGACGGCCGGATTCCCTACCATTCGAAACGATCGACGTTTGACGAAACTATGCAAGTTCGTAGCACATCGGCACAAGGTGGGTCGATGTGACGTGTTTTAAGCTACAAATTGCTATGTCGCAGATTTGCATTCGACGAATAGAAGCGGAGTTATAATTGTTTATATCTGTCAGGTCATGAATCACCATTGACGGCCGGATTGCTTTCCACTCGAAACGATCGATGTTTGACAAAACTATGCAAGTTCGTCGCAGATCGGTATAAGGTGGTTCGTTAGGGCGTGTTTTAAGCTACAAATTGCTATGTCGCAGATTCGCATACGACGAATAGAAGCGGAGTTATTGTGGTTTATATCTGTGAGGCCATGAATCACCATTGACGGCCGGATTCCCTACCACTCGAAACGATCGACGTTTGACGAAACTATACAAGTACGTCGCAGATCGGTATAAGGTGGCTCGATGGGCCGTGTTTTATGCTACAAATTGCTACGTCGCAGATTCGCATACGACGAATAGAAGCGGACTTATAGTTGTTTATATCTGTCAGGCCATGAATCACCATTGACGGCCGGATTGCTTTCCACTCGAAACGATCGATGTTTGACAAAACTTTGCAAGTTCGTCGCATATCGGTATAAGGTGGGTCGTTGGGCCGTGTTTTATGCTACAAATTGCTACGTCGCAGATTTGCATACGGCGAATAGAAGCGGAGTTATAGATGTTTATATCTGTGAGGCCATGAATCACCATTGACGGCCGGATTGCCTACCACTCGAAACGATCGACGTTTGACGAAACTATGCAAGTTCGTCGCAGATCGGTATAAGGTGGGTCGTTGGGCCGTGTTCTATGCTACAAATTGCTACGTCGCAGATTCGCATACGACGAATAGAAGCGGACTTATAGTTGTTTATATCTGTGAGGCCATGAATCACCATTGACGGCCGGATTGCTTTCCACTCGAAACGATCGACGTTTGACGAAACCATGCAAGTTCGTCGCAGATCGGCACAAGGTGGGCCGATGTGACGTGTTTTAAGCTACAAATTGCTATGTCGCAGATTTGCATTCGACGAATAGAAGCGGAGTTATTGTTGTTTATATCTGTGAGGCCATGAATCACCATTGACGGCCGGATTGCTTTCCACTCGAAACGATCGATGTTTGACGAAACTATGCAAGTTCGTCGCAGATCGGTATAAGGTGGTTCGTTGGGGCGTGTTTTAAGCTACAAATTGCTATGTCGCAGATTCGCATACGGCGTATAGAAGCGGACTTATAGTTGTTTATATCTGTGAGGCCATGAATCGCCATTGACTACCGGATTGCCTACCACTCGAAACGATCGACGTTTGACGAAACTATACAAGTACGTCGCAGATCGGCATGAGGTGGGTCGATGTGTCGTGTTTTAAGCTACAAATTGCTATGTCGCAGATTCGCATACGGCGAATAGAAGCGGAGTTATAGTTGTTTATATCTGTGAGGCCATGAATCACCATTGACGGCCGGATTGCCTACCACTCGAAACGATCGACGTTTGACGAAACTATGCAAGTTCGTCGCAGGTCGGTATAAGGTGGTTCGTTGGGGCGTGTTTTAAGCTACAAATTGCTAGGTCGCAGATTCGCATACGACGAATAGAAGCGGACTTATAGTTGTTTATATCTGTGAGGCCATGAATCGCCATTGACTACCGGATTGCCTACCACTCGAAACGATCGACGTTTGACGAAACTATACAAGTACGTCGCAGATCGGCATGAGGTGGGTCGATGTGTCGTGTTTTAAGCTACAAATTGCTATGTCGCAGATTCGCATACGGCGAATAGAAGCGGAGTTATTGTGGTTTATATTTGTGAGGCCATGAATCACCATTGAAGGCCGGATTCCCTACCACTCGAAACGATCGACGTTTGACGAAACCATGCAAGTTCGTCGCAGATCGGCACAAGGTGGGCCGATGTGACGTGTTTTAAGCTACAAATTGCTATGTCGCAGATTTGCATACGACGAATAGAAGCGGAGTTATTGTTGTTTATATCTTTGAGGCCATGAATCACCATTGACGGCCGGATTGCTTTCCACTCGAAACGATCGATGTTTGACGAAACTATGCAAGTTCGTCGCAGATCGGTATAAGGTGGTTCGTTGGGGCGTGTTTTAAGCTACAAATTGCTATGTCGCAGATTCGCATACGACGAATAGAAGCGGAGTTATTGTGGTTTATATCTGTGAGGCCATGAATCACCATTGACGGCCGGATTGCTTTCCACTCGAAACGATCGATGTTTGACGAAACTATGCAAGTTCGTCGCAGATCGGTATAAGGTGGTTCGTTGGGGCGTGTTTTAAGCTACAAATTGCTATGTCGCAGATTCGCATACGGCGTATAGAAGCGGACTTATAGTTGTTTATATCTGTGAGGCCATGAATCGCCATTGACTACCGGATTGCCTACCACTCGAAACGATCGATGTTTGACGAAACTATGCAAGTTCGTCGCAGATCGGCACAAGGTGGGTCGATGTGACGTGTTTTAAGCTACAAATTGCTATGTCGCAGATTTGCATTCGACGAATAGAAGCGGAGTTATAGTTGTTTATATCTGTGAGGCCATGAATCACCTTTGACGGCCGGATTCCCTACCACTCGAAACGATCGACGTTTGACGAAACCATGCAAGTTCGTCGCAGATCGGCAGAAGGTGGGTCGATGTGCCGTGTTTTAAGCTACAAATTGCTATGTCGCATATTCGCATACGACGAATAGAAGCGGAGTTATTGTTGTTTATATCTGTGAGGCCATGAATCACCATTGACGGCCGGATTGCTTTCCACTCGAAACGATCGATGTTTGACGAAACTATGCAAGTTCGTATTAAATCGGTATAAGGTGGTTCGTTGGGGCGTGTTTTAAGCTACAAATTGCTTTGTCGCAGATTTGCATTCGACGAATAGAAGCGGAGTTATTGTTGTTTATATCTTTGAGGCCATGAATCACCATTGACGGCCGGATTGCTTTCCACTCGAAACGATCGATGTTTGACGAAACTATGCAAGTTCGTCGCAGATCGGTATAAGGTGGTTCGTTGGGGCGTGTTTTAAGCTACAAATTGCTATGTCGCAGATTCGCATACGGCGTATAGAAGCGGACTTATAGTTGTTTATATCTGTGAGGCCATGAATCGCCATTGACTACCGGATTGCCTACCACTCGAAACGATCGACGTTTGACGAAACTATACAAGTACGTCGCAGATCGGCATGAGGTGGGTCGATGTGTCGTGTTTTAAGCTACAAATTGCTATGTCGCAGATTCGCATACGGCGAATAGAAGCGGAGTTATAGTTGTTTATATCTGTGAGGCCATGAATCACCATTGACGGCCGGATTGCCTACCACTCGAAACGATCGACGTTTGACGAAACTATGCAAGTTCGTCGCAGGTCGGTATAAGGTGGTTCGTTGGGGCGTGTTTTAAGCTACAAATTGCTAGGTCGCAGATTCGCATACGACGAATAGAAGCGGACTTATAGTTGTTTATATCTGTGAGGCCATGAATCGCCATTGACTACCGGATTGCCTACCACTCGAAACGATCGACGTTTGACGAAACTATACAAGTACGTCGCAGATCGGCATGAGGTGGGTCGATGTGTCGTGTTTTAAGCTACAAATTGCTATGTCGCAGATTCGCATACGGCGAATAGAAGCGGAGTTATTGTGGTTTATATTTGTGAGGCCATGAATCACCATTGAAGGCCGGATTCCCTACCACTCGAAACGATCGACGTTTGACGAAACCATGCAAGTTCGTCGCAGATCGGCACAAGGTGGGCCGATGTGACGTGTTTTAAGCTACAAATTGCTATGTCGCAGATTTGCATACGACGAATAGAAGCGGAGTTATTGTTGTTTATATCTTTGAGGCCATGAATCACCATTGACGGCCGGATTGCTTTCCACTCGAAACGATCGATGTTTGACGAAACTATGCAAGTTCGTCGCAGATCGGTATAAGGTGGTTCGTTGGGGCGTGTTTTAAGCTACAAATTGCTATGTCGCAGATTCGCATACGACGAATAGAAGCGGAGTTATTGTGGTTTATATCTGTGAGGCCATGAATCACCATTGACGGCCGGATTGCTTTCCACTCGAAACGATCGATGTTTGACGAAACTATGCAAGTTCGTCGCAGATCGGTATAAGGTGGTTCGTTGGGGCGTGTTTTAAGCTACAAATTGCTATGTCGCAGATTCGCATACGGCGTATAGAAGCGGACTTATAGTTGTTTATATCTGTGAGGCCATGAATCGCCATTGACTACCGGATTGCCTACCACTCGAAACGATCGATGTTTGACGAAACTATGCAAGTTCGTCGCAGATCGGCACAAGGTGGGTCGATGTGACGTGTTTTAAGCTACAAATTGCTATGTCGCAGATTTGCATTCGACGAATAGAAGCGGAGTTATAGTTGTTTATATCTGTGAGGCCATGAATCACCTTTGACGGCCGGATTCCCTACCACTCGAAACGATCGACGTTTGACGAAACCATGCAAGTTCGTCGCAGATCGGCAGAAGGTGGGTCGATGTGCCGTGTTTTAAGCTACAAATTGCTATGTCGCATATTCGCATACGACGAATAGAAGCGGAGTTATTGTTGTTTATATCTGTGAGGCCATGAATCACCATTGACGGCCGGATTGCTTTCCACTCGAAACGATCGATGTTTGACGAAACTATGCAAGTTCGTATTAAATCGGTATAAGGTGGTTCGTTGGGGCGTGTTTTAAGCTACAAATTGCTTTGTCGCAGATTCGCATACGACGTATAGAAGCGGACTTATAGTTGTTTATATCTGTGAGGCCATGAATCGCCATTGACTACCGGATTGCCTACCACTCGAAACGATCGACGTTTGACGAAACTATACAAGTACGTCGCAGATCGGCATGAGGTGGGTCGATGTGTCGTGTTTTAAGCTACAAATTGCTATGTCGCAGATTCGCATACGACGAATAGAAGCGGAGTTATTGTTGTTTATATCTGTGAGGCCATGAATCACCATTGACGGCCGGATTCCCTACCATTCGAAACGATCGACGTTTGACGAAACTATGCATGTTCGTAGCACATCGGCACAAGGTGGGTCGATGTGACGTGTTTTAAGCTACAAATTGCTATGTCGCAGATTTGCATTCGACGAATAGAAGCGGAGTTATAATTGTTTATATCTGTCAGGTCATGAATCACCATTGACGGCCGGATTGCTTTCCACTCGAAACGATCGATGTTTGACAAAACTATGCAAGTTCGTCGCAGATCGGTATAAGGTGGTTCGTTAGGGCGTGTTTTAAGCTACAAATTGCTATGTCGCAGATTCGCATACGACGAATAGAAGCGGAGTTATTGTGGTTTATATCTGTGAGGCCATGAATCACCATTGACGGCCGGATTCCCTACCACTCGAAACGATCGACGTTTGACGAAACTATACAAGTACGTCGCAGATCGGCATGAGGTGGGTCGATGTGTCGTGTTTTAAGCTACAAATTGCTATATCGCAGATTCGCATACGACGAATAGAAGCGGAGTTATTGTTGTTTTTATCTGTGAGGCCATGAATCACCATTGACGGCCGGATTCCCTACCACTCGAAACGATCGACGTTTGACGAAACCATGCAAGTTCGTCGCAGATCGGCACAAGGTGGGTCGATGTGACGTGTTTTAAGCTACAAATTGCTATGTCGCAGATTTGCATTCGACGAATAGAAGCGGAGTTATAGTTGTTTATATCCGTGAGGCCATGAATCACTATTGACGGCCGGATTGCCTAGCACTCGAAACGATCGATGTTTGACGAAACCAATCAAGTTCGTTGCAGATCGGTATAAGGTGGGTCGTTGGGCCGTGTTTTAAGCTACAAAATGCTATGTCGCAGATTCGCATACGACGAATAGAATCCAAGTTTTTGGTGTTTATATCTGTGAGGCCATGAATCACCATTGTCGGCCGGATCGCCTACCACTCGGAACGATCGACGTTTGACGAAACTATGCAAGATTTTCGCAGAACGGTATAAGGTGGGTCGATGTGTCCTGTTTTAAGCTACAAATTGCCTTGTCGCAGATTTGCATACGACGAATAGAAGCGGAGTTATTGTTGTTTATATCTGTGAGGCCATGAATCACCATTGACGGCCGGATTCCCTACCACTCGAAACGATCGATGTTCGACGAAACTATGCAAGTTAGTCGCAGATCGGCACAAGGTGGGTCGATGTGACGTGTTTTAAGCTACAAATTGCTATGTCGCAGATTTGCATTCGACGAATAGAAGCGGAGTTATAGTTGTTTATATCTGTCAGGCCATGAATCACCATTGACGGCCGGATTGCTTTCCACTCGAAACGATCGATGTTTGACAAAACTTTGCAAGTTCGTCGCATATCGGTATAAGGTGGGTCGTTGGGCCGTGTTTTATGCTACAAATTGCTACGTCGCAGATTTGCATACGGCGAATAGAAGCGGAGTTATAGTTGTTTATATCTGTGAGGCCATGAATCACCATTGACGGCCGGATTGCTTTCCACTCGAAACGATCGATGTTTGACTAAACTATGCAAGTTCGTCGCAGATCGGTATAAGGTGGCTCGATGGGCCGTGTTTTATGCTACAAATTGCTACGTCGCAGATTCGCATACGACGAATAGAAGCGGACTTATAGTTGTTTATATCTGTGAGGCCATGAATCACCATTGACGGCCGGATTGCTTTCCACTCGAAACGATCGATGTTTGACGAAACTATGCAAGTTCGTCGCAGATCGGTATAAGGTGGTTCGTTGGGGCGTGTTTTAAGCTACAAATTACTATGTCGCAGATTCGCATACGACGTATAGAAGCGGACTTATAGTTGTTTATATCTGTGAGGCCATGAATCGCCATTGGCGGCCGGATTGCTTTCCACTCGAAACGATCGATGTTTGACAAAACTATGCAAGTTCGTCGCAGATCGGTATAAGGTGGGTCGTTGGGCCGTGTTTTATGCTACAAATTGCTACGTCGCAGATTTGCATACGGCGAATAGAAGCGGAGTTATAGTTGTTTATATCTGTGAGGCCATGAATCACCAATGACGGCCGGATTGCTTTCCACTCGAAACGATCGATGTTTGACGAAACTATGCAAGTTCGTCGCAAATCGGTATAAGGTGGTTCGTTGGGGCGTGTTTTAAGCTACAAATTGCTATGTCGCAGATTCGCATACGGCGTATAGAAGCGGACTTATAGTTGTTTATATCTGTGAGGCCATGAATCGCCATTGACTACCGGATTGCCTACCACTCGAAACGATCGACGTTTGACGAAACTATACAAGTACGTCGCAGATCGGCATGAGGTGGGTCGATGTGTCGTGTTTTAAGCTACAAATTGCTATGTCGCAGATTTGCATTCGACGAATAGAAGCGGAGTTATAGTTGTTTATATCTGTCAGGCCATGAATCACCATTGACGGCCGGATTGCTTTCCACTCGAAACGATCGATGTTTGACAAAACTATGCAAGTTCGTCGCAGATCGGTATAAGGTGGGTCGTTGGGCCGTGTTTTATGCTACAAATTGCTACGTCGCAGATTTGCATACGGCGAATAGAAGCGGAGTTATAGTTGTTTATATCTGTGAGGCCATGAATCACCAATGACGGCCGGATTGCTTTCCACTCGAAACGATCGATGTTTGACGAAACTATGCAAGTTCGTCGCAAATCGGTATAAGGTGGTTCGTTGGGGCGTGTTTTAAGCTACAAATTGCTATGTCGCAGATTCGCATACGGCGTATAGAAGCGGAGTTATAGTTGTTTATATCTGCCAGGCCATGAATCACCATTGACGGCCGGATTGCTTTCCACTCGAAACGATCGATGTTTGACAAAACTATGCAAGTTCGTCGCAGATCGGTATAAGGTGGTTCGTTGGGGCGTGTTTTATCCTACAAATTGCTATGTCGCAGATTTGCATACGACGAATAGAAGCGGAGTTATTGTTGTTTATATCTGTGAGGCCAAGAATCGCCATTGACGGCCGGATTGCCTACCACTCGAAACGATCGATGTTTGACGAAACTATGCAAGTTCGTCGCAGATCGGCACAAGGTGGGTCGATGTGACGTGTTTTAAGCTACAAATTGCTATGTCGCAGATTTGCATTCGACGAATAGAAGCGGAGTTATAGTTGTTTATATCTGTGAGGCCATGAATCACCATTGACGGCCGGATTCCCTACCACTCGAAACGATCGACGTTTGACGAAACCATGCAAGTTCGTCGCAGATCGGCAGAAGGTGGGTCGATGTGACGTCTTTTAAGCTACAAATTGCTATGTCGCATATTCGCATACGACGAATAGAAGCGGAGTTATTGTTGTTTATATCTGTGAGGCCATGAATCACCATTGACGGCCGGATTGCTCTCCACTCGAAACGATCGACGTTTGATGAAACCATGCAAGTTCGTCGCAGATCGGCACAAGGTGGGCCGATGTGACGTGTTTTAAGCTACAAATTGCTATGTCGCAGATTTGCATTCGACGAATAGAAGCGGAGTTATTGTTGTTTATATCTTTGAGGCCATGAATCACCATTGACGGCCGGATTGCTTTCCACTCGAAACGATCGATGTTTGACGAAACTATGCAAGTTCGTCGCAGATCGGTATAAGGTGGTTCGTTGGGGCGTGTTTTAAGCTACAAATTGCTATTGTCGCTGATTCGCATACGACGTATAGAAGCGGACTTATAGTTGTTTATATCTGTGAGGCCATGAATCGCCATTGACTACCGGATTGCCTACCACTCGAAACGATCGACGTTTGACGAAACTATACAAGTACGTCGCAGATCGGCATGAGGTGGGTCGATGTGTCGTGTTTTAAGCTACAAATTGCTATGTCGCAGATTCGCATACGGCGAATAGAAGCGGAGTTATAGTTGTTTATATCTGTGAGGCCATGAATCACCATTGACGGCCGGATTGCCTACCACTCGAAACGATCGACGTTTGACGAAACTATGCAAGTTCGTCGCAGGTCGGTATAAGGTGGTTCGTTGGGGCGTGTTTTAAGCTACAAATTGCTAGGTCGCAGATTCGCATACGACGAATAGAAGCGGACTTATAGTTGTTTATATCTGTGAGGCCATGAATCGCCATTGACTACCGGATTGCCTACCACTCGAAACGATCGACGTTTGACGAAACTATACAAGTACGTCGCAGATCGGCATGAGGTGGGTCGATGTGTCGTGTTTTAAGCTACAAATTGCTATGTCGCAGATTCGCATACGGCGAATAGAAGCGGAGTTATTGTGGTTTTTATCTGTGAGGCCATGAATCACCATTGAAGGCCGGATTCCCTACCACTCGAAACGATCGACGTTTGACGAAACCATGCAAGTTCGTCGCAGATCGGCACAAGGTGGGCCGATGTGACGTGTTTTAAGCTACAAATTGCTATGTCGCAGATTTGCATACGACGAATAGAAGCGGAGTTATTGTTGTTTATATCTTTGAGGCCATGAATCACCATTGACGGCCGGATTGCTTTCCACTCGAAACGATCGATGTTTGACGAAACTATGCAAGTTCGTCGCAGATCGGTATAAGGTGGTTCGTTGGGGCGTGTTTTAAGCTACAAATTGCTATGTCGCAGATTCGCATACGGCGTATAGAAGCGGACTTATAGTTGTTTATATCTGTGAGGCCATGAATCGCCATTGACTACCGGATTGCCTACCACTCGAAACGATCGACGTTTGACGAAACTATACAAGTACGTCGCAGATCGGCATGAGGTGGGTCGATGTGTCGTGTTTTAAGCTACAAATTGCTATGTCGCAGATTCGCATACGGCGAATAGAAGCGGAGTTATAGTTGTTTATATCTGTGAGGCCATGAATCACCATTGACTCCCGGATTGCCTACCACTCGAAACGATCGACGTTTGACGAAACTATGCAAGTTCGTCGCAGGTCGGTATAAGGTGGTTCGTTGGGGCGTGTTTTAAGCTACAAATTGCTAGGCCGCAGATTCGCATACGACGAATAGAAGCGGAGTTATAGTTGTTTATATCTGTGATGCCATGAATCGCCATTGACTACCGGATTGCCTACCACTCGAAACGATCGACGTTTGACGAAACTGTACAAGTACGTCGCAGATCGGCATGAGGTGGGTCGATGTGTCGTGTTTTAAGCTACAAATCGCTATGTCGCAAATTTGCATTCGACGAATAGAAGCTGAGTTATAGTTGTTTATATCTGTGAGGCCATGAATCACCATTGACGGCCGGATTGCTTTCCACTCGAAACGATCGACGTTTGACGAAACCATGCAAGTTCGTCGCAGATCGGCACAAGGTGGGCCGATGTGACGTGTTTTAAGCTACAAATTGCTATGTCGCAGATTTGCATTCGACGAATAGAAGCGGAGTTATTGTTGTTTATATCTTTGAGGCCATGAATCACCATTGACGGCCGGATTGCTTTCCACTCGAAACGATCGATGTTTGACGAAACTATGCAAGTTCGTCGCAGATCGGTATAAGGTGGTTCGTTGGGGCGTGTTTTAAGCTACAAATTGCTATGTCGCAGATTCGCATACGGCGTATAGAAGCGGACTTATAGTTGTTTATATCTGTGAGGCCATGAATCGCCATTGACTACCGGATTGCCTACCACTCGAAACGATCGACGTTTGACGAAACTATACAAGTACGTCGCAGATCGGCATGAGGTGGGTCGATGTGTCGTGTTTTAAGCTACAAATTGCTATGTCGCAGATTCGCATACGGCGAATAGAAGCGGAGTTATAGTTGTTTATATCTGTGAGGCCATGAATCACCATTGACGGCCGGATTGCCTACCACTCGAAACGATCGACGTTTGACGAAACTATGCAAGTTCGTCGCAGGTCGGTATAAGGTGGTTCGTTGGGGCGTGTTTTAAGCTACAAATTGCTAGGTCGCAGATTCGCATACGACGAATAGAAGCGGACTTATAGTTGTTTATATGTGTGAGGCCATGAATCGCCATTGACTACCGGATTGCCTACCACTCGAAACGATCGACGTTTGACGAAACTATACAAGTACGTCGCAGATCGGCATGAGGTGGGTCGATGTGTCGTGTTTTAAGCTACAAATTGCTATGTCGCAGATTCGCATACGGCGAATAGAAGCGGAGTTATAGTTGTTTATATCTGTGAGGCCATGAATCACCATTGACGGCCGGATTGCCTAACACTCGAAACGATCGACGTTTGACGAAACTATGCAAGTTCGTCGCAGGTCGGTATAAGGTGGTTCGTTGGGGCGTGTTTTAAGCTACAAATTGCTAGGTCGCAGATTCGCATACGACGAATAGAAGCGGACTTATAGTTGTTTATATCTGTGAGGCCATGAATCGCCATTGACTACCGGATTGCCTACCACTCGAAACGATCGACGTTTGACGAAACTATACAAGTACGTCGCAGATCGGCATGACGTGGGTCGATGTGTCGTGTTTTAAGCTACAAATTGCTATGTCGCAGATTCGCATACGGCGAATAGAAGCGGAGTTATTGTGGTTTATATCTGTGAGGCCATGAATCACCATTGAAGGCCGGATTCCCTACCACTCAAAACGATCGACGTTTAACGAAACCATGCAAGTTCGTCGCAGATCGGCACAAGGTGGGCCGATGTGACGTGTTTTAAGCTACAAATTGCTATGTCGCAGATTTGCATACGACGAATAGAAGCGGAGTTATTGTTGTTTATATCTTTGAGGCCATGAATCACCATTGACGGCCGGATTGCTTTCCACTCGAAACGATCGATGTTTGACGAAACTATGCAAGTTCGTCGCAGATCGGTATAAGGTGGTTCGTTGGGGCGTGTTTTAAGCTACAAATTGCTATGTCGCAGATTCGCATACGGCGTATAGAAGCGGACTTATAGTTGTTTATATCTGTGAGGCCATGAATCGCCATTGACTACCGGATTGCCTACCACTCGAAACGATCGACGTTTGACGAAACTATACAAGTACGTCGCAGATCGGCATGAGGTGGGTCGATGTGTCGTGTTTTAAGCTACAAATTGCTATGTCGCAGATTCGCATACGGCGAATAGAAGCGGAGTTATAGTTGTTTATATCTGTGAGGCCATGAATCACCATTGACGGCCGGATTGCCTACCACTCGAAACGATCGACGTTTGACGAAACTATGCAAGTTCGTCGCAGGTCGGTATAAGGTGGTTCGTTGGGGCGTGTTTTAAGCTACAAATTGCTAGGCCGCAGATTCGCATACGGCGTATAGAAGCGGACTTATAGTTGTTTATATCTGTGAGGCCATGAATCGCCATTGACTACCGGATTGCCTACCACTCGAAACGATCGACGTTTGACGAAACTATACAAGTACGTCGCAGATCGGCATGAGGTGGGTCGATGTGTCGTGTTTTAAGCTACAAATTGCTATGTCGCAGATTTGCATTCGACGAATAGAAGCGGAGTTATAGTTGTTTATATCTGTCAGGCCATGAATCACCATTGACGGCCGGATTGCTTTCCACTCGAAACGATCGATGTTTGACAAAACTATGCAAGTTCGTCGCAGATCGGTATAAGGTGGGTCGTTGGGCCGTGTTTTATGCTACAAATTGCTACGTCGCAGATTTGCATACGGCGAATAGAAGCGGAGTTATAGTTGTTTATATCTGTGAGGCCATGAATCACCAATGACGGCCGGATTGCTTTCCACTCGAAACGATCGATGTTTGACGAAACTATGCAAGTTCGTCGCAAATCGGTATAAGGTGGTTCGTTGGGGCGTGTTTTAAGCTACAAATTGCTATGTCGCAGATTCGCATACGGCGTATAGAAGCGGAGTTATAGTTGTTTATATCTGCCAGGCCATGAATCACCATTGACGGCCGGATTGCTTTCCACTCGAAACGATCGATGTTTGACAAAACTATGCAAGTTCGTCGCAGATCGGTATAAGGTGGTTCGTTGGGGCGTGTTTTATCCTACAAATTGCTATGTCGCAGATTTGCATACGACGAATAGAAGCGGAGTTATTGTTGTTTATATCTGTGAGGCCAAGAATCACCATTGACGGCCGGATTGCCTACCACTCGAAACGATCGATGTTTGACGAAACTATGCAAGTTCGTCGCAGATCGGCACAAGGTGGGTCGATGTGACGTGTTTTAAGCTACAAATTGCTATGTCGCAGATTTGCATTCGACGAATAGAAGCGGAGTTATAGTTGTTTATATCTGTGAGGCCATGAATCACCATTGACGGCCGGATTCCCTACCACTCGAAACGATCGACGTTTGACGAAACCATGCAAGTTCGTCGCAGATCGGCAGAAGGTGGGTCGATGTGACGTGTTTTAAGCTACAAATTGCTATGTCGCATATTCGCATACGACGAATAGAAGCGGAGTTATTGTTGTTTATATCTGTGAGGCCATGAATCACCATTGACGGCCGGATTGCTTTCCACTCGAAACGATCGATGTTTGACGAAACTATGCAAGTTCGTCTTAAATCGGTATAAGGTGGTTCGTTGGGGCGTGTCTTAAGCTACAAATTGCTTTGTCGCAGATTCGCATACGACGTATAGAAGCGGACTTATAGTTGTTTATATCTGTGAGGCCATGAATCGCCATTGACTACCGGATTGCCTACCACTCGAAACGATCGACGTTTGACGAAACTATACAAGTACGTCGCAGATCGGCATGAGGTGGTTCGTTAGGGCGTGTTTTAAGCTACAAATTGCTATGTCGCAGATTCGCATACGACGAATAGAAGCGGAGTTATTGTGGTTTATATCTGTGAGGCCATGAATCACCATTGACGGCCGGATTCCCTACCACTCGAAACGATCGACGTTTGACGAAACTATACAAGTACGTCGCAGATCGGCATGAGGTGGGTCGATGTGTCGTGTTTTAAGCTACAAATTGCTATATCGCAGATTCGCATACGACGAATAGAAGCGGAGTTATTGTTGTTTATATCTGTGAAGCCATGAATCACCATTGACGGCCGGATTCCCTACCACTCGAAACGATCGACGTTTGACGAAACCATGCAAGTTCGTCGCAGATCGGCACAAGGTGGGTCGATGTGACGTGTTTTAAGCTACAAATTGCTATGTCGCAGATTTGCATTCGACGAATAGAAGCGGAGTTATAGTTGTTTATATCCGTGAGGCCATGAATCACTATTGACGGCCGGATTGCCTAGCACTCGAAACGATCGATGTTTGACGAAACCAATCAAGTTCGTTGCAGATCGGTATAAGGTGGGTCGTTGGGCCGTGTTTTAAGCTACAAAATGCTATGTCGCAGATTCGCATACGACGAATAGAATCCAAGTTTTTGGTCTTTATATCTGTGAGGCCATGAATCACCATTGTCGGCCGGATCGCCTACCACTCGGAACGATCGACGTTTGACGAAACTATGCAAGATTTTCGCAGAACGGTATAAGGTGGGTCGATGGGCCGTGTTTTATGCTACAAATTGCTACGTCGCAGATTTGCATACGGCGAATAGAAGCGGAGTTATAGATGTTTATATCTGTGAGGCCATGAATCACCATTGACGGCCGGATTGCTTTCCACTCGAAACGATCGATGTTTGACGAAACTATGCAAGTTCGTCGCAGATCGGTATAAGGTGGTTCGTTGGGGCGTGTTTTAAGCTACAAATTACTATGTCGCAGATTCGCATACGACGTATAGAAGCGGACTTATAGTTGTTTATATCTGTGAGGCCATGAATCGCCATTGGCGGCCGGATTGCTTTCCACTCGAAACGATCGATGTTTGACAAAACTATGCAAGTTCGTCGCAGATCGGTATAAGGTGGGTCGTTGGGCCGTGTTTTATGCTACAAATTGCTACGTCGCAGATTTGCATACGGCGAATAGAAGCGGAGTTATAGTTGTTTATATCTGTGAGGCCATGAATCACCAATGACGGCCGGATTGCTTTCCACTCGAAACGATCGATGTTTGACGAAACTATGCAAGTTCGTCGCAAATCGGTATAAGGTGGTTCGTTGGGGCGTGTTTTAAGCTACAAATTGCTATGTCGCAGATTCGCATACGGCGTATAGAAGCGGACTTATAGTTGTTTATATCTGTGAGGCCATGAATCGCCATTGACTACCGGATTGCCTACCACTCGAAACGATCGACGTTTGACGAAACTATACAAGTACGTCGCAGATCGGCATGAGGTGGGTCGATGTGTCGTGTTTTAAGCTACAAATTGCTATGTCGCAGATTTGCATTCGACGAATAGAAGCGGAGTTATAGTTGTTTATATCTGTCAGGCCATGAATCACCATTGACGGCCGGATTGCTTTCCACTCGAAACGATCGATGTTTGACAAAACTATGCAAGTTCGTCGCAGATCGGTATAAGGTGGGTCGTTGGGCCGTGTTTTATGCTACAAATTGCTACGTCGCATATTCGCATACGACGAATAGAAGCGGAGTTATTGTTGTTTATATCTGTGAGGCCATGAATCACCATTGACGGCCGGATTGCTTTCCACTCGAAACGATCGATGTTTGACGAAACTATGCAAGTTCGTCTTAAATCGGTATAAGGTGGGTCGATGTGACGTGTTTTAAGCTACAAATTGCTATATCGCAGATTCGCATACGACGAATAGAAGCGGAGTTATTGTTGTTTATATCTGTGAGGCCATGAATCACCATTGACGGCCGGATTCCCTACCACTCGAAACGATCGACGTTTGACGAAACCATGCAAGTTCGTCGCAGATCGGCACAAGGTGGGTCGATGTGACGTGTTTTAAGCTACAAATTGCTATGTCGCAGATTTGCATTCGACGAATAGAAGCGGAGTTATAGTTGTTTATATCCGTGAGGCCATGAATCACTATTGACGGCCGGATTGCCTAGCACTCGAAACGATCGATGTTTGACGAAACCAATCAAGTTCGTTGCAGATCGGTATAAGGTGGGTCGTTGGGCCGTGTTTTAAGCTACAAAATGCTATGTCGCAGATTCGCATACGACGAATAGAATCCAAGTTTTTGGTGTTTATATCTGTGAGGCCATGAATCACCATTGTCGGCCGGATCGCCTACCACTCGGAACGATCGACGTTTGACGAAACTATGCAAGATTTTCGCAGATCGGTATAAGGTGGTTCGTTGGGCCGTGTTTTATGCTACAAATTGCTACGTCGCAGATTTGCATACGGCGACTAGAAGCGGAGTTATAGTTGTTTATATCTGTGAGGCCATGAATCACCAATGACGGCCGGATTGCTTTCCACTCGAAACGATCGATGTTTGACGAAACTATGCAAGTTCGTCGCAAATCGGTATAAGGTGGTTCGTTGGGGCGTGTTTTAAGTTACAAATTGCTATGTCGCAGATTCGCATACGGCGTATAGAAGCGGAGTTATAGTTGTTTATATCTGCCAGGCCATGAATCACCATTGACGGCCGGATTGCTTTCCACTCGAAACGATCGATGTTTGACAAAACTATGCAAGTTCGTCGCAGATCGGTATAAGGTGGTTCGTTGGGGCGTGTTTTATCCTACAAATTGCTATGTCGCATATTCGCATACGACGAATAGAAGCGGAGTTATTGTTGTTTATATCTGTGAGGCCATGAATCACCATTGACGGCCGGATTGCTTTCCACTCGAAACGATCGACGTTTGACGAAACCATGCAAGTTCGTCGCAGATCGGCACAAGGTGGGCCGATGTGACGTGTTTTAAGCTACAAATTGCTATGTCGCAGATTTGCATTCGACGAATAGAAGCGGAGTTATTGTTGTTTATATCTTTGAGGCCATGAATCACCATTGACGGCCGGATTGCTTTCCACTCGAAACGATCGATGTTTGACGAAACTATGCAAGTTCGTCGCAGATCGGTATAAGGTGGTTCGTTGGGGCGTGTTTTAAGCTACAAATTGCTATGTCGCAGATTCGCATACGACGTATAGAAGCGGACTTATAGTTGTTTATATCTGTGAGGCCATGAATCGCCATTGACTACCGGATTGCCTACCACTCGAAACGATCGACGTTTGACGAAACTATACAAGTACGTCGCAGATCGGCATGAGGTGGGTCGATGTGTCGTGTTTTAAGCTACAAATTGCTATGTCGCAGATTCGCATACGGCGAATAGAAGCGGAGTTATAGTTGTTTATATCTGTGAGGCCATGAATCACCATTGACGGCCGGATTGCCTACCACTCGAAACGATCGACGTTTGACGAAACTATGCAAGTTCGTCGCAGGTCGGTATAAGGTGGTTCGTTGGGGCGTGCTTTAAGCTACAAATTGCTAGGTCGCAGATTCGCATACGACGAATAGAAGCGGACTTATAGTTGTTTATATCTGTGAGGCCATGAATCGCCATTGACTACCGGATTGCCTACCACTCGAAACGATCGACGTTTGACGAAACTATACAAGTACGTCGCAGATCGGCATGAGGTGGGTCGATGTGTCGTGTTTTAAGCTACAAATTGCTATGTCGCAGATTCGCATACGGCGAATAGAAGCGGAGTTATTGTGGTTTATATCTGTGAGGCCATGAATCACCATTGAAGGCCGGATTCCCTACCACTCGAAACGATCGACGTTTGACGAAACCATGCAAGTTCGTCGCAGATCGGCACAAGGTGGGCCGATGTGACGTGTTTTAAGCTACAAATTGCTATGTCGCAGATTTGCATACGACGAATAGAAGCGGAGTTATTGTTGTTTATATCTTTGAGGCCATGAATCACCATTGACGGCCGGATTGCTTTCCACTCGAAACGATCGATGTTTGACGAAACTATGCAAGTTCGTCGCAGATCGGTATAAGGTGGTTCGTTGGGGCGTGTTTTAAGCTACAAATTGCTATGTCGCAGATTCGCATACGGCGTATAGAAGCGGACTTATAGTTGTTAATATCTGTGAGGCCATGAATCGCCATTGACTACCGGATTGCCTACCACTCGAAACGATCGACGTTTGACGAAACTATACAAGTACGTCGCAGATCGGCATGAGGTGGGTCGATGTGTCGTGTTTTAAGCTACAAATTGCTATGTCGCAGATTCGCATACGGCGAATAGAAGCGGAGTTATAGTTGTTTATATCTGTGAGGCCATGAATCACCATTGACGGCCGGATTGCCTACCACTCGAAACGATCGACGTTTGACGAAACTATGCAAGTTCGTCGCAGGTCGGTATAAGGTGGTTCGTTGGGGCGTGTTTTAAGCTACAAATTGCTAGGCCGCAGATTCGCATACGACGAATAGAAGCGGAGTTATAGTTGTTTATATCTGTGAGGCCATGAATCGCCATTGACTACCGGATTGCCTACCACTCGAAACGATCGACGTTTGACGAAACTGTACAAGTACGTCGCAGATCGGCATGAGGTGGGTCGATGTGTCGTGTTTTAAGCTACAAATCGCTATGTCGCAAATTTGCATTCGACGAATAGAAGCTGAGTTATAGTTGTTTATATCTGTGAGGCCATGAATCACCATTGACGGCCGGATTGCTTTCCACTCGAAACGATCGACGTTTGACGAAACCATGCAAGTTCGTCGCAGATCGGCACAAGGTGGGCCGATGTGACGTGTTTTAAGCTACAAATTGCTATGTCGCAGATTTGCATTCGACGAATAGAAGCGGAGTTATTGTTGTTTATATCTTTGAGGCCATGAATCACCATTGACGGCCGGATTGCTTTCCATTCGAAACGATCGATGTTTGACGAAACTATGCAAGTTCGTCGCAGATCGGTATAAGGTGGTTCGTTGGGGCGTGTTTTAAGCTACAAATTGCTATGTCGCAGATTCGCATACGGCGTATAGAAGCGGACTTATAGTTGTTTATATCTGTGAGGCCATGAATCGCCATTGACTACCGGATTGCCTACCACTCGAAACGATCGACGTTTGACGAAACTATACAAGTACGTCGCAGATCGGCATGAGGTGGGTCGATGTGTCGTGTTTTAAGCTACAAATTGCTATGTCGCAGATTCGCATACGGCGAATAGAAGCGGAGTTATAGTTGTTTATATCTGTGAGGCCATGAATCACCATTGACGGCCGGATTGCCTACCACTCGAAACGATCGACGTTTGACGAAACTATGCAAGTTCGTCGCAGGTCGGTATAAGGTGGTTCGTTGGGGCGTGTTTTAAGCTACAAATTGCTAGGTCGCAGATTCGCATACGACGAATAGAAGCGGACTTATAGTTGTTTATATCTGTGAGGCCATGAATCGCCATTGACTACCGGATTGCCTACCACTCGAAACGATCGACGTTTGACGAAACTATACAAGTACGTCGCAGATCGGCATGAGGTGGGTCGATGTGTCGTGTTTTAAGCTACAAATTGCTATGTCGCAGATTCGCATACGGCGAATAGAAGCGGAGTTATAGTTGTTTATATCTGTGAGGCCATGAATCACCATTGACGGCCGGATTGCCTACCACTCGAAACGATCGACGTTTGACGAAACTATGCAAGTTCGTCGCAGGTCGGTATAAGGTGGTTCGTTGGGGCGTGTTTTAAGCTACAAATTGCTAGGTCGCAGATTCGCATACGACGAATAGAAGCGGACTTATAGTTGTTTATATCTGTGAGGCCATGAATCGCCATTGACTACCGGATTGCCTACCACTCGAAACGATCGACGTTTGACGAAACTATACAAGTACGTCGCAGATCGGCATGAGGTGGGTCGATGTGTCGTGTTTTAAGCTACAAATTGCTATGTCGCAGATTCGCATACGGCGAATAGAAGCGGAGTTATTGTGGTTTATATCTGTGAGGCCATGAATCACCATTGAAGGCCGGATTCCCTACCACTCGAAACGATCGACGTTTGACGAAACCATGCAAGTTCGTCGCAGATCGGCACAAGGTGGGCCGATGTGACGTGTTTTAAGCTACAAATTGCTATGTCGCAGATTTGCATACGACGAATAGAAGCGGAGTTATTGTTGTTTATATCTTTGAGGCCATGAATCACCATTGACGGCCGGATTGCTTTCCACTCGAAACGATCGATGTTTGACGAAACTATGCAAGTTCGTCGCAGATCGGTATAAGGTGGTTCGTTGGGGCGTGTTTTAAGCTACAAATTGCTATGTCGTAGATTCGCATACGGCGTATAGAAGCGGACTTATAGTTGTTTATATCTGTGAGGCCATGAATCGCCATTGACTACCGGATTGCCTACCACTCGAAACGATCGACGTTTGACGAAACTATACAAGTACGTCGCAGATCGGCATGAGGTGGGTCGATGTGTCGTGTTTTAAGCTACAAATTGCTATGTCGCAGATTCGCATACGGCGAATAGAAGCGGAGTTATAGTTGTTTATATCTGTGAGGCCATGAATCACCATTGACGGCCGGATTGCCTACCACTCGAAACGATCGACGTTTGACGAAACTATGCAAGTTCGTCGCAGGTCGGTATAAGGTGGTTCGTTGGGGCGTGTTTTAAGCTACAAATTGCTAGGCCGCAGATTCGCATACGACGAATAGAAGCGGAGTTATAGTTGTTTATATCTGTGAGGCCATGAATCGCCATTGACTACCGGATTGCCTACCACTCGAAACGATCGACGTTTGACGAAACTGTACAAGTACGTCGCAGATCGGCATGAGGTGGGTCGATGTGTGGTGTTTTAAGCTACAAATCGCTATGTCGCAAATTTGCATTCGACGAATAGAAGCGGAGTTATAGTTGTTTATATCTGTGAGGCCATGAATCGCCATTGACTACCGGATTGCCTACCACTCGAAACGATCGACGTTTGACGAAACTGTACAAGTACGTCGCAGATCGGCATGAGGTGGGTCGATGTGTCGTGTTTTAAGCTACAAATCGCTATGTCGCAAATTTGCATTCGACGAATAGAAGCTGAGTTATAGTTGTTTATATCTGTGAGGCCATGAATCACCATTGACGGCCGGATTGCTTTCCACTCGAAACGATCGATGTTTGACGAAACCATGCAAGTTCGTCGCAGATCGGCACAAGGTGGGCCGATGTGACGTGTTTTAAGCTACAAATTGCTATGTCGCAGATTTGCATTCGACGAATAGAAGCGGAGTTATTGTTGTTTATATCTTTGAGGCCATGAATCACCATTGACGGCCGGATTGCTTTCCACTCGAAACGATCGATGTTTGACGAAACTATGCAAGTTCGTCGCAGATCGGTATAAGGTGGTTCGTTGGGGCGTGTTTTAAGCTACAAATTGCTATGTCGCAGATTCGCATACGGCGTATAGAAGCGGACTTATAGTTGTTTATATCTGTGAGGCCATGAATCGTCATTGACTACCGGATTGCCTACCACTCGAAACGATCGACGTTTGACGAAACTATACAAGTACGTCGCAGATCGGCATGAGGTGGGTCGATGTGTCGTGTTTTAAGCTACAAATTGCTATGTCGCAGATTCGCATACGGCGAATAGAAGCGGAGTTATAGTTGTTTATATCTGTGAGGCCATGAATCACCATTGACGGCCGGATTGCCTACCACTCGAAACGATCGACGTTTGACGAAACTATGCAAGTTCGTCGCAGGTCGGTATAAGGTGGTTCGTTGGGGCGTGTTTTAAGCTACAAATTGCTAGGCCGCAGATTCGCATACGACGAATAGAAGCGGAGTTATAGTTGTTTATATCTGTGAGGCCATGAATCGCCATTGACTACCGGATTGCCTACCACTCGAAACGATCGACGTTTGACGAAACTGTACAAGTACGTCGCAGATCGGCATGAGGTGGGTCGATGTGTGGTGTTTTAAGCTACAAATCGCTATGTCGCAAATTTGCATTCGACGAATAGAAGCGGAGTTATAGTTGTTTATATCTGTGAGGCCATGAATCGCCATTGACTACCGGATTGCCTACCACTCGAAACGATCGACGTTTGACGAAACTGTACAAGTACGTCGCAGATCGGCATGAGGTGGGTCGATGTGTCGTGTTTTAAGCTACAAATCGCTATGTCGCAAATTTGCATTCGACGAATAGAAGCTGAGTTATAGTTGTTTATATCTGTGAGGCCATGAATCACCATTGACGGCCGGATTGCTTTCCACTCGAAACGATCGACGTTTGACGAAACCATGCAAGTTCGTCGCAGATCGGCACAAGGTGGGCCGATGTGACGTGTTTTAAGCTACAAATTGCTATGTCGCAGATTTGCATTCGACGAATAGAAGCGGAGTTATTGTTGTTTATATCTTTGAGGCCATGAATCACCATTGACGGCCGGATTGCTTTCCACTCGAAACGATCGATGTTTGACGAAACTATGCAAGTTCGTCGCAGATCGGTATAAGGTGGTTCGTTGGGGCGTGTTTTAAGCTACAAATTGCTATGTCGCAGATTCGCATACGGCGTATAGAAGCGGACTTATAGTTGTTTATATCTGTGAGGCCATGAATCGTCATTGACTACCGGATTGCCTACCACTCGAAACGATCGACGTTTGACGAAACTATACAAGTACGTCGCAGATCGGCATGAGGTGGGTCGATGTGTCGTGTTTTAAGCTACAAATTGCTATGTCGCAGATTCGCATACGGCGAATAGAAGCGGAGTTATAGTTGTTTATATCTGTGAGGCCATGAATCACCATTGACGGCCGGATTGCCTACCACTCGAAACGATCGACGTTTGACGAAACTATGCAAGTTCGTCGCAGGTCGGTATAAGGTGGTTCGTTGGGGCGTGTTTTAAGCTACAAATTGCTAGGCCGCAGATTCGCATACGACGAATAGAAGCGGAGTTATAGTTGTTTATATCTGTGAGGCCATGAATCGCCATTGACTACCGGATTGCCTACCACTCGAAACGATCGACGTTTGACGAAACTATACAAGTACGTCGCAGATCGGCATGAGGTGGGTCGATATGTCGTGTTTTAAGCTACAAATCGCTATGTCGCAAATTTGCATTCGACGAATAGAAGCTGAGTTATAGTTGTTTATATCTGTCAGGCCATGAATCACCATTGACGGCCGGATTGCTTTCCACTCGAAACGATCGATGTTTGACAAAACTATGCAAGTTCGTCGCAGATCGGTATAAGGTGGTTCGTTAGGGCGTGTTTTAAGCTACAAATTTCTATGTCGCAGATTCGCATACGACGAATAGAAGCGGAGTTATTGTGGTTTATATCTGTGAGGCCATGAATCACCATTGACGGCCGGATTCCCTACCACTCGAAACGATCGACGTTTGACGAAACTATACAAGTACGTCGCAGATCGGCATGAGGTGGGTCGATGTGTCGTGTTTTATGCTACAAATTGCTATGTCGCAGATTCGCATACGACGAATAGAAGCGGAGTTATTGTTGTTTATATCTGTGAGGCCATGAATCACCATTGACGGCCGGATTCCCTACCACTCGAAACGATCGACGTTTGACGAAACCATGCAAGTTCGTCGCAGATCGGCACAAGGTGGGTCGATGTGACGTGTTTTAAGCTACAAATTGCTATGTCGCAGATTTGCATTCGACGAATAGAAGCGGAGTTATAGTTGTTTATATCCGTGAGGCCATGAATCACTATTGACGGCCGGATTGCCTAGCACTCGAAACGATCGATGTTTGACGAAACCAATCAAGTTTGTTGCAGATCGGTATAAGGTGGGTCGTTGGGCCGTGTTTTAAGCTACAAAATGCTATGTCGCAGATTCGCATACGACGAATAGAATCCAAGTTTTTGGTGTTTATATCTGTGAGGCCATGAATCACCATTGTCGGCCGGATCGCCTACCACTCGGAACGATCGACGTTTGACGAAACTTTGCAAGATTTTCGCAGAACGGTATAAGGTGGGTCGATGTGTCCTGTTTTAAGCTACAAATTGCCTTGTCGCAGATTTGCATACGACGAATAGAAGCGGAGTTATTGTTGTTTATATCTGTGAGGCCATGAATCACCATTGACGGCCGGATTGCCTACCACTCGAAACGATCGATGTTTGACGAAACTATGCAAGTTCGTCGCAGATCGGCACAAGGTGGGTCGATATGACGTGTTTTAAGCTACAAATTGCTATGTCGCAGATTTGCATTCGACGAATAGAAGCGGAGTTATAGTTGTTTATATCTGTGAGGCCGTGAATCACCATTGACGGCCGGATTCCCTACCACTCGAAACGATCGACGTTTGACGAAACCATGCAAGTTCGTCGCAGATCGGCACAAGGTGGTTCGATGTGACGTATTTTAAGCTACAAACTGCTATGTCGCCGATTTGCATTCGACGAATAGAAGCGAAGTTATAGTTGTTTATATCTTTGAGGCCATGAATCACCATTGACGGCCGGATTGCTTTCCACTCGAAACGATCGACGTTTGACGAAACCATGCAAGTTCGTCGCAGATCGGCACAAGGTGGGCCGATGTGACGTGTTTTAAGCTACAAATTGCTATGTCGCAGATTTGCATTCGACGAATAGAAGCGGAGTTATTGTTGTTTATATCTTTGAGGCCATGAATCACCATTGACGGCCGGATTGCTTTCCACTCGAAACGATCGATGTTTGACGAAACTATACAAGTACGTCGCAGATCGGCATGAGGTGGGTCGATGTGTCGTGTTTTAAGCTACAAATTGCTAGGTCGCAGATTCGCATACGACGAATAGAAGCGGACTTATAGTTGTTTATATCTGTGAGGCCATGAATCGCCATTGACTACCGGATTGCCTACCACTCGAAACGATCGACGTTTGACGAAACTATACAAGTTCGTCGCAGATCGGCATGAGGTGGGTCGATGTGTCGTGTTTTAAGCTACAAATTGCTATGTCGCAGATTCGCATACGGCAAATAGAAGCGGAGTTATTGTGGTTTATATCTGTGAGGCCATGAATCACCATTGAAGGCCGGATTCCCTACCACTCGAAACGATCGACGTTTGACGAAACCATGCAAGTTCGTCGCAGATCGGCACAAGGTGGGTCGATGTGACGTGTTTTAAGCTACAAATTGCTATGTCGCAGATTTGCATTCGACGAATAGAAGCGGAGTTATAGTTGTTTATATCCGTGAGGCCATGAATCACTATTGACGGCCGGATTGCCTAGCACTCGAAACGATCGATGTTTGACGAAACCAATCAAGTTTGTTGCAGATCGGTATAAGGTGGGTCGTTGGGCCGTGTTTTAAGCTACAAAATGCTATGTCGCAGATTCGCATACGACGAATAGAATCCAAGTTTTTGGTGTTTATATCTGTGAGGCCATGAATCACCATTGTCGGCCGGATCGCCTACCACTCGGAACGATCGACGTTTGACGAAACTTTGCAAGATTTTCGCAGAACGGTATAAGGTGGGTCGATGTGTCCTGTTTTAAGCTACAAATTGCCTTGTCGCAGATTTGCATACGACGAATAGAAGCGGAGTTATTGTTGTTTATATCTGTGAGGCCATGAATCACCATTGACGGCCGGATTGCCTACCACTCGAAACGATCGATGTTTGACGAAACTATGCAAGTTCGTCGCAGATCGGCACAAGGTGGGTCGATATGACGTGTTTTAAGCTACAAATTGCTATGTCGCAGATTTGCATTCGACGAATAGAAGCGGAGTTATAGTTGTTTATATCTGTGAGGCCGTGAATCACCATTGACGGCCGGATTCCCTACCACTCGAAACGATCGACGTTTGACGAAACCATGCAAGTTCGTCGCAGATCGGCACAAGGTGGTTCGATGTGACGTATTTTAAGCTACAAACTGCTATGTCGCCGATTTGCATTCGACGAATAGAAGCGAAGTTATAGTTGTTTATATCTTTGAGGCCATGAATCACCATTGACGGCCGGATTGCTTTCCACTCGAAACGATCGACGTTTGACGAAACCATGCAAGTTCGTCGCAGATCGGCACAAGGTGGGCCGATGTGACGTGTTTTAAGCTACAAATTGCTATGTCGCAGATTTGCATTCGACGAATAGAAGCGGAGTTATTGTTGTTTATATCTTTGAGGCCATGAATCACCATTGACGGCCGGATTGCTTTCCACTCGAAACGATCGATGTTTGACGAAACTATACAAGTACGTCGCAGATCGGCATGAGGTGGGTCGATGTGTCGTGTTTTAAGCTACAAATTGCTAGGTCGCAGATTCGCATACGACGAATAGAAGCGGACTTATAGTTGTTTATATCTGTGAGGCCATGAATCGCCATTGACTACCGGATTGCCTACCACTCGAAACGATCGACGTTTGACGAAACTATACAAGTTCGTCGCAGATCGGCATGAGGTGGGTCGATGTGTCGTGTTTTAAGCTACAAATTGCTATGTCGCAGATTCGCATACGGCAAATAGAAGCGGAGTTATTGTGGTTTATATCTGTGAGGCCATGAATCACCATTGAAGGCCGGATTCCCTACCACTCGAAACGATCGACGTTTGACGAAACCATGCAAGTTCGTCGCAGATCGGCACAAGGTGGGCCGATGTGACGTGTTTTAAGCTACAAATTGCTATGTCGCAGATTTGCATACGACGAATAGAAGCGGAGTTATTGTTGTTTATATCTTTGAGGCCATGAATCACCATTGACGGCCGGATTGCTTTCCACTCGAAACGATCGATGTTTGACGAAACTATGCAAGTTCGTCGCAGATCGGTATAAGGTGGTTCGTTGGGGCGTGTTTTAAGCTACAAATTGCTATGTCGCAGATTCGCATACGGCGTATAGAAGCGGACTTATAGTTGTTTATATCTGTGAGGCCATGAATCGCCATTGACTACCGGACTGCCTACCACTCGAAACGATCGACGTTTGACGAAACTATACAAGTACGTCGCAGATCGGCATGAGGTGGGTCGATGTGTCGTGTTTTAAGCTACAAATTGCTATGTCGCAGATTCGCATACGGCGAATAGAAGCGGAGTTATAGTTGTTTATATCTGTGAGGCCATGAATCACCATTGACGGCCGGATTGCCTACCACTCGAAACGATCGACGTTTGACGAAACTATGCAAGTTCGTCGCAGATCGGTATAAGGTGGTTCGTTAGGGCGTGTTTTAAGCTACAAATTTCTATGTCGCAGATTCGCATACGACGAATAGAAGCGGAGTTATTGTGGTTTATATCTGTGAGGCCATGAATCACCATTGACGGCCGGATTCCCTACCACTCGAAACGATCGACGTTTCACGAAACTATACAAGTACGTCGCAGATCGGCATGAGGTGGGTCGATGTGTCGTGTTTTAAGCTACAAATTGCTATGTCGCAGATTCGCATACGACGAATAGAAGCGGAGTTATTGTTGTTTATATCTGTGAGGCCATGAATCACCATTGACGGCCGGATTCCCTACCACTCGAAACGATCGACGTTTGACGAAACCATGCAAGTTCGTCGCAGATCGGCACAAGGTGGGTCGATGTGACGTGTTTTAAGCTACAAATTGCTATGTCGCAGATTTGCATTCGACGAATAGAAGCGGAGTTATAGTTGTTTATATCCGTGAGGCCATGAATCACTATTGACGGCCGGATTGCCTAGCACTCGAAACGATCGATGTTTGACGAAACCAATCAAGTTCGTTGCAGATCGGTATAAGGTGGGTCGTTGGGCCGTGTTTTAAGCTACAAAATGCTATGTCGCAGATTCGCATACGACGAATAGAATCCAAGTTTTTGGTGTTTATATCTGTGAGGCCATGAATCACCATTGTCGGCCGGATCGCCTACCACTCGGAACGATCGACGTTTGACGAAACTTTGCAAGATTTTCGCAGAACGGTATAAGGTGGGTCGATGTGTCCTGTTTTAAGCTACAAATTGCCTTGTCGCAGATTTGCATACGACGAATAGAAGCGGAGTTATTGTTGTTTATATCTGTGAGGCCATGAATCACCATTGACGGCCGGATTCCCTACCACTCGAAACGATCGATGTTCGACGAAACTATACAAGTACGTCGCAGATCGGCATGAGGTGGGTCGATGTGTCGTGTTTTAAGCTACAAATCGCTATGTCGCAAATTTGCATTCGACGACTAGAAGCTGAGTTATAGTTGTTTATATCTGTCAGGCCATGAATCACCATTGACGGCCGGATTGCTTTCCACTCGAAACGATCGATGTTTGACAAAACTATGCAAGTTCGTCGCAGATCGGTATAAGGTGGATCGTTGGGGCGTCTTTTATGCTACAAATTGTTATGTCGCAGATTTGCATACGACGAATAGAAGCGGAGTTATTGTTGTTTCTATCTGTGAGGCCATGAATCACCATTGACAGCCGGATTGCCTACCACTCGAAACGATCGATGTTTGACGAAACTATGCAAGTTCGTCGCAGATCGGCACAAGGTGGGTCGATATGACGTGTTTTAAGCTACAAATTGCTATGTCGCAGATTTGCATTCGACGAATAGAAGCGGAGTTATAGTTGTTTATATCTGTGAGGCCGTGAATCACCATTGACGGCCGGATTCCCTACCACTCGAAACGATCGACGTTTGACGAAACCATGCAAGTTCGTCGCAGATCGGCACAAGGTGGTTCGATGTGACGTATTTTAAGCTACAAATTGCTATGTCGCCGATTTGCATTCGACGAATAGAAGCGAAGTTATAGTTGTTTATATCTGTCAGGCCATGAATCACCATTGACGGCCGGATTGCTTTCCACTCGAAACGATCGAAGTTTGACAAAACTATGCAAGTTCGTCGCAGGTCGGCAGAAGGTGCGTCGATGTGACGTGTTTTAAGCTACAAATTGCTATGTCGCATATTCGCATACGACGAATAGAAGCGGAGTTATTATTGTTTATATCTGTGAGGCCATGAATCACCATTGACGGCCGGATTCCCTACCACTCGAAACGATCGACGTTTGACGAAACCGTGCAAGTTCGTCGCAGATCGGCACAAGGTGGGCCGATGTGACGTGTTTTAAGCTACAAATTGCTATGTCGCAGATTTGCATTCGACAAATAGAAGCGGAGTTATAGTTGTTTATATCTGTGAGGCCATGAATCACCATTGACGGCCGGATTCCCTACCACTCGAAACGATCGACGTTTGACGAAACCATGCAAGTTCGTCGCAGATCGGCACAAGGTGGGCCGATGTGACGTGTTTTAAGCTACAAATTGCTATCTCGCAGATTTGCATACGACGAATAGAAGCGGAGTTATTGTTGTTTATATCTTTGAGGCCATGAATCACCATTGACGGCCGGATTGCTTTCCACTCGAAACGATCGATGTTTGACGAAACTATGCAAGTTCGTCGCAGATCGGTATAAGGTGGTTCGTTGGGGCGTGTTTTAAGCTACAAATTGCTATGTCGCAGATTCGCATACGGCGTATATAAGCGGACTTATAGTTGTTTATATCTGTGACGCCATGAATCGCCATTGACTACCGGATTGCCTACCACTCGAAACGATCGACGTTTGACGAAACTATACAAGTACGTCGCAGATCGGCATGAGGTGGGTCGATGTGTCGTGTTTTAAGCTACAAATTGCTATGTCGCAGATTCGCATACGGCGAATAGAAGCGGAGTTATAGTTGTTTATATCTGTGAGGCCATGAATCACCATTGACGGCCGGATTGCCTACCACTCGAAACGATCGACGTTTGACGAAACTATGCAAGTTCGTCGCAGGTCGGTATAAGGTGGTTCGTTGGGGCGTGTTTTAAGCTACAAATTGCTAGGTCGCATATTCGCATACGACGAATAGAAGCGGAGTTATAGTTGTTTATATCTGTGAGGCCATGAATCGCCATTGACTACCGGATTGCCTACCACTCGAAACGATCGACGTTTGACGAAACTATACAAGTACGTCGCAGATCGGTATGAGGTGGGTCGATGTGTCGTGTTTTAAGCTCCAAATCGCTATGTCGCAAATTTGCATTTGACGAATAGAAGCTGAGTTATAGTTGTTTATATCTGTCAGGCCATGAATCACCATTGACGGCCGGATTGCTTTCCACTCGGAACGATCGATGTTTGACAAAACTATGCAAGTTCGTCGCAGATCGGTATGAGGTGGTTCATTGGGGCGTGTTTTAAACTACAAATTGCTAGGTCGCAGATTCGCATACGACGAATAGAAGCGGAGTAATAGTTGTTTATATCTGTGAGGCCATGAATCGCCATTGACTACCGGATTGCCTACCACTCGAAACGATCGACGTTTGTCGAAACTATACAAGTACGTCGTAGATCGGCATGAGGTGGGTCGATGTGTCGTGTTTTAAGCTACAAATCGCTATGTCGCAAATTTGCATTCGACGACTAGAAGCTGAGTTATAGTTGTTTATATCTGTCAGGCCATGAATCACCATTGACGGCCGGATTGCTTTCCACTCGAAACGATCGATGTTTGACAAAACTATGCAAGTTCGTCGCAGATCGGTATAAGGTGGTTCGTTGGGGCGTGTTTTATGCTACAAATTGTTATGTCGCAGATTTGAATACGACGAATAGAAGCGGAGTTATTGTTGTTACTATCTGTGAGGCCATGAATCACCATTGACGGCCGGATTGCCTACCACTCGAAACGATCGATGTTTGACGAAACTATGCAAGTTCGTCGCAGATCGGCACAAGGTGGGTCGATATGACGTGTTTTCAGCTACAAATTGCTATGTCGCAGATTTGCATTCGACGAATAGAAGCGGAGTTATAGTTGTTTATATCTGTGAGGCCGTGAATCACCATTGACGGCCGGATTCCCTACCACTCGAAACGATCGACGTTTGTCGAAACCATGCAAGTTCGTCGCAGATCGGCAGAAGGTGGGTCGATGTGACGTGTTTTAAGCTACAAATTGCTATGTCGCATATTCGCATACGACGAATAGAAGCGGAGTTATTGTTGTTTATATCTGTGAGGCCATGAATCACCAATGACGGCCGGATTGCTTTCCACTCGAAACGATCGATGTTTGACGAAACTATGCAAGTTCGTCGCAGATCGGCACAAGGTGGTTCGATGTGACGTGTTTTAAGCTACAAATTGCTATGTCGCAGATTTGCATTCGACGAATAGAAGCGGAGTTATAATTGTTTATATCTGTCAGGTCATGAATCACCATTGACGGCCGGATTGCTTTCCACTCGAAACGATCGATGTTTGACAAAACTATGCAAGTTCGTCGCAGATCGGTATAAGGTGGTTCGTTGGGGCGTGTTTTAAGCTACAAATTGCTATGTCGCAGATTCGCATACGACGAATAGAAGCGGAGTTATTGTGGTTTATATCTGTGAGGCCATAAATCACCATTGACGGCCGGATTCCCTACCACTCGAAACGATCGACGTTTGACGGAACTATGCAAGTTCGTCGCAGATCGGCACAAGGTGGGTCGATGTGACGTGTTTTAAGCTACAAATTGCTATGTCGCAGATTTGCATTCGACGAATAGAAGCGGAGTTATAATTGTTTATATCTGTCAGGTCATGAATCACCATTGACGGCCGGATTGCTTTCCACTCGAAACGATCGATGTTTGACAAAACTATGCAAGTTCGTCGCAGATCGGTATATGGTGGTTCGTTAGGGCGTGTTTTAAGCTACAAATTGCTATGTCGCAGATTCGCATACGACGAATAGAAGCGGAGTTATTGTGGTTTATATCTGCGAGGCCATGAATCACCATTGACGGCCGGATTCCCTACCACTCGAAACGATCGACGTTTGACGAAACCATGCAAGTTCGTCGCAGATCGGCACAAGGTGGGCCGATGTGACGTGTTTTAAGCTACAAATTGCTATGTCGCAGATTTGCATACGACGAATAGAAGCGGAGTTATTGTTGTTTATATCTTTGAGGCCATGAATCACCATTGACGGCCGGATTGCTTTCCACTCGAAACGATCGATGTTTGACGAAACTATGCAAGTTCGTCGCAGATCGGCACAAGGTGGTTCGATGTGACGTGTTTTAAGCTACAAATTGCTATGTCGCAGATTTGCATTCGACGAATAGAAGCGGAGTTATAGTTGTTTATATCTGTGAGGCCGTGAATCACCATTGACGGCCGGATTCCCTACCACTCGAAATGATCGACGTTTGACGAAACCATGCAAGTTCGTCGCAGATCGGCAGAAGGTGGGTCGATGTGACGTGTTTTAAGCTACAAATTGCTATGTCGCATATTCGCATACGACGAATAGATGCGGAGTTATTGTTGTTTATATCTGTGAGGCCATGAATCACCATTGACGGCCGGATTGCCTACCACTCGAAACGATCGATGTTTGACGAAACTATGCAAGTTCGTCGCAGATCGGCACAAGGTGGTTCGATGTGACGTGTTTTAAGCTACAAATTGCTATGTCGCAGATTTGCATTCGACGAATAGAAGCGGAGTTATAATTGTTTATATCTGTCAGGCCATGAATCACCATTGACGGCCGGATTGCTTTCCACTCGAAACGATCGATGTTTGACAAAACTATGCAAGTTCGTCGCAGATCGGTATAAGGTGGTTCGTTGGGGCGTGTTTTAAGCTACAAATTGCTATGTCGCAGATTCGCATACGACGAATAGAAGCGGAGTTATTGTGGTTTATATCTGTGAGGCCATGAATCGCCATTGACTACCGGATTGCTTACCACTCGAAACGATCGAAGTTTGACGAAACTACACAAGTACGTCGCAGATCGGCATGAGGTGGGTCGATGTGTCGTGTTTTAAGCTACAAATTTCTATGTCGCAGATTCGCATACGACGAATAGAAGCGGAGTTATTGTTGTTTATATCTGTGAGGCCATGAATCACCATTGACGGCCGGATTCCCTACCACTCGAAACGATCGATGTTTGACGAAACCATACAAGTTCGTCGCAGATCGGCACAAGGTGGGTCGATGTGACGTGTTTCAAGCTACAAATTGCTATGTCGCAGATTTGCATTCGACAAATAGAAGCGGAGTTATAGTTGTTTATATCTGTGAGGCCATGAATCACCATTGACGGCCGGATTCCCTAACACTCGAAACGATCGACGTTTGACGAAACCATGCAAGTTCGTCGCAGATCGGCAGAAGGTGGGTCAATGTGACGTGTTTTAAGCTACAAATTGCTATGTCGCATATTCGCATACGACGAATAGAAGCGGAGTTATTATTGTTTATATCTGTGAGGCCATGAATCACCATTAACGGCCGGATTGCCAACCACTCGAAACGATCGACGTTTGACGAAACTATACAAGTACGTCGCAGATCGGCATGAGGTGGGTCGATGTGTCGTGTTTTAAGCTACAAATCGCTATGTCGCAAATTTGCATTCGACGACTAGAAGCTGAGTTATAGTTGTTTATATCTGTCAGGCCATGAATCACCATTGACGGCCGGATTCCCTACCACTCGAAACGATCGACGTTTGTCGAAACCATGCAAGTTCGTCGCAGATCGGCAGAAGGTGGGTCGATGTGACGTGTTTTAAGCTACAAATTGCTATGTCGCATATTCGCATACGACGAATAGAAGCGGAGTTATTGTTGTTTATATCTGTGAGGCCATGAATCACCATTGACGGCCGGATTGCCTACCAGTCGAAACGATCGATGTTTGACGAAACTATGCAAGTTCGTCGCAGATCGGCACAAGGTGGTTCGATGTGACGTGTTTTAAGCTACAAATTGCTATGTCGCAGATTTGCATTCGACGAATAGAAGCGGAGTTATAATTGTTTATATCTGTCAGGTCATGAATCACCATTGACGGCCGGATTGCTTTCCACTCGAAACGATCGATGTTTGACAAAACTATGCAAGTTCGTCGCAGATCGGTATAAGGTGGTTCGTTGGGGCGTGTTTTAAGCTACAAATTGCTATGTCGCAGATTCGCATACGACGAATAGAAGCGGAGTTATTGTGGTTTATATCTGTGAGGCCATGAATCGCCATTGACTACCGGATTGCTTACCACTCGAAACGATTGAAGTTTGACGAAACTACACAAGTACGTCGCAGATCGGCATGAGGTGGGTCGATGTGTCGTGTTTTAAGCTACAAATTTCTATGTCGCAGATTCGCATACGACGAATAGAAGCGGAGTTATTGTTGTTTATATCTGTGAGGCCATGAATCACCATTGACGGCCGGATTCCCTACCACTCGAAACGATCGATGTTTGACGAAACCATACAAGTTCGTCGCAGATCGGCACAAGGTGGGTCGATGTGACGTGTTTCAAGCTACAAATTGCTATGTCGCAGATTTGCATTCGACAAATAGAAGCGGAGTTATAGTTGTTTATATCTGTGAGGCCATGAATCACCATTGACGGCCGGATTCCCTAACACTCGAAACGATCGACGTTTGACGAAACCATGCAAGTTCGTCGCAGATCGGCAGAAGGTGGGTCGATGTGACGTGTTTTAAGCTACAAATTGCTATGTCGCATATTCGCATACGACGAATAGAAGCGGAGTTATTATTGTTTATATCTGTGAGGCCATGAATCACCATTAACGGCCGGATTGCCTACCACTCGAAACGATCGATGTTTGACGAAACTATGCAAGTTCGTCGCAGATCGGCACAAGGTGGGTCGATGTGACGTGTTTTAAGCTACAAATTGCTATGTCGCAGATTTGCATTCGACGAATAGAAGCGGAGTTATAATTGTTTATATCTTTGAGGCCATGAATCACCATTGACGGCCGGATTGCTTACCACTCGAAACGATCGATGTTTGACGAAACTATGCAAGTTCGTCGCAGATCGGTATAAGGTGGTTCGTTGGGACGTGTTTTAGGCTACAAATTGCTATGTCGCAGATTCGCATACGGCGTATATAAGCGGACTTATAGTTGTTTATATCTGTGACGCCATGAATCGCCATTGACTACCGGATTGCCTACCACTCGAAACGATCGACGTTTGACGAAACTACACAAGTACGTCGCAGATCGGCATGAGGTGGGTCGATGTGTCGTGTTTTAAGCTACAAATTGCTATGTCGCAGATTCGCATACGACGAATAGAAGCGGAGTTATTGTTGTTTATATCTGTGAGGCCATGAATCACCATTGACGGCCGGATTGCCTACCACTCGAAACGATCGATGTTTGACGAAACTATGCAAGTTCGTCGCAGATCGGCACAAGGTGGTTCGATGTGACGTGTTTTAAGCTACAAATTGCTATGTCGCAGATTTGCATTCGACGAATAGAAGCGGAGTTATAATTGTTTATATCTGTCAGGCCATGAATCACCATTGACGGCCGGATTGCTTTCCACTCGAAACGATCGATGTTTGACAAAACTATGCAAGTTTGTCGCAGATCGGTATAAGGTGGTTCGTTGGGGCGTGTTTTAAGCTACAAATTGCTATGTCGCAGATTCGTATACGACGAATAGAAGCGGAGTTATTGTGGTTTATATCTGTGAGGCCATGAATCGCCATTGACTACCGGATTGCCTACCACTCGAAACGATCGACGTTTGACGAAACTACACAAGTACGTCGCAGATCGGCATGAGGTGGGTCGATGTGTCGTGTTTTAAGCTACAAATTGCTATGTCGCAGATTCGCATACGACGAATAGAAGCGGAGTTATTGTTGTTTATATCTGTGAGGCCATGAATCACTATTGACGGCCGGATTCCCTACCACTCGAAATGATCGATGTTTGACGAAACCATGCAAGTTCGTCGCAGATCGGCACAAGGTGGGTCGATGTGACGTGTTTCAAGCTACAAATTGCTATGTCGCATATTCGCATACGACGAATAGAAGCGGAGTTATTATTGTTTATATCTGTGAGGCCATGAATCACCATTAACGGCCGGATTGCCTACCACTCGAAACGATCGATGTTTGACGAAACTATGCAAGTTCGTCGCAGATCGGCACAAGGTGGGTCGATGTGACGTGTTTTAAGCTAAAAATTGCTATGTCGCAGATTTGCATTCGACGAATAGAAGCGGAGTTATAGTTGTTTATATCTGTCAGGCCATGAATCACCATTGACGGCCGGATTGCTTTCTACTCGAAACGATCGATGTTTGACAAAACTATGCAAGTTCGTCGCAGATCGGTATAAGGTGGGTCGTTGGGCCGTGTTTTTTGCTACAAATTGCTACGTCGCAGATTTGCATACGGCGAATAGAAGCGGAGTTATAGTTGTTTATATCTGTGAGGCCATGAATCACCATTGACGGCCGGATTGCTTTCCACTCGAAACGATCGATGTTTGACAAAACTATGCAAGTTCGTCGCAGATCGGTATAAGGTGGTTCGTTGGGGCGTGTTTTAAGCTACAAATTGCTATGTCGCAGATTCGCATACGACGAATAGAAGCGGAGTTATTGTGGTTTATATCTGTGAGGCCATGAATCGCCATTGACTACCGGATTGCTTACCACTCGAAACGATCGACGTTTGACGAAACTACACAAGTACGTCGCAGATCGGCATGAGGTGGGTCGATGTGTCGTGTTTTAAGCTACAAATTTCTATGTCGCAGATTCGCATACGACGAATAGAAGCGGAGTTATTGTTGTTTATATCTGTGAGGCCATGAATCACCATTGACGGCCGGATTCCCTACCACTCGAAACGATCGATGTTTGACGAAACCATACAAGTTCGTCGCAGATCGGCACAAGGTGGGTTGATGTGACGTGTTTCAAGCTACAAATTGCTATGTCGCAGATTTGCATTCGACAAATAGAAGCGGAGTTATAGTTGTTTATATCTGTGAGGCCATGAATCACCATTGACGGCCGGATTCCCTAACACTCGAAACGATCGACGTTTGACGAAACCATGCAAGTTCGTCGCAGATCGGCAGAAGGTGGGTCGATGTGACGTGTTTTAAGCTACAAATTGCTATGTCGCATATTCGCATACGACGAATAGAAGCGGAGTTATTATTGTTTATATCTGTGAGGCCATGAATCACCATTAACGGCCGGATTGCCTACCACTCGAAACGATCGATGTTTGACGAAACTATGCAAGTTCGTCGCAGATCGGCACAAGGTGGGTCGATGTGACGTGTTTTAAGCTACAAATTGCTATGTCGCAGATTTGCATTCGACGAATAGAAGCGGAGTTATAATTGTTTATATCTGTCAGGTCATGAATCACCATTGACTGCGGGATTGCTTTCCACTCGAAACGATCGATGTTTGACGAAACTATGCAAGTTCGTCGCAGATCGGTATAAGGTGGTTCGTTGGGGCGTGTTTTAAGCTACAAATTGCTATGTCGCAGATTCGCATACGGCGTATATAAGCGGACTTATAGTTGTTTATATCTGTGAGGCCATGAATCACCATTGACGGCCGGATTGCCTACCACTCGAAACGATCGACGTTTGAAGAAACTATGCAAGTTCGTCGCAGGTCGGTATAAGGTGGTTCGTTGGGGCGTGTTTTAAGCTACAAATTGCTAGGTCGCATATTCGCATACGACGAATAGAAGCTGAGTTATAGTTGTTTATATCTGTGAGGCCATGAATCGCCATTGACTACCGGATTGCCTACCACTCGAAACGATCGACGTTTGACGAAACTATACAAGTACGTCGCAGATCGGCATGAGGTGGGTCGATGTGTCGTGTTTTAAGCTACAAATTGCTACGTCGCAGATTTGCATACGACGAATAGAAGCGGAGTTATTGTTGTTTCTATCTGTGAGGCCATGAATCACCATTGACGGCCGGATTGCCTACCACACGAAACGATCGATGTTTGACGAAACTATGCAAGTTCGTCGCAGATCGGCACAAGGTGGGTCGATATGACGTGTTTTCAGCTACAAATTGCTATGTCGCAGATTTGCATTCGACGAATAGAAGCGGAGTTATAGTTGTTTATATCTGTGAGGCCGTGAATCACCATTGACGGCCGGATTCCCTACCACTCGAAACGATCGACGTTTGACGAAACCATGCAAGTTCGTCGCAGATCGGCAGAAGGTGGGTCGATGTGACGTGTTTAAGGCTACAAATTGCTATGTCGCATATTCGCATACGACGAATAGAAGCGGAGTTATTGTTGTTTATATCTGTGAGGCCATGAATCACCATTGACGGCCGGATTGCCTACCACTCGAAACGATCGATGTTTGACGAAACTATGCAAGTTCGTCGCAGATCGGCACAAGGTGGGTCGATGTGTCGTGTTTTAAGCTACAAATTGCTATGTCGCAGATTCGCATACGACGAATAGAAGCGGAGTTATTGTTGTTTATATCTGTGAGGCCATGAATCACCATTGACGGCCGGATTCCCTACCACTCGAAATGATCGATGTTTGACGAAACCATGCAAGTTCGTCGCAGATCGGCACAAGGTGGGCCGATGTGACGTGTTTCAAGCTACAAATTGCTATGTCGCATATTCGCATACGACGAATAGAAGCGGAGTTATTATTGTTTATATCTGTGAGGCCATGAATCACCATTAACGGCCGGATTGCCTACCACTCGAAACGATCGATGTTTGACGAAACTATGCAAGTTCGTCGCAGATCGGAACAAGGTGGGTCGATGTGACGTGTTTTAAGCTAAAAATTGCTATGTCGCAGACTTGCATTCGACGAATAGAAGCGGAGTTATAGTTGTTTATATCTGTCAGGCCATGAATCACCATTGACGGCCGGATTGCTTTCTACTCGAAACGATCGATGTTTGACAAAACTATGCAAGTTCGTCGCAGATCGGTATAAGGTGGGTCGTTGGGCCGTGTTTTTTGCTACAAATTGCTACGTCGCAGATTTGCATACGGCGAATAGAAGCGGAGTTATAGTTGTTTATATCTGTGAGGCCATGAATCACCATTGACGGCCGGATTGCCTACCACTCGAAACGATCGACGTTTGACGAAACTATGCAAGTTCGTCGCAGGTCGGTATAAGGTGGTTCGTTGGGGCGTGTTTTAAGCTACAAATTGCTAGGTCGCAGATTCGCATACGACGAATAGAAGCGGACTTATAGTTGTTTATATCTGTGAGGCCATGAATCGCCATTGACTACCGGATTGCCTACCACTCGAAACGATCAACGTTTGACGAAACTATACAAGTACGTCGCAGATCGGCATGAGGTGGGTCGATGTGTCGTGTTTTAAGCTACAAATTGCTATGTCGCAGATTCGCATACGGCGAATAGAAGCGGAGTTATTGTGGTTTATATCTGTGAGGCCATGAATCACCATTGACGGCCGGATTCCCTACCACTCGAAACGATCGATGTTTGACGAAACCATACAAGTTCGTCGCAGATCGGCACAAGGTGGGTCGATGTGACGTGTTTCAAGCTACAAATTGCTATGTCGCAGATTTGCATTCGACAAATAGAAGCGGAGTTATAGTTGTTTATATCTGTGAGGCCATGAATCACCATTGACGGCCGGATTCCCTAACACTCGAAACGATCGACGTTTGACGAAACCATGCAAGTTCGTCGCAGATCGGCAGAAGGTGGGTCAATGTGACGTGTTTTAAGCTACAAATTGCTATGTCGCATATTCGCATACGACGAATAGAAGCGGAGTTATTATTGTTTATATCTGTGAGGCCATGAATCACCATTAACGGCCGGATTGCCAACCACTCGAAACGATCGACGTTTGACGAAACTATACAAGTACGTCGCAGATCGGCATGAGGTGGGTCGATGTGTCGTGTTTTAAGCTACAAATCGCTATGTCGCAAATTTGCATTCGACGACTAGAAGCTGAGTTATAGTTGTTTATATCTGTCAGGCCATGAATCACCATTGACGGCCGGATTCCCTACCACTCGAAACGATCGACGTTTGTCGAAACCATGCAAGTTCGTCGCAGATCGGCAGAAGGTGGGTCGATGTGACGTGTTTTAAGCTACAAATTGCTATGTCGCATATTCGCATACGACGAATAGAAGCGGAGTTATTGTTGTTTATATCTGTGAGGCCATGAATCACCATTGACGGCCGGATTGCCTACCAGTCGAAACGATCGATGTTTGACGAAACTATGCAAGTTCGTCGCAGATCGGCACAAGGTGGTTCGATGTGACGTGTTTTAAGCTACAAATTGCTATGTCGCAGATTTGCATTCGACGAATAGAAGCGGAGTTATAATTGTTTATATCTGTCAGGTCATGAATCACCATTGACGGCCGGATTGCTTTCCACTCGAAACGATCGATGTTTGACAAAACTATGCAAGTTCGTCGCAGATCGGTATAAGGTGGTTCGTTGGGGCGTGTTTTAAGCTACAAATTGCTATGTCGCAGATTCGCATACGACGAATAGAAGCGGAGTTATTGTGGTTTATATCTGTGAGGCCATGAATCGCCATTGACTACCGGATTGCTTACCACTCGAAACGATTGAAGTTTGACGAAACTACACAAGTACGTCGCAGATCGGCATGAGGTGGGTCGATGTGTCGTGTTTTAAGCTACAAATTTCTATGTCGCAGATTCGCATACGACGAATAGAAGCGGAGTTATTGTTGTTTATATCTGTGAGGCCATGAATCACCATTGACGGCCGGATTCCCTACCACTCGAAACGATCGATGTTTGACGAAACCATACAAGTTCGTCGCAGATCGGCACAAGGTGGGTCGATGTGACGTGTTTCAAGCTACAAATTGCTATGTCGCAGATTTGCATTCGACAAATAGAAGCGGAGTTATAGTTGTTTATATCTGTGAGGCCATGAATCACCATTGACGGCCGGATTCCCTAACACTCGAAACGATCGACGTTTGACGAAACCATGCAAGTTCGTCGCAGATCGGCAGAAGGTGGGTCGATGTGACGTGTTTTAAGCTACAAATTGCTATGTCGCATATTCGCATACGACGAATAGAAGCGGAGTTATTATTGTTTATATCTGTGAGGCCATGAATCACCATTAACGGCCGGATTGCCTACCACTCGAAACGATCGATGTTTGACGAAACTATGCAAGTTCGTCGCAGATCGGCACAAGGTGGGTCGATGTGACGTGTTTTAAGCTACAAATTGCTATGTCGCAGATTTGCATTCGACGAATAGAAGCGGAGTTATAATTGTTTATATCTTTGAGGCCATGAATCACCATTGACGGCCGGATTGCTTACCACTCGAAACGATCGATGTTTGACGAAACTATGCAAGTTCGTCGCAGATCGGTATAAGGTGGTTCGTTGGGACGTGTTTTAGGCTACAAATTGCTATGTCGCAGATTCGCATACGGCGTATATAAGCGGACTTATAGTTGTTTATATCTGTGACGCCATGAATCGCCATTGACTACCGGATTGCCTACCACTCGAAACGATCGACGTTTGACGAAACTACACAAGTACGTCGCAGATCGGCATGAGGTGGGTCGATGTGTCGTGTTTTAAGCTACAAATTGCTATGTCGCAGATTCGCATACGACGAATAGAAGCGGAGTTATTGTTGTTTATATCTGTGAGGCCATGAATCACCATTGACGGCCGGATTGCCTACCACTCGAAACGATCGATGTTTGACGAAACTATGCAAGTTCGTCGCAGATCGGCACAAGGTGGTTCGATGTGACGTGTTTTAAGCTACAAATTGCTATGTCGCAGATTTGCATTCGACGAATAGAAGCGGAGTTATAATTGTTTATATCTGTCAGGCCATGAATCACCATTGACGGCCGGATTGCTTTCCACTCGAAACGATCGATGTTTGACAAAACTATGCAAGTTTGTCGCAGATCGGTATAAGGTGGTTCGTTGGGGCGTGTTTTAAGCTACAAATTGCTATGTCGCAGATTCGTATACGACGAATAGAAGCGGAGTTATTGTGGTTTATATCTGTGAGGCCATGAATCGCCATTGACTACCGGATTGCCTACCACTCGAAACGATCGACGTTTGACGAAACTATACAAGTACGTCGCAGATCGGCATGAGGTGGGTCGATGTGTCGTGTTTTAAGCTACAAATTGCTATGTCGCAGATTCGCATACGACGAATAGAAGCGGAGTTATTGTTGTTTATATCTGTGAGGCCATGAATCACTATTGACGGCCGGATTCCCTACCACTCGAAATGATCGATGTTTGACGAAACCATGCAAGTTCGTCGCAGATCGGCACAAGGTGGGTCGATGTGACGTGTTTCAAGCTACAAATTGCTATGTCGCATATTCGCATACGACGAATAGAAGCGGAGTTATTATTGTTTATATCTGTGAGGCCATGAATCACCATTAACGGCCGGATTGCCTACCACTCGAAACGATCGATGTTTGACGAAACTATGCAAGTTCGTCGCAGATCGGCACAAGGTGGGTCGATGTGACGTGTTTTAAGCTAAAAATTGCTATGTCGCAGATTTGCATTCGACGAATAGAAGCGGAGTTATAGTTGTTTATATCTGTCAGGCCATGAATCACCATTGACGGCCGGATTGCTTTCTACTCGAAACGATCGATGTTTGACAAAACTATGCAAGTTCGTCGCAGATCGGTATAAGGTGGGTCGTTGGGCCGTGTTTTTTGCTACAAATTGCTACGTCGCAGATTTGCATACGGCGAATAGAAGCGGAGTTATAGTTGTTTATATCTGTGAGGCCATGAATCACCATTGACGGCCGGATTGCTTTCCACTCGAAACGATCGATGTTTGACAAAACTATGCAAGTTCGTCGCAGATCGGTATAAGGTGGTTCGTTGGGGCGTGTTTTAAGCTACAAATTGCTATGTCGCAGATTCGCATACGACGAATAGAAGCGGAGTTATTGTGGTTTATATCTGTGAGGCCATGAATCGCCATTGACTACCGGATTGCTTACCACTCGAAACGATCGACGTTTGACGAAACTACACAAGTACGTCGCAGATCGGCATGAGGTGGGTCGATGTGTCGTGTTTTAAGCTACAAATTTCTATGTCGCAGATTCGCATACGACGAATAGAAGCGGAGTTATTGTTGTTTATATCTGTGAGGCCATGAATCACCATTGACGGCCGGATTCCCTACCACTCGAAACGATCGATGTTTGACGAAACCATACAAGTTCGTCGCAGATCGGCACAAGGTGGGTTGATGTGACGTGTTTCAAGCTACAAATTGCTATGTCGCAGATTTGCATTCGACAAATAGAAGCGGAGTTATAGTTGTTTATATCTGTGAGGCCATGAATCACCATTGACGGCCGGATTCCCTAACACTCGAAACGATCGACGTTTGACGAAACCATGCAAGTTCGTCGCAGATCGGCAGAAGGTGGGTCGATGTGACGTGTTTTAAGCTACAAATTGCTATGTCGCATATTCGCATACGACGAATAGAAGCGGAGTTATTATTGTTTATATCTGTGAGGCCATGAATCACCATTATCGGCCGGATTGCCTACCACTCGAAACGATCGATGTTTGACGAAACTATGCAAGTTCGTCGCAGATCGGCACAAGGTGGGTCGATGTGACGTGTTTTAAGCTACAAATTGCTATGTCGCAGATTTGCATTCGACGAATAGAAGCGGAGTTATAATTGTTTATATCTGTCAGGTCATGAATCACCATTGACTGCGGGATTGCTTTCCACTCGAAACGATCGATGTTTGACGAAACTATGCAAGTTCGTCGCAGATCGGTATAAGGTGGTTCGTTGGGGCGTGTTTTAAGCTACAAATTGCTATGTCGCAGATTCGCATACGGCGTATATAAGCGGACTTATAGTTGTTTATATCTGTGAGGCCATGAATCACCATTGACGGCCGGATTGCCTACCACTCGAAACGATCGACGTTTGAAGAAACTATGCAAGTTCGTCGCAGGTCGGTATAAGGTGGTTCGTTGGGGCGTGTTTTAAGCTACAAATTGCTAGGTCGCATATTCGCATACGACGAATAGAAGCTGAGTTATAGTTGTTTATATCTGTGAGGCCATGAATCGCCATTGACTACCGGATTGCCTACCACTCGAAACGATCGACGTTTGACGAAACTATACAAGTACGTCGCAGATCGGCATGAGGTGGGTCGATGTGTCGTGTTTTAAGCTACAAATTGCTACGTCGCAGATTTGCATACGACGAATAGAAGCGGAGTTATTGTTGTTTCTATCTGTGAGGCCATGAATCACCATTGACGGCCGGATTGCCTACCACACGAAACGATCGATGTTTGACGAAACTATGCAAGTTCGTCGCAGATCGGCACAAGGTGGGTCGATATGACGTGTTTTCAGCTACAAATTGCTATGTCGCAGATTTGCATTCGACGAATAGAAGCGGAGTTATAGTTGTTTATATCTGTGAGGCCGTGAATCACCATTGACGGCCGGATTCCCTACCACTCGAAACGATCGACGTTTGACGAAACCATGCAAGTTCGTCGCAGATCGGCAGAAGGTGGGTCGATGTGACGTGTTTAAGGCTACAAATTGCTATGTCGCATATTCGCATACGACGAATAGAAGCGGAGTTATTGTTGTTTATATCTGTGAGGCCATGAATCACCATTGACGGCCGGATTGCCTACCACTCGAAACGATCGATGTTTGACGAAACTATGCAAGTTCGTCGCAGATCGGCACAAGGTGGGTCGATGTGTCGTGTTTTAAGCTACAAATTGCTATGTCGCAGATTCGCATACGACGAATAGAAGCGGAGTTATTGTTGTTTATATCTGTGAGGCCATGAATCACCATTGACGGCCGGATTCCCTACCACTCGAAATGATCGATGTTTGACGAAACCATGCAAGTTCGTCGCAGATCGGCACAAGGTGGGCCGATGTGACGTGTTTCAAGCTACAAATTGCTATGTCGCATATTCGCATACGACGAATAGAAGCGGAGTTATTATTGTTTATATCTGTGAGGCCATGAATCACCATTAACGGCCGGATTGCCTACCACTCGAAACGATCGATGTTTGACGAAACTATGCAAGTTCGTCGCAGATCGGAACAAGGTGGGTCGATGTGACGTGTTTTAAGCTAAAAATTGCTATGTCGCAGACTTGCATTCGACGAATAGAAGCGGAGTTATAGTTGTTTATATCTGTCAGGCCATGAATCACCATTGACGGCCGGATTGCTTTCTACTCGAAACGATCGATGTTTGACAAAACTATGCAAGTTCGTCGCAGATCGGTATAAGGTGGGTCGTTGGGCCGTGTTTTTTGCTACAAATTGCTACGTCGCAGATTTGCATACGGCGAATAGAAGCGGAGTTATAGTTGTTTATATCTGTGAGGCCATGAATCACCATTGACGGCCGGATTGCCTACCACTCGAAACGATCGACGTTTGACGAAACTATGCAAGTTCGTCGCAGGTCGGTATAAGGTGGTTCGTTGGGGCGTGTTTTAAGCTACAAATTGCTAGGTCGCAGATTCGCATACGACGAATAGAAGCGGACTTATAGTTGTTTATATCTGTGAGGCCATGAATCGCCATTGACTACCGGATTGCCTACCACTCGAAACGATCAACGTTTGACGAAACTATACAAGTACGTCGCAGATCGGCATGAGGTGGGTCGATGTGTCGTGTTTTAAGCTACAAATTGCTATGTCGCAGATTCGCATACGGCGAATAGAAGCGGAGTTATTGTGGTTTATATCTGTGAGGCCATGAATCACCATTGAAGGCCGGATTCCCTACCACTCGAAACGATCGACGTTTGACGAAACCATGCAAGTTCGTCGCAGATCGGCACAAGGTGGGTCGATATGACGTGTTTTCAGCTACAAATTGCTATGTCGCAGATTTGCATTCGACGAATAGAAGCGGAGTTATAGTTGTTTATATCTGTGAGGCCGTGAATCACCATTGACGGCCGGATTCCCTACCACTTGAAACGATCGATGTTCGACGAAACTATACAAGTACGTCGCAGATCGGCATGAGGTGGGTCGATGTGTCGTGTTTTAAGCTACAAATCGCTATGTCGCAAATTTGCATTCGACGACTAGAAGCTGAGTTATAGTTGTTTATATCTGTCAGGCCATGAATCACCATTGACGGCCGGATTGCTTTCCACTCGAAACGATCGATGTTTGACAAAACTATGCAAGTTCGTCGCAGATCGGTATAAGGTGGATCGTTGGGGCGTCTTTTATGCTACAAATTGTTATGTCGCAGATTTGCATACGACGAATAGAAGCGGACTTATTGTTGTTTCTATCTGTGAGGCCATGAATCACCATTGACAGCCGGATTGCCTACCACTCGAAACGATCGATGTTTGACGAAACTATACAAGTACGTCGCAGATCGGCATGAGGTGGGTCGATGTGTCGTGTTTTAAGCTACAAATTGCTATGTCGCAGATTCGCATACGGCGAATAGAAGCGGAGTTATAGTTGTTTATATCTGTGAGGCCATGAATCACCATTGACGGCCGGATTGCCTACCACTCGAAACGATCGACGTTTGACGAAACTATGCAAGTTCGTCGCAGGTCGGTATAAGGTGGTTCGTTGGGGCGTGTTTTAAGCTACAAATTGCTATGTCGCAAATTTGCATTCGACGAATAGAAGCTGAGTTATAGTTGTTTATATCTGTCAGGCCATGAATCACCATTGACGGCCGGATATCTTTCCACTCGGAACGATCGATGTTTGACAAAACTATGCAAGTTCGTCGCAGATCGGTATAAGGTGGTTCATTGGGGCGTGTTTTAAACTACAAATTGCTAGGTCGCAGATTCGCATACGACGAATAGAAGCGGAGTAATAGTTGTTTATATCTGTGAGGCCATGAATCGCCATTGACTACCGGATTGCCTACCACTCGAAACGATCGACGTTTGACGAAACTATACAAGTACGTCGCAGATCGGCATGAGGTGGGTCGATGTGTCGTGTTTTAAGCTACAAATCGCTATGTCGCAAATTTGCATTCGACGACTAGAAGCTGAGTTATAGTTGTTTATATCTGTCAGGCAATGAATCACCATTGACGGCCGGATTGCTTTCCACTCGAAACGATCGATGTTTGACAAAACTATGCAAGTTCGTCACAGATCGGTATAAGGTGGATCGTTGGGGCGTCTTTTATGCTACAAATTGTTATGTCGCAGATTTGCATACGACGAATAGAAGCGGAGTTATTGTTGTTTCTATCTGTGAGGCCATGAATCACCATTGACGGCCGGATTGCCTACCACTCGAAACGATCGACGTTTGACGAAACCATGCAAGTTCGTCGCAGATCGGCAGAAGGTGGGTCGATGTGACGTGTTTTAAGCTACAAATTGCTATGTCGCATATTCGCATACGACGAATAGAAGCGGCGTTATTGTTGTTTATATCTGTGAGGCCATGAATCACCATTGACGGCCGGATTGCCTACCACTCGAAACGATCGATGTTTGACGAAACTATGCAAGTTCGTCGCAGTTCGGCACAAGGTGGTTCGATGTGACGTATTTTAAGCTACAAATTGCTATGTCGCCGATTTGCATTCGACGAATAGAAGCGAAGTTATAGTTGTTTATTTCTGTCAGGCCATGAATCACCATTGACGGCCGGATTGCTTTCCACTCGAAACGATCGAAGTTTGACAAAACTATGCAAGTTCGTCGCAGGTCGGTATAAGGTGGGTCGATGTGACGTGTTTTAAGCTACAAATTGCTCCGTCGCAGATTTGCATACGGCGAATAGAAGCGGAGTTATAGTTGTTTATATCTGTGAGGCCATGAATCACCATTGACGGCCGGATTGCCTACCACTCGAAACGATCGACGTTTGACGAAAGTATGCAAGTTCGTCGCAGATCGGCACAAGGTGGGTCGATGTGACGTGTTTCAAGCTACAAGTTGCTATGTCGCAGATTTGCATTCGACAAATAGAAGCGGAGTTATTGTGGTTTATATCTGTGAGGCCATGAATCACCATTGACGGCCGGATTCCCTACCACTCGAAACGATCGACGTTTGACGAAACCGTGCAAGTTCGTCGCAGATCGGCACAAGGTGGGCCGATGTGACGTGTTTTAAGCTACAAATTGCTATGTCGCAGATTTGCATTCGACAAATAGAAGCGGAGTTATAGTTGTTTATATCTGTGAGGCCATGAATCACCATTGACGGCCGGATTCCCTACCACTCGAAACGATCGACGTTTGACGAAACCATGCAAGTTCGTCGCAAATCGGCACAAGGTGGGCCGATGTGACGTGTTTTAAGCTACAAATTGCTATCTCGCAGATTTGCATACGACGAATAGAAGCGGAGTTATTGTTGTTTATATCTTTGAGGCCATGAATCACCATTGACGGCCGGATTGCTTTCCACTCGAAACGATCGATGTTTGACGAAACTATGCAAGTTCGTCGCAGATCGGTATAAGGTGGTTCGTTGGGGCGTGTTTTAAGCTACAAATTGCTATGTCGCAGATTCGCATACGGCGTATATAAGCGGACTTATAGTTGTTTATATCTGTGACGCCATGAATCGCCATTGACTACCGGATTGCCTACCACTCGAAACGATCGACGTTTGACGAAACTATACAAGTACGTCGCAGATCGGCATGAGGTGGGTCGATGTGTCGTGTTTTAAGCTACAAATTGCTATGTCGCAGATTCGCATACGGCGAATAGAAGCGGAGTTATAGTTGTTTATATCTGTGAGGCCATGAATCACCATTGACGGCCGGATTGCCTACCACTCGAAACGATCGACGTTTGACGAAACTATGCAAGTTCGTCGCAGGTCGGTATAAGGTGGTTCGTTGGGGCGTGTTTTAAGCTACAAATTGCTAGGTCGCATATTCGCATACGACGAATAGAAGCGGAGTTATAGTTGTTTATATCTGTGAGGCCATGAATCGCCATTGACTACCGGATTGCCTACCACTCGAAACGATCGACGTTTGACGAAACTATACAAGTACGTCGCAGATCGGCATGAGGTGGGTCGATGTGTCGTGTTTTAAGCTACAAATTGCTATGTCGCAGATTCGCATACGGCGAATAGAAGCGGAGTTATAGTTGTTTATATCTGTGAGGCCATGAATCACCATTGACGGCCGGATTGCCTACCACTCGAAACGATCGACGTTTGACGAAACTATGCAAGTTCGTCGCAGGTCGGTATAAGGTGGTTCGTTGGGGCGTGTTTTAAGCTACAAATTGCTAGGTCGCATATTCGCATACGACGAATAGAAGCGGAGTTATAGTTGTTTATATCTGTGAGGCCATGAATCGCCATTGACTACCGGATTGCCTACCACTCGAAACGATCGACGTTTGACGAAACTATACAAGTACGTCGCAGATCGGCATGAGGTGGGTCGATGTGTCGTGTTTTAAGCTACAAATTGCTATGTCGCAAATTTGCATTCGACGAATAGTAGCGGAGTTATTGTTGTTTATATCTGTGAGGCCAGGAATCACCATTGACGGCCGGATTGCTTTCCACTCGAAACGATCGATGTTTGACAAAACTATGCAAGTTCGTCGCAGATCGGTATAAGGTGGTTCATTGGGGCGTGTTTTAAGCTACAAATTGCTAGGTCGCAGATTCGCATACGACGAATAGAAGCGGAGTAATAGTTGTTTATATCTGTGAGGCCATGAATCGCCATTGACTACCGGATTGCCTACCACTCGAAACGATCGACGTTTGACGAAACTATACAAGTACGTCGCAGATCGGCATGAGGTGGGTCGATGTGTCGTGTTTTAAGCTACAAATCGCTATGTCGCAAATTTGCATTCGAGTAGTAGGAAAGTAGCCGATTCTACGCCACTTTGAAGGTCAACCCCCCATTTGCCGGTTCTACGCCAGCAAGGTCACAAGGTTTTTTGTCATTTTCCGATCCTAGGCCAGGGTTTTTTGTCATTATCCGATTCTACGCCAGCAAGGTCACAAGGTTTTGATACCATTTGCCGATTCTGCGCCATGAATCGCGTCCTTGACGAACATCGTTGTTTTGTTTGCAAGGTCACAAGGTTTTGATGCCATTTGCCGATTCTGCGACACGATTCGCAACATCGTTGTTTCGTTTGCTCATTTTTCTATTCCGCCCCATGCCTCGCGACCTTGGGGGAAAAAACGCTCATTCGAAATCGATTCCACCGGATCCTCGCTTATCTTTCGTGCAAAACGCGCTTCAACTTGTTTTGTGGTTTTCCGCTAAATAAATGATATCGGTAAAAAACAAACGACCATATCACATCATCCGACGCAGTTCATCCGGTGCCGTTTTATTCCAGTACGCAAAAAAAAACGGTAAGTGTTTCGATTATTCTACATCTAAGCTTATCATTTTTGGGCGCAGCGGTTTTCCTTAAAGCGAGTGGTGCGTGAGGCGAAGCTGGTTGCACCAGTTCGATAGCGGCTGCAACTCATCATCCGCTGCATCGGTTTTCCTTAAAGCGAGTGGTGCGTGCGGTTTTCCTTAAAGCTAGTGGTGCGTGAGGCGAAACGGGTTGCAGATAGGGTATCGTTTTTGAAAAACGCTGCACACCACATCGACCGGTGCATCCGATTTTTTATTTCCGAGCATAGCGGCTACAACTCATCATCCGCTGCATCGGTTTTCCTTAAAGCGAGTGGTGCGTGCGGTTTTCCTTAAAGCTAGTGGTGCGTGAGGCGAAACGGGTTGCAGATAGGGTATCGTTTTGAAAAACATAGGGAGCGGTGTGTGTGTGTAATGAGTGGTGGAGAGGGAATCGTTTCGATAGTGGATATATCACATCATTCGGTGCAGCGCACTACATCAATTTCAGCTAGACATCTACCAACGTCACATCGTTTCTCGCATCGCACTGCACATTATTGCGTTAAGTCGTAATAATGAAAGATAGTTACATGATCGTGGCGATGAACGTTGATATGAAAACGCTGTATAATAAATTTCGAGAGGACATCGTCTCAGACGTCGACGTTCGAAACGGTATAATTTCGAAATTAAGACGGTCAAGGATACTAAAGATGGGTGACATTGTCACCATCCTGTGGGAACCCTCGAGAGAATTGAGAGCCGAGCGTCTGTTGACCAAATTGGAACGGTAAGTAGGAAAAAAACTCTAATACCGTACAATCTATTGTTTTTACTTTTTATTCTTTATTTTTTACTTTTCCCAGGTTGAGTATGGGCGAATTCATCGCGTTTAAAGATTCGTTACGACACCATTATCCATGGATTGCCCAGAAGATGGATGCCGAAATAAAAAAAATGATGAAGAAAATAAAATTGTAAATAAATATTGGATGCAATCAATAAACACAAATTTACATTTTATAAGTTTTCTTTATTTTTTTCTATCGAATAGTGACCCCATGGCAGAGTATTTATACAATTATCAGTAATATATCTTTTATCATCGTATGAACGTAGCGCAATTTTTCCTTCCGAAATTGTACGAACCTCGTGTAATTTTGAGCAGATACGATTTTGTCTTATCTTTTTGACCACATCATTTGAGAACAAACAATTAACATAATCTTCGAACTTAATTTCTCGGCTCACGCAACTTTTTATAACTCCTTTAGCCTTTTTGACATCAGGTTTACCATCAACTTTTATTGAATACATTTTCGATCTTAATCCCACAAAGTGTGTCATAATTTGGCCTCCATTTTCATCTTTCATCAAGCCAAGAACTTTTTTATTTGCTAAGGGTAGGCCATATATATTATCCACAGGATAATTACTAGTGTCAAAGTAGTTTATATCGCGCTTCATAATATTATATATATCATCGCAGCGAAATTTATAAATTAAACTGTCTGTATCAGTATACAAAAGTTTGCAATTATATCCAAATTGTTTTTTTGCATAATCATAATGAAATCTGTACAAATATATTTTCGAAATATCTAAAATTGACATACCAATATAAATTGGTTTATCAATACGTACTTTCATTTTTTTCATTTCAATTGCAACAAAATTTTCGTTGAATACTATTGTTCTATGAAAATTCGGCCTTCCAATTAATGAGCCTAAGCAATTTCGTTTGTCATCGTTCCACGATGTAAATAATTTTATATCGACACGATTACGTACATTTTCCATTGTTTTACCAAATACCGCATTATTCATTAGTTTAAATAAATCTATTTCAAACTCTGTTCTGGCAAGAGTTCTAAGTCTAGTATTTAATTCTATGTATTGGCGCATCCATGGAGACTGATTAAATTGTAATATACGATGAATTTTTCTTATTACTAGACCATGCCGTAAACACTGTTGTAATGTTCGATAATGAATAACATAGTTGGATTTATGATACAGAGTAGCTAGCAATTTTTTACATTTCCCGTTCGGCGGGTTTTGAAGAGTCGGACAAAATGGCAAATCCGAATGCTCGTCGTGTATTTCATTGGGATATTCCAAATCGACTTCTAATATGTATCCTATTTCCGAATCGTCACTAATGGAATTAATTGGAAACAGATCTAACATTCTTTCATTCATCCATTTAAAATTTGCATATGGTAGTGCGTCGCACATAGCCATTCCGTATAGATTATTAATATCATAATACATTAAATAAGATGTTTCTTGACTCGAATCATACATTTTACCCATATAGCGATTATTTGCTTTCGCATGACGGTGTGAACACTGACTAAATCCTCCGCGTATACCGTTTTCGATGAATAGAATCATATCAATATCTGTTAATAATTCTAACTTTATATTAGTAATTTTTAACATAACATCCCACGCATATGAAGGTAATGTACAATAATAAGCTGGATCTATCTTGTAATGTTCCATAGATTTTTTTCTAAATTTTTCAAAACTCTCGGCTAATAATAGAACATCTGTTTTTAAATATAAGTCGCTATATTCACCCAGCGTCGAAACGTTGAATTTACTCCATACGTTTTGAGCATGTTCATACTCATATCTCTCGATGTTGCGATTATGCAGTGAACTATAAAAATCGTTATATGACGGTAGACGAGTATCGTTCAGTTTCTCATAACAATCGACATATTCGTAAGGAAAAACACCCTTGCGAGTAAGTAAATTGAACAGTTCGTTATCGAGAGAAAAGTTGCTACGTAAAATTTTCATATCATTTGTATCTAAAGACGATGCGAGTCGATCTAGACTAGTATTAAGAAATTTAAACGAGTCAATAAATCTTAATTCGATAGTTATATTATTATTTCTCACGCGGGATGTGAACGATATATATTTTTCCGCTGTAGAGGCTATTACGAAAAAATTGGAATTATAAAATTTTGCTGAAACTACTTCTTCTATGAGAAAATGAGCATCGTAGTTACACAAATTGTGAAATACTATGGGTAGTGTGTAAGTAGATTTAAAATTTAGATTGCACGCATTATGGGCTGCACCTCTATAGCGGCCCGTCCAATGACAATGATCACGAACTTTGATATCATCAGCTATAAATATATTTCCACAAATAAAGCAATGAGTGGCACAATCAAATTCTTGTATTTGTTCGGAAGTTGAGGTATCATATCAGTATATACGTCTTTTAAAAACGAATAAATCATCTCAATAATATTTTCTAGATCTGATATGAATAAAGAAGCCACATTGTTTTTCGCACGATGCGAAACATATTGACATAATGATTCGTCAAAGTTGCAATGTAAATAATAGCCAATACTATATGGAACATGAGTTTGATATGTATACGTATTACAATTTTCTAAATTACCCGCTTCATTACAAACTAGAAGGCATTCAAAATCGGCATATATTATAAACGGACACGGAATTTCTCTTCTATAGTTTTTGAACGTTATCCACTTTTGCTCTTCATTCACCAATTCAATTTTACATTTGTTGTGATCCTTGCATCTTTCATAGTGTACCTTCAATTTATTTTCCGTATGAAAATAATTTAGACATCTGAAAAAAATGAATGTTAAAAGTATAAGATTTTATAGTACTCGCATTGTATCACATGAACGTTTTACCAAACTATTCTTAAGTGAGAATGGGAAAATAGGATGAATCATTTAAATAATAATTTACCTGTCACAAATGTAGCTTTTATGCTGGTGTCGAGTAATTTGTGATGATAGTAATCTCGACAAATTTTTAATCCATACATAGTGCCATGTATCGTTGCTTTCATAAGTCAGTAAATTTATATGTTTACAATTATCCTCTTTATTACCTAACAAGGGGAGGACCAGGGTTGTGGGTCACCGATTTTGTTCAAATTTTGCACAGACCTTCTTTAGCCGAAAATATTGGACACGTGTTTTGCCAAAAGTGGCAACACTCCCCCATTTTTGAAAAAATCGAGGTCAAAAATCAAAATTTTTCGATCGCGCTGAAATTTTGTAGAGGTGTTTAAAATTGCCTCCTAAAAGATACTTACACATTTGTTTTGTAAATAAACAATGTTTAAAAATGTACATTGTGTATAAGTTGTATAAAATTTATTTGGTTTTCATCGAAGCGGCGTAGCACAGTTAGTATGGTACTAGCGTAATAACTGACGGTCCGGGGTTCGATTCCCGATACAGTTTTGCGATTTTTTTTTTGCCTATTTTTATAACATTTAACACACATTTTTTTTCAAATGGATTTATTTTTTGTTAAACGTGTTTGAACAACTACGCCGTCTTTGAACAATTTTGCCGGCGTTTTGGCGTCAGTTTCTGTAAAAACATAGGTACATGGGAATTTCAAGATTTGGAAGAAGCAATAAAAACTAATAACCCGGACCTGATTCGTTTATTAGTGTGATAAAATAACGGTCCGTTGATTGAATCCGGTATACGCAAATATAATTAGGAACGAGAATATATATTATCTGAATTTCTTGGTAATAACTGCTGTCACTCCTGACTTACATCTCGTGGTGAAAACATCAAGGTGAAAGTATCAAAAATTTATTTTCACTGGTGTGCTATAGTGCAAATTTACGGAGGGAGAAAACAAACTTTTGTGTTTAAAAAAAGTGCTGGGTGAGTACCATTATTTCTACAAAAATTAAAATCGGAATATTAGTTGTATTTCTTACAACGAAAATATTAGAGCATTTATGATATATAGTGGAATAGTTTACAAAATCTATTTGACAGTAATTTCAGTGACATCAAACATGGGTCAACCATCGACTAGTGCTTCTGCTAATGAAGGGTTTGGCATTGCTCAAAACAGTACAAGTCCCACAAAGCAGGAACTGACAGTCGCCGTATAATATTTTTCAGAAATTCTTCGCGAGCAAAGTATCATTAGTGATACAGTTCATGTAGCATGTACAAAGACAGGAAAATTAATGAACTCACAACATGCCGTATATTTAAATCATATTTTAAAACCGTATGTAAAAAAAAAAAAAATGTTGTTTGATTCTCGATTCATGGACTGGTCAAGTAGATCCTAGCGTATATAACAGAACATTTCTGAATGCAAATAATGATAGTTTGTGCACTTTGCAAGTCATTCCACCTCACTGCATACCGGTGTGTCAGCCTTGTGATGTTTATTTTTACCGTCAAGTCAAATTATTTATTAAACGTATCCAAAATTCAACTTCATTATTAGAAAAACAAGGGGATTTAAGTAGCCGCAAAGACGCCATTAAAATACATTCATTAGTTCATCAACAGTTATCCGCGCCAATTTTTTCGGAAATGAGAGAATATGCATGGTTCGCGTCGAAGTTAACAAACTCGCGCAGATTTTTTTTAAACGTAAGACAGGTTTATTTTTTTGAAGATGTCATACAAACAGTATGTACGTGCAAAATCCAGTCATTTATAAACTGCTCGTGATGCAGACAAAATTTATGTTTTTCATGCTTTTACGATAAATACCACCCAAATAGTTGTACAGCATATTTATCACCTTAATTGTATTATGTATACATATATATTATTGATATATTCTAGAATGATTTTAGAATAGTCAAAACCGAATGTTATAAAAATGGGCAAAAAAAAAATCGCAAAACTGCATCGGGAATCGAACCCCGGACCGTCAGTTATTACGCTAGTACCATACTAACTGTGCTACGCCGCTTCGATGAAAACCAAGTAAATTTTATACAACTTACACACAATGTACATTTTTAAACATTGTTTATTTACAAAACAAATGTGTAAGTATTTTTTAGGGGGCAATTTTAAACACCTCTACAAAATTTCGGCGCGATCGAAAAATTTTGATTTTTGACCTCGATTTTTTTCAAAAATGGGGGAGTGTTGCCACTTTTGGCAAAACACGTGTCCAATATTTTCGGCTAAAGAAGGTCTGTGCAAAATTTGAACAAAATCGGTGACCCACAACCCTGGTCCTCCCCTTGTAAGTATAGTGGTAATATTTCATGTTTGTTATTTTTACCTTCGGTTATTAATTGATATATGTTTATAGATAGTTTATTATTTCTTTCAAATATGGGCACTTGTTTAGTTGTGACTGGAAACGTAATCCCCATCCAATTTAATTTATCATTATAATTTGGATATGACGATTTACGACCCATGTGATTACTTGTAGGATATAATGACGAGATTATTGCCCATGCAAAACAATCGTTGCTCGTATCTGAACCTTCAACATATATAACAGCTTTTTTGTTTCGTATTGATAATGGAAGAGGATGATTTCCTTTTCCTGGTTTTAGCAAATCGCATTTGTTGATATTAACAATTAAACTAATAATTTTACTTAATGCCCATCCGCTGTCACGTTCTTGAAATTCCTCCAATAAGGCTAATATAGGATGTAAAATTTCGTTTTCATACCAATCTTCAAGATTTGAGGTTATATCATTTATTAATGTAACATTTTTCGTCCTAAAACTTTTAATCTCATTTTTTGAAACTTCGGTTGCACTGATTTTTAACACAAATTCGCCATTGAATATTGTATTTACTTTTATACATGTATGATGTTTGACATACAATTTCACTTTTTCTACTACTATTTTGTTTAGCATCCTTTAAAAATAAAGACGGATCGATGTAATGTAAATTTATAATAATGCCGGTAATTATACGCCCTTTGAATGAGCATTTACTGTCAATCTCTCCCCATTTTAGCATTACCTGCGATTGATTATCATTTTTATCGTCCGACTCTTTTTCTAATCCAAATCCAACATGTTCGTAGGAATTTAATACTTTCTCTCGCTCACAAGTTAGGTTAGCTATTTGTGCGATTAAGTTTGCTTACTACCAATACTGATTTTATTTTCATTCAATAAATATTCGTTTATACAATTTAAATGAATATTACAATCTTTTATCCATTGTTGTTTTTCTTTCTTGTGTTTAAGCAACGGTTATCTGACTTAATAAATTTTTTTCACCGCTTCCATTAGCTGTCTCTTTGTTTTATCTTCGTTATTATTTTTTTTTTTGCTTATTCTGTAATTGTTAAGCGTTTTTATATTTTTAAGTTTTTTTAATCCGCTGTTTAGTTTAATTCGATCTGTTTTCTGAATATTTTGATTACACAAGAGTGTTTGCACATTTTTATTATGTTTCTTCATACTGTCTTTCCCAATGTGTCACATCTTCTTCCTCGTTGATCAATTGCACTTGCTTCAATAAGTATTCTTGTTCTCTTTCTCACACGTATCTTTAAGTGATTGTATTTTTATAAGCAGTATCGTCTGCATATTCCATTTTTTTTAAATTAGCCTAAATTCACTTTAATCTTTCTTTTATCCGCTCACTACTACGCGTTGTAGCACACAATGAGAATTACATATCGTTGGACACGAATAAGTAGGCTTGATAAAGTCTCCCTCCATATATTATCACTGCTACTCATTTCCGTTACTACTACTACTTTCTCACTTTCATTGGTTTCATTTAGTTATACCATAACCGATTTTATGTTAGTGTTGAAATCAAATGGTTTGTTATATCTGTAGAAGTATTAAATTTTCTAATATTATTCATATTTTTACCATAGAGCAATCTCGAATATTTATTTGTATTATACTCCCCATAAAACTTGATTAATTTTCCTATCATATTTTTTAAATTCATTAAAAGAGAGTAATCGTTAACACAATGAATATCAAAAATAGAAAGATCGAATTGAGCAGATTTTTCAATAGTTAAATTATACTCATCGTATTCATAATAATAATTAATTTGTAATATGTATAGCTTACCATTTACATACTTAAATATTGAAAACGGTGCATCCACAGATAAACTGATGCCGTTAAGTAAATCATTAAGTAAACATATTTGGAAGGTACATATCTACATTCATCCATTTCAATTGCATACGACCCTTTATAAAAAATATATGTTTTACCGGAATTAGTTAACACTGCAGATTGTACGCATTATATTCAAAATCATGACCGAATAATTGTTGATATGTCTTTGGATAATAATCATTCAATTTGAAGGTATCCGGGTCGAATATATAAACATTATTATTTGAAAATAGGCTAATTTGGCCGTTCGGTCTTTCATATATCGCGTCAATTTGTTGTGAAGTTATTTGGTAAAAATTTTAACCATGATCTGATTAATTGTGGTTCCTCATATTTCGATATTTTTAAATTTAGGTAAAACGGCCAGACCCATTGTTTATAGAATATATACAAACGCTTTCTAAAATGAAAAATTTTAAGTCATTTGTCGCCAATTCACACAAGTTTGTCAATGTTGGCTTTTCCCGTTGTCGACGTTGAAGAATCATCATTAGCATTATCCCCATTTTCATTCTTATCCGTATCTTTATTATCATTATTTTCCATCTTCAATAACATCGTTCATATACAAATTTTGTATACCCAATATATCATCATCGTGTAGTTTAATATAATCTGTATGATTAATATGAGTGTAGACCGCTGACATAATTGAATCAGGATTTTCTGAATGATCTAAACCTATAGTATTCCAATTTCGTGTAGTATCACTTCGTATAAACTAGTATATCCATCTTTCATCGGACCTTCATTCACTTGCCAAACCATGTTTTATCTATATGGAATTTTCTTTGGGACCATCACGTCCATCCGGAAATTCTGCTGTGTGCCAATGTTAGGTTTGAAACAAAGGGAAGCAAATATTATTTGTACGAATGTTCTTATGTAGTTTATCTCCAAATGAAATAATTATATCCGCATTATTCTTATTTTGCACTTGAACAAATTTTTTAGGCAACACTGTTTGCCACGTGCTAAATGCTTTTTGCGCTACTTTAATTTGATCCGAAGTTGCAATATGAAAATACCAATATAATACCTTTTTATTCCATTTTTGATGTACATGCAAAAAATTAACCGCATTATCACTTACGCCACATCGTTTTCTCCCCATTAATTCCCTTGTTTCATCATTCAAAGTTCCATCCACCTTAAGATTCCAAAATTGTTGATAAATTCGTAACGCGTTCGATAATTCCTCATTAGATAAATTTTCCAAATTTGGTTTACCTTTTTCTATATACCCATACTGCCGAAGATAATCAATTGCTGAACGTCTGTCGATTAATTCAAACGAATTTGATGATACGAAAAAAAAGAATAGATGGAAAAATACTGCTAATCGAATTATTAGTACGTTTAACTTCATCATGATTTAATTTGATGTTTATATCTCACGATCTCGCGAACGACTGACAGGAATAGAGAAACTAACAATCTATTATATAATACAAAAATGCTTTATTAATACCGTAGAAAAGTACAATTGTGGTCATTTAAGTATTAGTTTTTTTTTTAACTCATTATATCGATTAATCTTTAAATTTATAATATTTGATAGTAACTCGTCCATTTTATTAATCCGCTCTTTGAAGTGTATAGAGTCAATGTGCCAATATCCTTTGCGCGCGAGTTGACATTCATCAATATTTTCTTCATCGTTTATATATATATTATAGAAGTTGCTAAATGAAACGGAACGTTTTTTCTGTAAATAAAAAAAAAACTATGTATAAATAACTTAAATATATTTAATATCAATTATATACATATCTCAATTAGTCATACAAACCTGTTTAATTGTTACTGCATCCTGCCTCACTTTGTCCGTATTCATTTCGCTCAAGTCCATTTTTCCTTTTACGTTTTGAATCTTTCTTATTATCATTTTCATCCTTTCTCTTTCCTTTCCCATAAGTTTCTTTATTTTCTTTATTATTATCTGTTTTTTATTTCTTCTTCTTCTTCTATTTCTTCTTCTTCATCATCATCTTCTTCAATTTGAAGCACATTCTCACTCTGATTGAATTGTACATGATTATATTTCCCACCAATATATGTTAGATAAATGTACTTGCCACTTATAATCGCTTGATCAATGTTTCGATAGTATTCATCATTTTCAAAAATAAGTAGACTTAAACGTTGCGGTAGAAAATATTGAGAATGATTTTCTCAAATCAAGCATAATTCGATCACCCAAATCGAGTTTTCATTTTTCGTATTCCACTTATTAAATAATTATTATTAATTTTTAAACTTGATAGAGGCCCCTTAACTGTAACCTTTTTACTATGCCAATATTATTTTAACACATTAATTAGTATTAGATTGAGCCATTTTGGGATAATGTTTCGTTTAGCAATAAGTGACCCAGTATGCGAGAAGTAAAAACTAGCATTGACTGACAATTACTCATATTTATATCACTCTACTTCTCCACATATCTCTGTATCCCACTACTTCTTACTTCTTCACGTATCTCTATATCCCACTACTTCTTACTTCGATAGCGGTTTTTAACCTTAGACTCCCCACCGTAAAATCCCACCCAATGCAATTGCATTATATGTATCATCAACCTTTCATGTTGCGACGTTACCCCACTATGCTTTATTTTCTCCTACTTTTTTCCTTTTCATCAAATCAAATCTCGATTGTACTATTTTATATGGCAATGAGTTTTACCATTTTACTCGCAGTCGCTTCTTCTCCAGACATTCTTCGATTTAAAAGTTTTTTGAATATTCTTCCAACACATCGTGAAAGCAAGTCGTCTTGGATCGTAAATAAAGTATTACCAATTGCGTTGTGATAAACATTTTTATCTGACGTAAGTACATTTTTTCTATTTCTTTTTCCCAAACTCGATTTTTATATTACTAAATTGAAATTTTTTTCTTTTTTTATTACAGAAATAGAGAAAAATAACATAATATAAAGATATTATCATGGATTCGCTTGCTAATGTAAGTTCGAATGTGTTTGAACGAAAATTATAACTATTTTCTATATTGCTTTATTATTTTTTTAGGATATGGATATGGATATATATGAAAATGTCACACATTTCATTGATATGGATGGATTTGTTATTAATAAACACCATTTCCTTTGTAAGGAAATAGCAATAATATCGATAGATGATGAAATTCTAAATGAATATTTATACTTAAACAGAAACTTTTATGACTTGGACGTCATTGATAAAAAATCTGCATGCTATGCATTTAAGCATGTACATGGAATTTTATTTAACGATTACGGTTATGAAAAATACGAGCAAGATGATTTGCCGTTATTGATACAAAAATTTTGTAAGCTCATATGAAAATCCAGTGATCGCGTACAAAGGAGGGATTTATGAAAGGGATATAATTAAATCAAATTGGTATTAAAAGTGTTAATTTAGAAAAGGTCGGATGTGCTAACTTTGACAATTTAATTCAAAATAAAAAATTTAATAAAGTTGATATTAATACCATTAATTGCTGCTTGCATCAAAAAGCAAAGAATTCGGCGGGGAGAGTTTATGCATTGTCCACTGTTAGAAGTGCAAGTTTTTAAAAAATTGGTATGTTAATAATTTTTGTAATAACCCTATACCGAAATCATAATAAAAATTATATTGATATTATTTATAATAACTGTCTATGATTAATTTTCCCAAATCCTATCCATTACAACTAAAAATCTATTTTTCATTATTCAAAGAATAACAAAATATGTATTGTTATATTAATTTACGCACCACATTAGATAACGGGCTATATTCTATTATTTGATCATGTATAATCAAGACAATATGCGCTTGTATTGGGTGGTACATTTTTTGCGCATTCAAATTCAATTTTTACATCCACTGTGCCAGTTTTGAACACTTTCATTTTGATGCGAACAATCGATCACCACAATTGGGCCTACGATGTTGTTAAATGTAGTAATATCTAATATAGGTGACGATTCATCAAAATCTGATAAATTATAATAAGACTTTTTAAATCGAGTATACATATCATATAAAACAGTAGTTTGTTTAGTATCAAAATTTAAATTGAGTTTATCGTATGGATAAAATTCTGAGTTTAAATGAACTTTTATATCGCGTAAATGACAATGATCAAAACTTGTGCAACTACCTTTGAAATTATTTTTTCTATCAGTTTGAAATGCGAATATGATGAAACGAGGTTTTTCTAGCTGGCTCGAGGCTTTAACAGCCCATGTATGATTCTGTGTTTCCGTAATAAGGGATACTCGTGTAGCTCCCAAGAGCGAAGTGTATTGAAATTGGTAGATCACGCTGTAGAACATGGTAAAAATCTTAATTTTGTACTTTCATCTAATGTTAAATGCTTCATCATCCATTGTATTTTTGTTAACTCAATTTTAGGTTCTAATTCATCATTGGTAATTTCATTTGAATATATTGAATTTTTATCATCTTTTGATCTAATCAATATTAATTCATGTCTTCCATATGCTATTACACGTTTATAATCTTCAAAAAATCCCATTAACATATTTAACGGTACACAATAATTAAATGGAGTAATATGCTCTCTTATTGGTGTTGTTGCTACGTTTAGTCCAACTTGCTTTAGCCAGCTCTATGCTTTTATTACGATTCAGTGAACATAATTTTTTAATAATGTAGTAATACCTACATTTTTTACATCGATCTATTTCAATTCCATTTAATTCATATCGTATTTCAGAAATAGAAAAGCAATGGCATTATTTTCCAAGAAAATAGATTCATTTTTATGATTTTTATCTACGATTATTTTTTCCTTCAATATACAAGTAACTTTCACACGGTAATACAATTAAATCTTGCTGATGTATTGGAATCCGTATTTCATCATTATAATTAAGAGATGAATTGATATACGGATTGTAGGCATGAATTCAGCGCTACTAATTCGATTATCAATAAACGGGAGATTCATGAATATTGAGCGGATCGGTCATATCAGGACTTTTGTAAAGAATATATTTATATTAGTGTAAAGCCTAAGGATTTTAAAAATTTTTTATTCGATGAACTTAGTCTCTTTGTTTTTTGGCACAAATGAAGGTGTTGACGATGCTATCGATGTTGAAGATAAATGTGTATTAAATGTAGAAAATTTCTTCGAACCTGACGAGTTCCGATAGAAGTGCGGCGATCTACTAAATCGATTTTTTACTCGGTGTTGTTAATTTAATACTTTCGGGTACTTTATCACTATTATAAACTATCATTTTATCTAATATGTAACCTAATATGTTACTTCCGCATCCCTAAAATCAACTAAATTTCCGTTTTGATCCACTACTCGTAAATTTATTCGATCAATAACCCCCACGATGATTGGAAGATAAATGACGTTTGACGGTGTTTCCGATATTTTATATCCCGGCGCAACATTTGGGAAAAATTCATGAATTGTATGTACAAATTTTACCGTTTACTATAAGCGCCCTGCTGTAATACTACATTCAATTCGTATTATATTTACTTTAATAATTTTTACACCAATATCTGATTCATACCTTCTTTCGGGCTCAAGTATTCTATTGTTTGAAAATCCTAGTATACTTCCAATATTATTCGGCTTAGTAAAATCGATAGAATATTTACATTTAATCTCACTTTTTAATGTATTATTGTTAGCCCGCAATATAAAAACATTATCCACTTCTTCGTTTGTTTCTTTATAAATATTATCTTGTATATAATTATTTATACTTTGAAAGTTCATATGAACCTTTGGGTATAACGATTTCTCTATTTTTATCATAGTAAAATTTATTATTTGATCGATCAATATTTGGAATTGTGTGAAAGGTTTGAAAATCGATCAACCCGAGTTCATACTTTCCACCGCTTAGATCTAGAGGAGGAAAAAAATCCGCTATTAAATCTGAAGATGTACCGCTTAAAGTTATCGTGAACGACATTTAGATGTTGCGCTTAAGAAATTCAAAACATAACTGACCGCAATTAGCCATATCATACGATTGATAGCTATTATAATTATAGCGAATTGTAACAGGATGATTTTGATTAATGTATTTGATAATTCTAATGGTGGTCTTAAATTGCCAAACGAATCAAAATATTTTATATTATCCCCTTTTTTGATATATGCAACCCAATGTGTACCTTTTCCCTCACTCTTATCTAAATTTATAATTCCGCATATCCGTTTGTTTTATCGATGTAGGAAGATTATTTCGCATGAAAACTCCCCTAAAATATGGAATAGTTTTACATGCCTTTTCTAATTGTACATTAGTAGTTACACCGTTAACGGGGTAGGCCATTTATGCTATTTAATTTTTTTTTTTCCCCCCTTTTTCGTTTCTTAATACCGCGTCCTTTTACACGTCTGTATGGAGACAAATATAGGCCCCTACCTTCTAAAGCAGCATTATGTCTTTTTAATTCTTCCAGTTGCTTTTGTTGAGCTTTAGCCTTATTACTGCTGAAGCTATACTTGCGGCACCCCCCGCTAATGAACCTAGTACGCCAAGAAGTGGTAATAGCGGTATAAATCCGCCTCTCTTGGCAACGCGTATTTTCCTTTTTCTAATCCTCTTTTTATTTACTCCCATCCCCATTTTTCTCTTTATATTCATAAGAGCCCAAGTAGTAGTGGCAGCTATACGTTGCCCAAGTTTTGTATCTTTTTGCGGTAGCAATTTGTTTGGCAGCTGTAGATAAAACTTTATCAGCCTTATGTCGTTCTTCTAGATCTTTATTAATAAGAATATGCAATATCGTGTTGACGACAAGCCGAATCTAACGAATTTATACCTTTTTGTCCTAAAGCTAATCTTTCTTTTAGTCTCGTAACCAGGTCCGCAAAATTGATAACCAGGGGATATGTAATTCGAAGGGGAGTTTGTTGATTGACGAATTTAATATACCGGTGCCAGAACGTTGTTTACAAATTATGCTCTTTTTTTTTTCTCAAGAAGATCTTTACCCTTCGACATCTTCCGAAGTAATAATGATATTAATTGAATATTTGCATACTTATATAATTGTAATTACAAAAATTATTTGTACACGTACTTTTTTTCATTCCTCGCTAATTTACATGTTGCTTATTCGCAATATTGGAAGTTATTTTAAAAAAAAAAAATGGGAAAAAAACAGTGTTGTTGTTATCGCAGTTAATAATCAATAAATAAAAGAGTAAAGTATATGATTTTTATTTTTATTTTTATAATGATAGAAATGTACAAGCTTTAATATTTGCAAAAATTGTATAAGTTTAAATGTTTTTTTTTTTAAATAATTACAAAATACATGTAAGTTTTTTTTTTTTTTTTTTTTTTAATATTTAAAAATCTTGCTCCGATGGAACATCGTCTGTATCTTCGTCTGATAATAGATCATCCGTATCTTGGCTGTCTTCAGTTATTAGATATTGATTTAACTTAGTGGACTCATCATCATCCTCGCCGATAACTATTATTTCATTCTCGTAATCCATTGCGTCGTCGACGGTATGTTGACTCGTTGGTATGTGTTGACTTTGTACAACACCACGGCATACAATTAGCCGCATTCGAACAAGTACATTGATCGTTCCCCATTTGTTCGACGGATTCCTAAGTATGTGACAGCAATATTAAATCGTTTATCAACAAATATCACAATTCACATACTTACCTCAATATAATTTCATAAATTTCGTTCTTATGTTTATTATATTCATACATGTTATGTCCAAGTTTTATTAGTATAAAATCATCAAGATTATATTCATCTATGAATACTAATACATCTTCGAGCACTTCTAGCCCTATTTCCTTCGAATTTAAAAAGAATCCTGGTGTGCGCACAAATTTATCGTTTATATCAAGCATTAGTTCAAATTTGATAAACTGAAAAAGAAAGTGTGTAAGTAAAAGAAGCATAGCATATAAAGTATTTTTTTTATAATTTACCATTGTCTCGTTAACAGTAGGTCGGTATTTGCTATAAATTTAATTTTGCCCATTATTTTTTCCAGCGCGTACAAATTTTTATTTAGACGAATTATTATATGATCATATATCTCTCTATCGATGATAAAATTTATAATTCTTTTAATTTTATTAATAATTTCATCTGCGAAAAATTGCCATTCGTATGGGCATTCGACAATAACATCTTCTGACACATGTAAAATATATTTTAATGGTGTGTTATCTCCCATATCTATTCTTGATGTTTAATTAAATTTATTATAACAATTCTTCACTTTTTTTCTCCACTACATTTGACTTCGCTAAAACTTTTTTTTTCACTACTTTTAATTTCACTGCCAGTTTTTTTCAATACCGACGTATTAAAATGTTGACGTCTCGAGTTGCGTTCGACTACTGACTTGTCGAGTACGATCTAGAGTGGACAAATTTATAGAGTAGAGCAGGAGTGGGGATTTGTAGCATAATAGTAGGGGTACTACGACTCTATATCAATCCATGAGTTATGTGTTTTATCAAATCCTAACCATTATACATACGCCTTGGACCCCTTTTTACGAATAACTTTTTCCACTAAATAAACATCACGATTTTTAACCTTTAATAACTCGTGTTCATAGAATCCGCCTTCAATATCATTTCCTTGCAAATCTCGAATTAAATATGTAACCGGATTAGTATGTTGTATCGTAATAATTTTAAAAATTTCAGTCGTCCAATTAGGAGTATATCCTTTTTCAAACAAATGTTTGTATTTACTAATTCGTACATAATCTCCAATTCGATATTTAGCCGGTTTGCTTATTTTTATATTACTGTAAACTGTTGATAGAAGCAAATTAGCATTTTTTGGTGTTACATCTATAGGTTTCATGTTAATTGTTCTATGTTTGCGTGTATTATAATCATGTACAAGTTCTTTTAAAATGGGAACCCATTTGTAGTTTCCATTCAGTGAAAATAATTTCCACATATTATTTTTAAGCGTTCTATTCCAACGCTCTATTATTGACGCCTTCATCACACTATAAGTAGAGTAATGATTTATATTATGTTTTTGCATTAAATTTTGAAAATCTTTATTAAAAAATTCTTTACCATCATCAGTCTGTAAATTTTTGGGTTTTCGTTCACCAATGATATTTGAAAAAGCCTTTATCACATCTTTGCTCTGTTTTGTCTTTAATGGTTGTGCCCATGCATATTTAGAAAATGCGTCAATAACCGTAAGTATATACTGAAAGCCTGAATTAAATCGTCTATATGCTTTCATATCAACTAAATCGGCCTGCCATAAATCATCATATCCTTTAATTATAACGCGCCTTCTTGCAAAATTTCTTCTTACCGGTGCATGCAATTCATCCACAAGCTGTGCTTTAATTGAATTCATTATAAACTTTTTATTTCATTATCCGAATATTAACATCTAATCTGTTTCGATCGAAACATATCTCATTTCTAAGGTGTTAGCCGTTTGTTACAAATTCTATTTGATATCAGCAATACTTTTTCGTAGTTCGCCAATTAAAATATTTAAATCATTTCGTGTAACAAATGTTGTATTTGCACTACTAATATCTTCTTTTTGTTTGTGTTGCTCATATCGTATTTCCTCCAATTTATTATTTAGTTGCTTATATGAGTCATCTATAAGCGATCGTAAATTTGTAATGTCTTTTTCTAATTCTTCAACCAATTTGTTTGCCGCACTATTTTTTGCAACTGTTTGTAGAATATTACTTATAAGATTGTCGATAACATTTATATGAGCTTTTAATATGTTGTAATCAGAATCAAGTTCTATAAACTTTTTTAAATGAGAATTAAGTTTTTCCTCTAAATAATTTTTAACTGATTCAATTTCCTGCTTTAGCAAAAGAGAATTTTCTGTTTTAGCTAATTCTAACTTGCTAATTTGATCTTTTATTAGAACATTATCAGCACTTACATCATTTAATAATGAAATTATTTCAACATTATATTTATCCAATTTTGACTTATATAGATCAAGCGAATTATTCAATTTTTCTAATTTATCTGAATTTTGTAAAGATTGAGATGCATACTTATCGATTGTTTCATACAAACTGTCTCGAAGCGATTTATCGTTACTTAATATACGTCTATCCAAATAAGATTTATTTACGGCGTCGTTAGAATCTTCGGGAGTTGCTAACTGTACAATTTTTCTTCTTCTCGCATCGTATGCATTGGTTCTACCGTTAAAAATGAGAAAAGTACCACTTTTTTTCATTTCCATATTTTGTCGTTGAGTATTAATATTGACCATGCTTTTACCACCAAATTTGTTAATGAACATTGTAAAGTCTAAAATCTTGGGTACCAAACTTGCTAACGACTGATACAAGACTAACGTAATATACATATTCGTACATAATTATATAATAATATTTGCCTCTCGTAGTTCCTCCACAATTGACATAATTTCATTATCATGACCGGTATGACCAACTTTTTTAGATGCTATTATGAGTCTTAAACGATCAACAAGTTCGTTAGGATCATCCCAATAAACATAATTTGTAGGTTCATTTGTAACAGTCATATTATTCGGTATATATTTATATCCCGTCCCAGTTTTATTTTAATTAGGTATTGTGTTAGATTTTTTTAATGTTGAAAAAGTGGTAGACGATAGTAACGGTGCAATAATATGTTTATATTTATATCCTTTGTTACCTATAATTTGACGCGAAGGGTGAAAATCACGTCGGAGAGCGTTGGTTCTTGCTAAAATGTCTTTATACTTAAGCAAATCTGCCTTATTATATAATTCCAATTTGGGAACTCTCTTAAAAATTAGCTCAAACATTCCGGGGGTTCCTTTGTATCTAATATTCTTAATAATAATATTGTCGTTTTCATCTAACTCAAATACGCTATCGCCTAACATTAACTTATCATCTTTAAAATATAAGCCATAAACATTATCAATTTCTTTCGAATATTCTGAACTGAAAAACAAACTAATATATTTTTGTGATAGCGGACCTAATTTACGCTCCATTAAATCTTTAACATCGCTAGCAGATGCACTTTGTAATATTTCACCAATCGATGTTTCCGCTTGCGACCGCTCCATTGATGGAGATGCATCGTCGTCAACATGTATTGGTGTTGAAACTATAGGCGATATAGGTGGTGACGATGAAGAGGTGACAAATTTTCTCCTATTATCAATTTTAGGTATAATATTACTTTGATTTTCATTTTCACCCTTTCTTTTCTTACTTCTAATAATCGAACTAGATGGTGAATAAGTATAATGGGTCTCGCTGAATGCCGAAGATTCCATTATTTTTGATTTTCCTCTATATTGTTCTTCATCTGCGTTATCAAAAACAGTATCAATATTATTATTTTCAAAATCTTCAAGATCATTTTTATAACTTCTCTCAATTTTAATTCTATCATTTTCATCTATATTTTGTTTTTCAACTAGCTTTTGTAACGATTTTGTAATTGGTTTATAAGTCTCTTTAAAATATTCTTCCGTCTCTATTTTGCCGAGTTTAAGGTTTTTATATTTTTTCCGAATCACGTCACTAGTTTTAGCGATTTCTTTTAAAATTTGGCTGCGCTTTTTATTTTCTTGAGCGACGTTCATGTCACTGCTCATTCTACCCATAATTAACGACTGATTAAATATTGTTCTAATCCGATTTATATAATAGCAAATTGATCGAACTCTTTTCGATATCTTCCATTCTGAATATCACTATCTTTATCAATAACTAAAAATCCATATTTCTTTTCCCAACAATTACTACACAGCATGGAAAAATTGTCGTAACTCATATCGGTATTAACGTGCTCATTATATATATGTCGTAAATTTGTATTATCTTGTCGAAAAATAACTAATAAATTTGTATTGTCTCTTATAAGATGCTTCGGTATTTTTGCATAAGTTTGACACAGATAAAAACTATCTATATTAAAATGTCTACCCATTGAAAAATATTCTCTTATTGTATTCTGTTTATCACACGCGACATCATCAAATATGAATATGGAATTAGGTAGAGCCTCAGAAATTGGAATAATCTCGCTATTATTTGAAAATGTGAAATAGCCAATATCCGAAACTGATGAAATTACTTTCTCAAGATAGCGATACTTGGGTTGTTGCAATGATTTCGAATAAACATAAATATTTTCAAATCGTAGCCCGTTAGGACTCTCAATTAAATTTATGATTACGTTTGTTTTCCCACAATTGGATGGGCCACATATTATACTACGAATACTATTCGGAAGAATTTTACTATGATGACGATAATTATTGGTATTAGTTTCAAATAACATTTTTTCGCGTGCAAAGTTGTTAGAGATTGATAATGGTTGCCTTACAAAACGCATTGTACCGTCATCACTTGTAGAGAGTAAAAATAAAACTAATAATATTTTGATATTTAAGGGATATATGACTAGTCGCGACCAACCCCGCGTTTATTATCTACATCAAACAAGTTTTTTATTACTTGCATCAATATTTTATTTCACTATTTTATTAACAATTTTTGCATTATTTTATCAGTTTCAATTTGCATTTATCTTGTCAATCGACTGCGGATAATGGACTTGTGAGGAATTCTTAATAAAAATTATTCATGTAATTTAAAGCCATTCTTTCTAAATCCGCGTGCATCCTGTCGGCTAGCCATGAATAACATTGTCGCAACGATTCTTTAAACGCAATGTATTCATCGATATCCATCCTGGGAAAACGTCAAACAAAATAATGGATTGTACAGTATTAGAGTTTTTTTAATTTTTACAACAATTTTCCTACTTACCTTTCCAATACAATCAGAAGACGCTCAGCTCTCAATTGTCTAGCGCCCTCCCATAAAATGAATATAAGATCATTTTCAGATAATATGTTTACTCGTATCAAATGTTGCAAAACTCCACTTCGAACATCAACGTTTGCGACAATAACTGCACGGAATTTATTGTATAGTGCACTGATTGGTACAAGAGCCATCACTATTAGGCACGCGTCTTCAACTTGTTACAATAATGTAAAAACGAGAGCAGACGATGTGACGTTGGCCGATGTGCGACTGAAATTGAATTAGCTAATACCAAGCGCCTGAGTGGACGGTGATACAGCCTCCGAGTCAGTGTCAACGTTGCCGTGCTCAGCCTACATTTATTATCTTTATATCCTACGCGATGTTGCATAGCGACTACATTGCAACTTCATTTACTTCCTTCGTTTGAGAGGAAGCAAAGCCACTTCCCACCGCATACACGAGCATTGCCAACAATGTCATGCTTCATAAGATTTGCACCGGCATGACTTTGACCGTTGATAACATTATGATATCACATGCAGCTCGCGACCACCGTCGCGTGTGCAACAGCTGTGAACGATCGAGTAGCATACCGTTCAAGTTGCATAGCCACAATCTCTTCCGCTCCCAAGCTTCTTCGTAGTTAAACTACTTTTTAGGTAGCACGCGCGATATCGATAATGGGGTAACGTATATCGCGAGATGGAACAGGAAAATCGTTGTCCCATGCTTCTTCGTAGTTAAACTGCTTTTTGGTAGCACGCGCGATATCGATAATGGGTAACGTATATCGCGAGATGGAACAGGAAAATCGTTGTCTCAAGCTTCTTCGTAGTTAAACTACTTTTAGCTAGCACGCACGATATCGATAATGGCTAACGTATATCGCGAGATGGAACAGTAAAATCGTTGTAAAAACAAAAGTGAAGGGAAACGAAGGAAACCCGCTATCGCGAGCGTCGAAACGATAATCGCTTCGCGTCACCTCGCTCGGAAATAAAAAATCGGATGCACCGGTCGATGTGGTGTGCAAGCGTTTTTCAAAACGATACCCTATCTGCAACCCGTTTCGCCTCACGCACCACTAGCTTTAAGGAAAACCGCACGCACCACTCGCTTTAAGGAAAACCGATGCAGCGGATGATGAGTTGTAGCCGCTATGCTCGGAAATAAAAAATCGGATGCACCGGTCGATGTGGTGTGCAAGCGTTTTTCAAAAACGATACCCTATCTGCAACCCGTTTCGCCTCACGCACCACTAGCTTTAAGGAAAACCGCACGCACCACTCGCTTTAAGGAAAACCGATGCAGCGGATGATGAGTTGCAGCCGCTATCGAACTGGTGCAACCAGCTTCGCCTCACGCACCACTCGCTTTAAGGAAAACCGCTGCGCCCAAAAATGATAAGCTTAGATGTAGAATAATCGAAACACTTACCGTTTTTTTTTGCGTACTGGAATAAAACGGCACCGGATGAACTGCGTCGGATGATGTGATATGGTCGTTTGTTTTTTACCGATATCATTTATTTAGCGGAAAACCACAAAACAAGTTGAAGCGCGTTTTGCACGAAAGATAAGCGAGGATCCGGTGGAATCGATTTCGAATGAGCGTTTTTTCCCCCAAGGTCGCGAGGCATGGGGCGGAATAGAAAAATGAGCAAACGAAACAACGATGTTGCGAATCGTGTCGCAGAATCGGCAAATGGCATCAAAACCTTGTGACCTTGCAAACAAAACAACGATGTTCGTCAAGGACGCGATTCATGGCGCAGAATCGGCAAATGGTATCAAAACCTTGTGACCTTGCTGGCGTAGAATCGGATAATGACAAAAAACCCTGGCCTAGGATCGGAAAATGACAAAAAACCTTGTGACCTTGCTGGCGTAGAACCGGCAAATGGGGGGTTGACCTTCAAAGTGGCGTAGAATCGGCTACTTTCCTACTACTCATTCGACGACTAGAAGCTGAGTTATAGTTGTTTATATCTGTCAGGCCATGAATCACCATTGACGGCCGGATTGCTTTCCACTCGAAACGATCGATGTTTGACAAAACTATGCAAGTTCGTCGCAGATCGGTATAAGGTGGATCGTTGGGGCGTCTTTTATGCTACAAATTGTTATGTCGCAGATTTGCATACGACGAATAGAAGCGGAGTTATTGTTGTTTCTATCTGTGAGGCCATGAATCACCATTGACGGCCGGATTGCCTACCACTCGAAACGATCGACGTTTGACGAAACCATGCAAGTTCGTCGCAGATCGGCAGAAGGTGGGTCGATGTGACGTGTTTTAAGCTACAAATTGCTATGTCGCATATTCGCATACGACGAATAGAAGCGGCGTTATTGTTGTTTATATCTGTGAGGCCATGAATCACCATTGACGGCCGGATTGCCTACCACTCGAAACGATCGATGTTTGACGAAACTATGCAAGTTCGTCGCAGTTCGGCACAAGGTGGTTCGATGTGACGTATTTTAAGCTACAAATTGCTATGTCGCCGATTTGCATTCGACGAATAGAAGCGAAGTTATAGTTGTTTATTTCTGTCAGGCCATGAATCACCATTGACGGCCGGATTGCTTTCCACTCGAAACGATCGAAGTTTGACAAAACTATGCAAGTTCGTCGCAGGTCGGTAGAAGGTGGGTCGATGTGACGTGTTTTAAGCTACAAATTGCTCCGTCGCAGATTTGCATACGGCGAATAGAAGCGGAGTTATAGTTGTTTATATCTGTGAGGCCATGAATCACCATTGACGGCCGGATTGCCTACCACTCGAAACGATCGACGTTTGACGAAAGTATGCAAGTTCGTCGCAGATCGGCACAAGGTGGGTCGATGTGACGTGTTTCAAGCTACAAGTTGCTATGTCGCAGATTTGCATTCGACAAATAGAAGCGGAGTTATTGTGGTTTATATCTGTGAGGCCATGAATCACCATTGACGGCCGGATTCCCTACCACTCGAAACGATCGACGTTTGACGAAACCGTGCAAGTTCGTCGCAGATCGGCACAAGGTGGGCCGATGTGACGTGTTTTAAGCTACAAATTGCTATGTCGCAGATTTGCATTCGACAAATAGAAGCGGAGTTATAGTTGTTTATATCTGTGAGGCCATGAATCACCATTGACGGCCGGATTCCCTACCACTCGAAACGATCGACGTTTGACGAAACCATGCAAGTTCGTCGCAGATCGGCACAAGGTGGACCGATGTGACGTGTTTTAAGCTACAAATTGCTATCTCGCAGATTTGCATACGACGAATAGAAGCGGAGTTATTGTTGTTTATATCTTTGAGGCCATGAATCACCATTGACGGCCGGATTGCTTTCCACTCGAAACGATCGATGTTTGACGAAACTATGCAAGTTCGTCGCAGATCGGTATAAGGTGGTTCGTTGGGGCGTGTTTTAAGCTACAAATTGCTATGTCGCAGATTCGCATACGGCGTATATAAGCGGACTTATAGTTGTTTATATCTGTGACGCCATGAATCGCCATTGACTACCGGATTGCCTACCACTCGAAACGATCGACGTTTGACGAAACTATACAAGTACGTCGCAGATCGGCATGAGGTGGGTCGATGTGTCGTGTTTTAAGCTACAAATTGCTATGTCGCAGATTCGCATACGGCGAATAGAAGCGGAGTTATAGTTGTTTATATCTGTGAGGCCATGAATCACCATTGACGGCCGGATTGCCTACCACTCGAAACGATCGACGTTTGACGAAACTATGCAAGTTCGTCGCAGGTCGGTATAAGGTGGTTCGTTGGGGCGTGTTTTAAGCTACAAATTGCTAGGTCGCATATTCGCATACGACGAATAGAAGCGGAGTTATAGTTGTTTATATCTGTGAGGCCATGAATCGCCATTGACTACCGGATTGCCTACCACTCGAAACGATCGACGTTTGACGAAACTATACAAGTACGTCGCAGATCGGCATGAGGTGGGTCGATGTGTCGTGTTTTAAGCTCCAAATCGCTATGTCGCAAATTTGCATTTGACGAATAGAAGCTGAGTTATAGTTGTTTATATCTGTCAGGCCATGAATCACCATTGACGGCCGGATTGCTTTCCACTCGGAACGATCGATGTTTGACAAAACTATGCAAGTTCGTCGCAGATCGGTATGAGGTGGTTCATTGGGGCGTGTTTTAAACTACAAATTGCTAGGTCGCAGATTCGCATACGACGAATAGAAGCGGAGTAATAGTTGTTTATATCTGTGAGGCCATGAATCGCCATTGACTACCGGATTGCCTACCACTCGAAACGATCGACGTTTGACGAAACTATACAAGTACGTCGCAGATCGGCATGAGGTGGGTCGATGTGTCGTGTTTTAAGCTACAAATCGCTATGTCGCAAATTTGCATTCGACGACTAGAAGCTGAGTTATAGTTGTTTATATCTGTCAGGCCATGAATCACCATTGACGGCCGGATTGCTTTCCACTCGAAACGATCGATGTTTGACAAAACTATGCAAGTTCGTCGCAGATCGGTATAAGGTGGTTCGTTGGGGCGTGTTTTATGCTACAAATTGTTATGTCGCAGATTTGAATACGACGAATAGAAGCGGAGTTATTGTTGTTTCTATCTGTGAGGCCATGAATCACCATTGACGGCCGGATTGCCTACCACTCGAAACGATCGATGTTTGACGAAACTATGCAAGTTCGTCGCAGATCGGCACAAGGTGGGTCGCTATGACGTGTTTTCAGCTACAAATTGCTATGTCGCAGATTTGCATTCGACGAATAGAAGCGGAGTTATTGTTGTTTATATCTGTGAGGCCATGAATCACCATTGACGGCCGGATTGCCTACCAGTCGAAACGATCGATGTTTGACGAAACTATGCAAGTTCGTCGCAGATCGGCACAAGGTGGTTCGATGTGACGTGTTTTAAGCTACAAATTGCTATTTCGCAGATTTGCATTCGACGAATAGAAGCGGAGTTATAATTGTTTATATCTGTCAGGTCATGAATCACCATTGACGGCCGGATTGCTATCCACTCGAAACGATCGATGTTTGACAAAACTATGCAAGTTCGTCGCAGATCGGTATAAGGTGGTTCGTTGGGGCGTGTTTTAAGCTACAAATTGCTATGTCGCAGATTCGCATACGACGAATAGAAGCGGAGTTATTGTGGTTTATATCTGTGAGGCCATGAATCGCCATTGACTACCGGATTGCCTACCACTCGAAACGATCGACGTTTGACGAATCTACACAAGTACGTCGCAGATCGGCATGAGGTGGGTCGATGTGTCGTGTTTTAAGCTACAAATTGCTATGTCGCAGATTCGCATACGACGAATAGAAGCGGAGTTATTGTTGTTTATATCTGTGAGGCCATGAATCACCATTGACGGCCGGATTCCCTACCACTCGAAACGATCGATGTTTGACGAAACAATGCAAGTTCGTCGCAGATCGGCACAAGGTGGGTCGATGTGACGTGTTTCAAGCTACAAATTGCTATGTCGCAGATTTGCATTCGACAAATAGAAGCGGAGTTATAGTTGTTTATATCTGTGAGGCCATAAATCACCATTGACGGCCGGATTCCCTACCACTCGAAACGATCGACGTTTGACGGAACTATGCAAGTTCGACGCAGATCGGCACAAGGTGGGTCGATGTGACGTGTTTTAAGCTACAAATTGCTATGTCGCAGATTTGCATTCGACGAATAGAAGCGGAGTTATAATTGTTTATATCTGTCAGGTCATGAATCACCATTGACGGCCGGATTGCTTTCCACTCGAAACGATCGATGTTTGACAAAACTATGCAAGTTCGTCGCAGATCGGTATATGGTGGTTCGTTAGGGCGTGTTTTAAGCTACAAATTGCTATGTCGCAGATTCGCATACGACGAATAGAAGCGGAGTTATTGTGGTTTATATCTGCGAGGCCATGAATCACCATTGACGGCCGGATTCCCTACCACTCGAAACGATCGACGTTTGACGAAACCATGCAAGTTCGTCGCAGATCGGCACAAGGTGGGCCGATGTGACGTGTTTTAAGCTACAAATTGCTATGTCGCAGATTTGCATACGACGAATAGAAGCGGAGTTATTGTTGTTTATATCTTTGAGGCCATGAATCACCATTGACGGCCGGATTGCTTTCCACTCGAAACGATCGATGTTTGACGAAACTATGCAAGTTCGTCGCAGATCGGCACAAGGTGGTTCGATGTGACGTGTTTTTAGCTACAAATTGCTATGTCGCAGATTTGCATTCGACGAATAGAAGCGGAGTTATAGTTGTTTATATCTGTGAGGCCGTGAATCACCATTGACGGCCGGATTCCCTACCACTCGAAATGATCGACGTTTGACGAAACCATGCAAGTTCGTCGCAGATCGGCAGAAGGTGGGTCGATGTGACGTGTTTTAAGCTACAAATTGCTATGTCGCATATTCGCATACGACGAATAGATGCGGAGTTATTGTTGTTTATATCTGTGAGGCCATGAATCACCATTGACGGCCGGTTTGCCTACCACTTGAAACGATCGATGTTTGACGAAACTATGCAAGTTCGTCGCAGATCGGCACACGGTGGTTCGATGTGACGTGTTTTAAGCTACAAATTGCTATGTCGCAGATTTGCATTCGACGAATAGAAGCGGAGTTATAATTGTTTATATCTGTCAGGCCATGAATCACCATTGACGGCCGGATTGCTTTCCACTCGAAACGATCGATGTTTGACAAAACTATGCAAGTTCGTCGCAGATCGGTACAAGGTGGTTCGTTGGGGCGTGTTTTAAGCTACAAATTGCTATGTCGCAGATTCGCATACGACGAATAGAAGCGGAGTTATTGTGGTTTATATCTGTGAGGCCATGAATCGCCATTGACTACCGGATTGCTTACCACTCGAAACGATCGAAGTTTGACGAAACTACACAAGTACGTCGCAGATCGGCATGAGGTGGGTCGATGTGTCGTGTTTTAAGCTACAAATTTCTATGTCGCAGATTCGCATACGACGAATAGAAGCGGAGTTATTGTTGTTTATATCTGTGAGGCCATGAATCACCATTGACGGCCGGATTCCCTACCACTCGAAACGATCGATGTTTGACGAAACCATACAAGTTCGTCGCAGATCGGCACAAGGTGGGTCGATGTGACGTGTTTCAAGCTACAAATTGCTATGTCGCAGATTTGCATTCGACAAATAGAAGCGGAGTTATAGTTGTTTATATCTGTGAGGCCATGAATCACCATTGACGGCCGGATTCCCTAACACTCGAAACGATCGACGTTTGACGAAACCATGCAAGTTCGTCGCAGATCGGCAGAAGGTGGGTCGATGTGACGTGTTTTAAGCTACAAATTGCTATGTCGCATATTCGCATACGACGAATAGAAGCGGAGTTATTGTTGTTTATATCTGTGAGGCCATGAATCACCATTGACGGCCGGATTGCCTACCAGTCGAAACGATCGATGTTTGACGAAACTATGCAAGTTCGTCGCAGATCGGCACAAGGTGGTTCGATGTGACGTGTTTTAAGCTACAAATTGCTATGTCGCAGATTTGCATTCGACGAATAGAAGCGGAGTTATAATTGTTTATATCTGTCAGGTCATGAATCACCATTGACGGCCGGATTGCTTTCCACTCGAAACGATCGATGTTTGACAAAACTATGCAAGTTCGTCGCAGATCGGTATAAGGTGGTTCGTTGGGGCGAGTTTTAAGCTACAAATTGCTATGTCGCAGATTCGCATACGTCGAATAGAAGCGGAGTTATTGTGGTTTATATCTGTGAGGCCATGAATCGCCATTGACTACCGGATTGCCTACCACTCGAAACGATCGACGTTTGACGAATCTACACAAGTACGTCGCAGATCGGCATGAAGTGGGTCGATGTGTCGTGTTTTAAGCTACAAATTGCTATGTCGCAGATTCGCATACGACGAATAGAAGCGGAGTTATTGTTGTTTATATCTGTCAGGTCATGAATCACCATTGACGGCCGGATTGCTTTCCACTCGAAACGATCGATGTTTGACAAAACTATGCAAGTTCGTCGCAGATCGGTATATGGTGGTTCGTTAGGGCGTGTTTTAAGCTACAAATTGCTATGTCGCAGATTCGCATACGACGAATAGAAGCGGAGTTATTGTGGTTTATATCTGCGAGGCCATGAATCACCATTGACGGCCGGATTCCCTACCACTCGAAACGATCGACGTTTGACGAAACCATGCAAGTTCGTCGCAGATCGGCACAAGGTGGGCCGATGTGACGTGTTTTAAGCTACAAATTGCTATGTCGCAGATTTGCATACGACGAATAGAAGCGGAGTTATTGTTGTTTATATCTTTGAGGCCATGAATCACCATTGACGGCCGGATTGCTTTCCACTCGAAACGATCGATGTTTGACGAAACTATGCAAGTTCGTCGCAGATCGGCACAAGGTGGTTCGATGTGACGTGTTTTAAGCTACAAATTGCTATGTCGCAGATTTGCATTCGACGAATAGAAGCGGAGTTATAGTTGTTTATATCTGTGAGGCCGTGAATCACCATTGACGGCCGGATTCCCTACCACACGAAATGATCGACGTTTGACGAAACCATGCAAGTTCGTCGCAGATCGGCAGAAGGTGGGTCGATGTGACGTGTTTTAAGCTACAAATTGCTATGTCGCATATTCGCATACGACGAATAGATTCGGAGTTATTGTTGTTTATATCTGTGAGGCCATGAATCACCATTGACGGCCGGATTGCCTACCACTCGAAACGATCGATGTTTGACGAAACTATGCAAGTTCGTCGCAGATCGGCACAAGGTGGTTCGATGTGACGTGTTTTAAGCTACAAATTGCTATGTCGCAGATTTGCATTCGACGAATAGAAGCGGAGTTATAATTGTTTATATCTGTCAGGCCATGAATCACCATTGACGGCCGGATTGCTTTCCACTCGAAACGATCGATGTTTGACAAAACTATGCAAGTTCGTCGCAGATCGGTATAAGGTGGTTCGTTGGGGCGTGTTTTAAGCTACAAATTGCTATGTCGCAGATTCGCATACGACGAATAGAAGCGGAGTTATTGTGGTTTATATCTGTGAGGCCATGAATCGCCATTGACTACCGGATTGCTTACCACTCGAAACGATCGAAGTTTGACGAAACTACACAAGTACGTCGCAGATCGGCATGAGGTGGGTCGATGTGTCGTGTTTTAAGCTACAAATTTCTATGTCGCAGATTCGCATACGACGAATAGAAGCGGAGTTATTGTTGTTTATATCTGTGAGGCCATGAATCACCATTGACGGCCGGATTCCCTACCACTCGAAACGATCGATGTTTGACGAAACCATACAAGTTCGTCGCAGATCGGCACAAGGTGGGTCGATGTGACGTGTTTCAAGCTACAAATTGCTATGTCGCAGATTTGCATTCGACAAATAGAAGCGGAGTTATAGTTGTTTATATCTGTGAGGCCATGAATCACCATTGACGGCCGGATTCCCTAACACTCGAAACGATCGACGTTTGACGAAACCATGCAAGTTCGTCGCAGATCGGCAGAAGGTGGGTCGATGTGACGTGTTTTAAGATACAAATTGCTATGTCGCATATTCGCATACGACGAATAGAAGCGGAGTTATTATTGTTTATATCTGTGAGGCCATGAATCACCATTAACGGCCGGATTGCCTACCACTCGAAACGATCGATGTTTGACGAAACTATGCAAGTTCGTCGCAGATCGGCACAAGGTGGGTCGATGTGACGTCTTTTAAGCTACAAATTGCTATGTCGCAGATTTGCATTCGACGAATAGAAGCGGAGTTATAATTGTTTATATCTTTGAGGCCATGAATCACCATTGACGGCCGGATTGCTTACCACTCGAAACGATCGATGTTTGACGAAACTATGCAAGTTCGTCGCAGATCGGTATAAGGTGGTTCGTTGGGGCGTGTTTTAGGCTACAAATTGCTATGTCGCAGATTCGCATACGGCGTATATAAGCGGACTTATAGTTGTTTATATCTGTGACGCCATGAATCGCCATTGACTACCGGATTGCCTACCACTCGAAACGATCGACGTTTGACGAAACTATACAAGTACGTCGCAGATCGGCATGAGGTGGGTCGATGTGTCGTGTTTTAAGCTACAAATTGCTATGTCGCAGATTCGCATTCGGCGAATAGAAGCGGAGTTATAGTTGTTTATATCTGTGAGGCCATGAATCACCATTGACGGCCGGATTGCTTTCCACTCGAAACGATCGATGTTTGACAAAACTATGCAAGTTCGTCGCAGATCGGTATAAGGTGGATCGTTGGGGCGTCTTTTATGCTACAAATTGTTATGTCGCAGATTTGCATACGACGAATAGAAGCGGAGTTATTGTTGTTTCTATCTGTGAGGCCATGAATCACCATTGACGGCCGGATTGCCTACCACTCGAAACGATCGACGTTTGACGAAACCATGCAAGTTCGTCGCAGATCGGCAGAAGGTGGGTCGATGTGACGTGTTTTAAGCTACAAATTGCTATGTCGCATATTCGCATACGACGAATAGAAGCGGCGTTATTGTTGTTTATATCTGTGAGGCCATGAATCACCATTGACGGCCGGATTGCCTACCACTCGAAACGATCGATGTTTGACGAAACTATGCAAGTTCGTCGCAGTTCGGCACAAGGTGGTTCGATGTGACGTATTTTAAGCTACAAATTGCTATGTCGCCGATTTGCATTCGACGAATAGAAGCGAAGTTATAGTTGTTTATTTCTGTCAGGCCATGAATCACCATTGACGGCCGGATTGCTTTCCACTCGAAACGATCGAAGTTTGACAAAACTATGCAAGTTCGTCGCAGGTCGGTATAAGGTGGGTCGATGTGACGTGTTTTAAGCTACAAATTGCTCCGTCGCAGATTTGCATACGGCGAATAGAAGCGGAGTTATAGTTGTTTATATCTGTGAGGCCATGAATCACCATTGACGGCCGGATTGCCTACCACTCGAAACGATCGACGTTTGACGAAAGTATGCAAGTTCGTCGCAGATCGGCACAAGGTGGGTCGATGTGACGTGTTTCAAGCTACAAGTTGCTATGTCGCAGATTTGCATTCGACAAATAGAAGCGGAGTTATTGTGGTTTATATCTGTGAGGCCATGAATCACCATTGACGGCCGGATTCCCTACCACTCGAAACGATCGACGTTTGACGAAACCGTGCAAGTTCGTCGCAGATCGGCACAAGGTGGGCCGATGTGACGTGTTTTAAGCTACAAATTGCTATGTCGCAGATTTGCATTCGACAAATAGAAGCGGAGTTATAGTTGTTTATATCTGTGAGGCCATGAATCACCATTGACGGCCGGATTCCCTACCACTCGAAACGATCGACGTTTGACGAAACCATGCAAGTTCGTCGCAGATCGGCACAAGGTGGGCCGATGTGACGTGTTTTAAGCTACAAATTGCTATCTCGCAGATTTGCATACGACGAATAGAAGCGGAGTTATTGTTGTTTATATCTTTGAGGCCATGAATCACCATTGACGGCCGGATTGCTTTCCACTCGAAACGATCGATGTTTGACGAAACTATGCAAGTTCGTCGCAGATCGGTATAAGGTGGTTCGTTGGGGCGTGTTTTAAGCTACAAATTGCTATGTCGCAGATTCGCATACGGCGTATATAAGCGGACTTATAGTTGTTTATATCTGTGACGCCATGAATCGCCATTGACTACCGGATTGCCTACCACTCGAAACGATCGACGTTTGACGAAACTATACAAGTACGTCGCAGATCGGCATGAGGTGGGTCGATGTGTCGTGTTTTAAGCTACAAATTGCTATGTCGCAGTTTCGCATACGGCGAATAGAAGCGGAGTTATAGTTGTTTATATCTGTGAGGCCATGAATCACCATTGACGGCCGGATTGCCTACCACTCGAAACGATCGACGTTTGACGAAACTATGCAAGTTCGTCGCAGGTCGGTATAAGGTGGTTCGTTGGGGCGTGTTTTAAGCTACAAATTGCTAGGTCGCATATTCGCATACGACGAATAGAAGCGGAGTTATAGTTGTTTATATCTGTGAGGCCATGAATCGCCATTGACTACCGGATTGCCTACCACTCGAAACGATCGACGTTTGACGAAACTATACAAGTACGTCGCAGATCGGCATGAGGTGGGTCGATGTGTCGTGTTTTAAGCTCCAAATCGCTATGTCGCAAATTTGCATTTGACGAATAGAAGCTGAGTTATAGTTGTTTATATCTGTCAGGCCATGAATCACCATTGACGGCCGGATTGCTTTCCACTCGGAACGATCGATGTTTGACAAAACTATGCAAGTTCGTCGCAGATCGGTATGAGGTGGTTCATTGGGGCGTGTTTTAAACTACAAATTGCTAGGTCGCAGATTCGCATACGACGAATAGAAGCGGAGTAATAGTTGTTTATATCTGTGAGGCCATGAATCGCCATTGACTACCGGATTGCCTACCACTCGAAACGATCGACGTTTGACGAAACTATACAAGTACGTCGCAGATCGGCATGAGGTGGGTCGATGTGTCGTGTTTTAAGCTACAAATCGCTATGTCGCAAATTTGCATTCGACGACTAGAAGCTGAGTTATAGTTGTTTATATCTGTCAGGCCATGAATCACCATTGACGGCCGGATTGCTTTCCACTCGAAACGATCGATGTTTGACAAAACTATGCAAGTTCGTCGCAGATCGGTATAAGGTGGTTCGTTGGGGCGTGTTTTATGCTACAAATTGTTATGTCGCAGATTTGAATACGACGAATAGAAGCGGAGTTATTGTTGTTTCTATCTGTGAGGCCATGAATCACCATTGACGGCCGGATTGCCTACCACTCGAAACGATCGATGTTTGACGAAACTATGCAAGTTCGTCGCAGATCGGCACAAGGTGGGTCGCTATGACGTGTTTTCAGCTACAAATTGCTATGTCGCAGATTTGCATTCGACGAATAGAAGCGGAGTTATTGTTGTTTATATCTGTGAGGCCATGAATCACCATTGACGGCCGGATTGCCTACCAGTCGAAACGATCGATGTTTGACGAAACTATGCAAGTTCGTCGCAGATCGGCACAAGGTGGTTCGATGTGACGTGTTTTAAGCTACAAATTGCTATTTCGCAGATTTGCATTCGACGAATAGAAGCGGAGTTATAATTGTTTATATCTGTCAGGTCATGAATCACCATTGACGGCCGGATTGCTATCCACTCGAAACGATCGATGTTTGACAAAACTATGCAAGTTCGTCGCAGATCGGTATAAGGTGGTTCGTTGGGGCGTGTTTTAAGCTACAAATTGCTATGTCGCAGATTCGCATACGACGAATAGAAGCGGAGTTATTGTGGTTTATATCTGTGAGGCCATGAATCGCCATTGACTACCGGATTGCCTACCACTCGAAACGATCGACGTTTGACGAATCTACACAAGTACGTCGCAGATCGGCATGAGGTGGGTCGATGTGTCGTGTTTTAAGCTACAAATTGCTATGTCGCAGATTCGCATACGACGAATAGAAGCGGAGTTATTGTTGTTTATATCTGTGAGGCCATGAATCACCATTGACGGCCGGATTCCCTACCACTCGAAACGATCGATGTTTGACGAAACAATGCAAGTTCGTCGCAGATCGGCACAAGGTGGGTCGATGTGACGTGTTTCAAGCTACAAATTGCTATGTCGCAGATTTGCATTCGACAAATAGAAGCGGAGTTATAGTTGTTTATATCTGTGAGGCCATAAATCACCATTGACGGCCGGATTCCCTACCACTCGAAACGATCGACGTTTGACGGAACTATGCAAGTTCGTCGCAGATCGGCACAAGGTGGGTCGATGTGACGTGTTTTAAGCTACAAATTGCTATGTCGCAGATTTGCATTCGACGAATAGAAGCGGAGTTATAATTGTTTATATCTGTCAGGTCATGAATCACCATTGACGGCCGGATTGCTTTCCACTCGAAACGATCGATGTTTGACAAAACTATGCAAGTTCGTCGCAGATCGGTATATGGTGGTTCGTTAGGGCGTGTTTTAAGCTACAAATTGCTATGTCGCAGATTCGCATACGACGAATAGAAGCGGAGTTATTGTGGTTTATATCTGCGAGGCCATGAATCACCATTGACGGCCGGATTCCCTACCACTCGAAACGATAGACGTTTGACGAAACCATGCAAGTTCGTCGCAGATCGGCACAAGGTGGGCCGATGTGACGTGTTTTAAGCTACAAATTGCTATGTCGCAGATTTGCATACGACGAATAGAAGCGGAGTTATTGTTGTTTATATCTTTGAGGCCATGAATCACCATTGACGGCCGGATTGCTTTCCACTCGAAACGATCGATGTTTGACGAAACTATGCAAGTTCGTCGCAGATCGGCACAAGGTGGTTCGATGTGACGTGTTTTAAGCTACAAATTGCTATGTCGCAGATTTGCATTCGACGAATAGAAGCGGAGTTATAGTTGTTTATATCTGTGAGGCCGTGAATCACCATTGACGGCCGGATTCCCTACCACTCGAAATGATCGACGTTTGACGAAACCATTCAAGTTCGTCGCAGATCGGCAGAAGGTGGGTCGATGTGACGTGTTTTAAGCTACAAATTGCTATGTCGCATATTCGCATACGACGAATAGATGCGGAGTTATTGTTGTTTATATCTGTGAGGCCATGAATCACCATTAACGGCCGGATTGCCAACCACTTGAAACGATCGACGTTTGACGAAACTATACAAGTACGTCGCAGATCGGCATGAGGTGGGTCGATGTGTCGTGTTTTAAGCTACAAATCGCTATGTCGCAAATTTGCATTCGACGACTAGAAGCTGAGTTATAGTTGTTTATATCTGTCAGGCCATGAATCACCATTGACGGCCGGATTGCTTTCCACTCGAAACGATCGATGTTTGACAAAACTATGCAAGTTCGTCGCAGATCGGTATAAGGTGGTTCGTTGGGGCGTGTTTTATGCTACAAATTGTTATGTCGCAGATTTGAATACGACGAATAGAAGCGGAGTTATTGTTGTTTCTATCTGTGAGGCCATGAATCACCATTGACGGCCGGATTGCCTACCACTCGAAACGATCGATGTTTGACGAAACTATGCAAGTTCGTCGCAGATCGGCACAAGGTGGGTCGATATGACGTGTTTTCAGCTACAAATTGCTATGTCGCAGATTTGCATTCGACGAATAGAAGCGGAGTTATAGTTGTTTATATCTGTGAGGCCGTGAATCACCATTGACGGCCGGATTCCCTACCACTCGAAACGATCGACGTTTGTCGAAACCATGCAAGTTCGTCGCAGATCGGCAGAAGGTGGGTCGATGTGACGTGTTTTAAGCTACAAATTGCTATGTCGCATATTCGCATACGACGAATAGAAGCGGAGTTATTGTTGTTTATATCTGTGAGGCCATGAATCACCATTGACGGCCGGATTGCCTACCAGTCGAAACGATCGATGTTTGACGAAACTATGCAAGTTCGTCGCAGATCGGCACAAGGTGGTTCGATGTGACGTGTTTTAAGCTACAAATTGCTATGTCGCAGATTTGCATTCGACGAATAGAAGCGGAGTTATAATTGTTTATATCTGTCAGGTCATGAATCACCATTGACGGCCGGATTGCTTTCCACTCGAAACGATCGATGTTTGACAAAACTATGCAAGTTCGTCGCAGATCGGTATAAGGTGGTTCGTTGGGGCGAGTTTTAAGCTACAAATTGCTATGTTGCAGATTCGCATACGACGAATAGAAGCGGAGTTATTGTGGTTTATATCTGTGAGGCCATGAATCGCCATTGACTACCGGATTGCCTACCACTCGAAACGATCGACGTTTGACGAATCTACACAAGTACGTCGCAGATCGGCATGAAGTGGGTCGATGTGTCGTGTTTTAAGCTACAAATTGCTATGTCGCAGATTCGCATACGACGAATAGAAGCGGAGTTATTGTTGTTTATATCTGTGAGGCCATGAATCACCATTGACGGCCGGATTCCCTACCACTCGAAACGATCGATGTTTGACGAAACCATGCAAGTTCGTCGCAGATCGGCACAAGGTGGGTCGATGTGACGTGTTTCAAGCTACAAATTGCTATGTCGCAGATTTGCATTCGACAAATAGAAGCGGAGTTATAGTTGTTTATATCTGTGAGGCCATATATCACCATTGACGGCCGGATTCCCTACCACTCGAAACGATCGACGTTTGACGGAACTATGCAAGTTCGTCGCAGATCGGCACAAGGTGGGTCGATGTGACGTGTTTTAAGCTACAAATTGCTATGTCGCAGATTTGCATTCGACGAATAGAAGCGGAGTTATAATTGTTTATATCTGTCAGGTCATGAATCACCATTGACGGCCGGATTGCTTTCCACTCGAAACGATCGATGTTTGACAAAACTATGCAAGTTCGTCGCAGATCGGTATATGGTGGTTCGTTAGGGCGTGTTTTAAGCTACAAATTGCTATGTCGCAGATTCGCATACGACGAATAGAAGCGGAGTTATTGTGGTTTATATCTGCGAGGCCATGAATCACCATTGACGGCCGGATTCCCTACCACTCGAAACGATCGACGTTTGACGAAACCATGCAAGTTCGTCGCAGATCGGCACAAGGTGGGTCGATGTGTCGTGTTTTAAGCTACAAATTGCTATGTCGCAGATTCGCATACGACGAATAGAAGCGGAGTTATTGTTGTTTATATCTGTGAGGCCATGAATCACCATTGACGGCCGGATTCCCTACCACTCGAAACGATCGATGTTTGACGAAACCATGCAAGTTCGTCGCAGATCGGCACAAGGTGGGTCGATGTGACGTGTTTCAAGCTACAAATTGCTATGTCGCAGATTTGCATTCGACAAATAGAAGCGGAGTTATAGTTGTTTATATCTGTGAGGCCATATATCACCATTGACGGCCGGATTCCCTACCACTCGAAACGATCGACGTTTGACGGAACTATGCAAGTTCGTCGCAGATCGGCACAAGGTGGGTCGATGTGACGTGTTTTAAGCTACAAATTGCTATGTCGCAGATTTGCATTCGACGAATAGAAGCGGAGTTATAATTGTTTATATCTGTCAGGTCATGAATCACCATTGACGGCCGGATTGCTTTCCACTCGAAACGATCGATGTTTGACAAAACTATGCAAGTTCGTCGCAGATCGGTATATGGTGGTTCGTTAGGGCGTGTTTTAAGCTACAAATTGCTATGTCGCAGATTCGCATACGACGAATAGAAGCGGAGTTATTGTGGTTTATATCTGCGAGGCCATGAATCACCATTGACGGCCGGATTCCCTACCACTCGAAACGATCGACGTTTGACGAAACCATGCAAGTTCGTCGCAGATCGGCACAAGGTGGGCCGATGTGACGTGTTTTAAGCTACAAATTGCTATGTCGCAGATTTGCATACGACGAATAGAAGCGGAGTTATTGTTGTTTATATCTTTGAGGCCATGAATCACCATTGACGGCCGGATTGCTTTCCACTCGAAACGATCGATGTTTGACGAAACTATGCAAGTTCGTCGCAGATCGGCACAAGGTGGTTCGATGTGACGTGTTTTAAGCTACAAATTGCTATGTCGCAGATTTGCATTCGACGAATAGAAGCGGAGTTATAGTTGTTTATATCTGTGAGGCTGTGAATCACCATTGACGGCCGGATTCCCTACCACACGAAATGATCGACGTTTGACGAAACCATGCAAGTTCGTCGCAGATCGGCAGAAGGTGGGTCGATGTGACGTGTTTTAAGCTACAAATTGCTATGTCGCATATTCGCATACGACGAATAGATGCGGAGTTATTGTTGTTTATATCTGTGAGGCCATGAATCACCATTGACGGCCGGATTGCCTACCACTCGAAACGATCGATGTTTGACGAAACTATGCAAGTTCGTCGCAGATCGGCACAAGGTGGTTCGATGTGACGTGTTTTAAGCTACAAATTGCTATGTCGCAGATTTGCATTCGACGAATAGAAGCGGAGTTATAATTGTTTATATCTGTCAGGCCATGAATCACCATTGACGGCCGGATTGCTTTCCACTCGAAACGATCGATGTTTGACAAAACTATGCAAGTTCGTCGCAGATCGGTATAAGGTGGTTCGTTGGGGCGTGTTTTAAGCTACAAATTGCTATGTCGCAGATTCGCATACGACGAATAGAAGCGGAGTTATTGTGGTTTATATCTGTGAGGCCATGAATCGCCATTGACTACCGGATTGCTTACCACTCGAAACGATCGAAGTTTGACGAAACTACACAAGTACGTCGCAGATCGGCATGAGGTGGGTCGATGTGTCGTGTTTTAAGCTACAAATTTCTATGTCGCAGATTCGCATACGACGAATAGAAGCGGAGTTATTGTTGTTTATATCTGTGAGGCCATGAATCACCATTGACGGCCGGATTCCCTACCACTCGAAACGATCGATGTTTGACGAAACCATACAAGTTCGTCGCAGATCGGCACAAGGTGGGTCGATGTGACGTGTTTCAAGCTACAAATTGCTATGTCGCAGATTTGCATTCGACAAATAGAAGCGGAGTTATAGTTGTTTATATCTGTGAGGCCATGAATCACCATTGACGGCCGGATTCCCTAACACTCGAAACGATCGACGTTTGACGAAACCATGCAAGTTCGTCGCAGATCGGCAGAAGGTGGGTCGATGTGACGTGTTTTAAGATACAAATTGCTATGTCGCATATTCGCATACGACGAATAGAAGCGGAGTTATTATTGTTTATATCTGTGAGGCCATGAATCACCATTAACGGCCGGATTGCCTACCACTCGAAACGATCGATGTTTGACGAAACTATGCAAGTTCGTCGCAGATCGGCACAAGGTGGGTCGATGTGACGTGTTTTAAGCTACAAATTGCTATGTCGCAGATTTGCATTCGACGAATAGAAGCGGAGTTATAATTGTTTATATCTTTGAGGCCATGAATCACCATTGACGGCCGGATTGCTTACCACTCGAAACGATCGATGTTTGACGAAACTATGCAAGTTCGTCGCAGATCGGTATAAGGTGGTTCGTTGGGGCGTGTTTTAGGCTACAAATTGCTATGTCGCAGATTCGCATACGGCGTATATAAGCGGACTTATAGTTGTTTATATCTGTGACGCCATGAATCGCCATTGACTACCGGATTGCCTACCACTCGAAACGATCGACGTTTGACGAAACTATACAAGTACGTCGCAGATCGGCATGAGGTGGGTCGATGTGTCGTGTTTTAAGCTACAAATTGCTATGTCGCAGATTCGCATTCGGCGAATAGAAGCGGAGTTATAGTTGTTTATATCTGTGAGGCCATGAATCACCATTGACGGCCGGATTGCCTACCACTCGAAACGATCGACGTTTGACGAAACTATGCAAGTTTGTCGCAGATCGGTATGAGGTGGTTCATTGGGGCGTGTTTTAAACTACAAATTGCTAGGTCGCAGATTCGCATACGACGAATAGAAGCGGAGTAATAGTTGTTTATATCTGTGAGGCCATGAATCGCCATTGACTACCGGATTGCCTACCACTCGAAACGATCGACGTTTGACGAAACTATACAAGTACGTCGCAGATCGGCATGACGTGGGTCGATGTGTCGTGTTTTAAGCTACAAATCGCTATGTCGCAAATATGCATTCGTCGACTAGAAGCTGAGTTATAGTTGTTTATATCTGTCAGGCCATGAATCACCATTGACGGCCGGATTGCTTTCCACTCGAAACGATCGATGTTTGACAAAACTATGCAAGTTCGTCGCAGATCGGTATAAGGTGGTTCGTTGGGGCGTGTTTTAAGCTACAAATTGCTATGTCGCAGATTCGCATACGGCGTATATAAGCGGACTTATAGTTGTTTATATCTGTGAGGCCATGAATCACCATTGACGGCCGGATTGCCTACCACTCGAAACGATCGACGTTTGACGAAACTATGCAAGTTCGTCGCAGGTCGGTATAAGGTGGTTCGTTGGGGCGTGTTTTAAGCTACAAATTGCTAGGTCGCATATTCGAATACGACGAATAGAAGCTGAGTTATAGTTGTTTATATCTGTGAGGCCATGAATCGCCATTGACTACCGGATTGCCTACCACTCGAAACGATCGACGTTTGACGAAACTATACAAGTACGTCGCAGATCGGCATGAGGTGGGTCGATGTGTCGTGTTTTAAGCTACAAATTGCTACGTCGCAGATTTGCATACGACGAATAGAAGCGGAGTTATTGTTGTTTCTATCTGTGAGGCCATGAATCACCATTGACGGCCGGATTGCCTACCACTCGAAACGATCGATGTTTGACGAAACTATGCAAGTTCGTCGCAGATCGGCACAAGGTGGGTCGATATGACGTGTTTTCAGCTACAAATTGCTATGTCGCAGATTTGCATTCGACGAATAGAAGCGGAGTTATAGTTGTTTACATCTGTGAGGCCGTGAATCACCATTGACGGCCGGATTCCCTACCACTCGAAACGATCGACGTTTGACGAAACCATGCAAGTTCGTCGCAGATCGGCAGAAGGTGGGTCGATGTGACGTGTTTTAAGCTACAAATTGCTATGTCGCATATTCGCATACGACGAATAGAAGCGGAGTTATTGTTGTTTATATCTGTGAGGCCATGAATCACCATTGACGGCCGGATTGCCTACCACTCGAAACGATCGATGTTTGACGAAACTATGCAAGTTCGTCGCAGATCGGCACAAGGTGTTTCGATGTGACGTGTTTTAAGCTACAAATTGCTATGTCGCAGATTTGCATTCGACGAATAGAAGCGGAGTTATTGTTGTTTATATCTTTGAGGCCATGAATCACCATTGACGGCCGGATTGCTTTCCACTCGAAACGATCGATGTTTGACGAAACTATGCAAGTTCGTCGCAGATCGGTATAAGGTGGTTCGTTGGGGCGTGTTTTAAGCTACAATTTCCTATGTCGCAGATTCGCATACGACGAATAGAAGCGGAGTTATTGTGGTTTATATCTGTGAGGCCATGAATCGCCATTGACTACCGGATTGCCTACCACTCGAAACGATCGACGTTTGACGAATCTACACAAGTACGTCGCAGATCGGCATGAGGTGGGTCGATGTGTCGTGTTTTAAGCTACAAATTGCTATGTCGCAGATTCGCATACGACGAATAGAAGCGGAGTTATTGTTGTTTATATCTGTGAGGCCATGAATCACCATTGACGGCCGGATTCCCTACCACTCGAAACGATCGATGTTTGACGAAACCATGCAAGTTCGTCGCAGATCGGCACAAGGTGGGTCGATGTGACGTGTTTCAAGCTACAAATTGCTATGTCGCAGATTTGCATTCGACAAATAGAAGCGGAGTTATAGTTGTTTATATCTGTGAGGCCATAAATCACCATTGACGGCCGGATTCCCTACCACTCGAAACGATCGACGTTTGACGGAACTATGCAAGTTCGTCGCAGATCGGCACAAGGTGGGTCGATGTGACGTGTTTTAAGCTACAAATTGCTATGTCGCAGATTTGCATTCGACGAATAGAAGCGGAGTTATAATTGTTTATATCTGTCAGGTCATGAATCACCATTGACGGCCGGATTGCTTTCCACTCGAAACGATCGATGTTTGACAAAACTATGCAAGTTCGTCGCAGATCGGTATATGGTGGTTCGTTAGGGCGTGTTTTAAGCTACAAATTGCTATGTCGCAGATTCGCATACGACGAATAGAAGCGGAGTTATTGTGGTTTATATCTGCGAGGCCATGAATCACCATTGACGGCCGGATTCCCTACCACTCGAAACGATCGACGTTTGACGAAACCATGCAAGTTCGTCGCAGATCGGCACAAGGTGGGCCGATGTGACGTGTTTTAAGCTACAAATTGCTATGTCGCAGATTTGCATACGACGAATAGAAGCGGAGTTATTGTTGTTTATATCTTTGAGGCCATGAATCACCATTGACGGCCGGATTGCTTTCCACTCGAATCGATCGATGTTTGACGAAACTATGCAAGTTCGTCGCAGATCGGCACAAGGTGGTTCGATGTGACGTGTTTTAAGCTACAAATTGCTATGTCGCAGATTTGCATTCGACGAATAGAAGCGGAGTTATAGTTGTTTATATCTGTGAGGCCGTGAATCACCATTGACGGCCGGATTCCCTACCACTCGAAATGATCGACGTTTGACGAAACCATGCAAGTTCGTCGCAGATCGGCAGAAGGTGGGTCGATGTGACGTGTTTTAAGCTACAAATTGCTATGTCGCATATTCGCATACGACGAATAGATGCGGAGTTATTGTTGTTTATATCTGTGAGGCCATGAATCACCATTGACGGCCGGATTGCCTACCACTCGAAACGATCGATGTTTGACGAAACTATGCAAGTTCGTCGCAGATCGGCACACGGTGGTTCGATGTGACGTGTTTTAAGCTACAAATTGCTATGTCGCAGATTTGCATTCGACGAATAGAAGCGGAGTTATAATTGTTTATATCTGTCAGGCCATGAATCACCATTGACGGCCGGATTGCTTTCCACTCGAAACGATCGATGTTTGACAAAACTATGCAAGTTCGTCGCAGATCGGTATAAGGTGGTTCGTTGGGGCGTGTTTTAAGCTACAAATTGCTATGTCGCAGATTCGCATACGACGAATAGAAGCGGAGTTATTGTTGTTTATATCTGTGAGGCCATGAATCACCATTGACGGCCGGATTCCCTACCACTCGAAACGATCGACGTTTGACGAATCTACACAAGTACGTCGCAGATCGGCATGAGGTGGGTCGATGTGTCGTGTTTTAAGCTACAAATTGCTATGTCGCAGATTCGCATACGACGAATAGAAGCGGAGTTATTGTTGTTTATATCTGTGAGGCCATGAATCACCATTGACGGCCGGATTCCCTACCACTCGAAACGATCGATGTTTGACGAAACCATGCAAGTTCGTCGCAGATCGGCACAAGGTGGGTCGATGTGACGTGTTTCAAGCTACAAATTGCTATGTCGCAGATTTGCATTCGACAAATAGAAGCGGAGTTATAGTTGTTTATATCTGTGAGGCCATAAATCACCATTGACGGCCGGATTCCCTACCACTCGAAACGATCGACGTTTGACGGAACTATGCAAGTTCGTCGCAGATCGGCACAAGGTGGGTCGATGTGACGTGTTTTAAGCTACAAATTGCTATGTCGCAGATTTGCATTCGACGAATAGAAGCGGAGTTATAATTGTTTATATCTGTCAGGTCATGAATCACCATTGACGGCCGGATTGCTTTCCACTCGAAACGATCGATGTTTGACAAAACTATGCAAGTTCGTCGCAGATCGGTATATGGTGGTTCGTTAGGGCGTGTTTTAAGCTACAAATTGCTATGTCGCAGATTCGCATACGACGAATAGAAGCGGAGTTATTGTGGTTTATATCTGCGAGGCCATGAATCACCATTGACGGCCGGATTCCCTACCACTCGAAACGATCGACGTTTGACGAAACCATGCAAGTTCGTCGCAGATCGGCACAAGGTGGGCCGATGTGACGTGTTTTAAGCTACAAATTGCTATGTCGCAGATTTGCATACGACGAATAGAAGCGGAGTTATTGTTGTTTATATCTTTGAGGCCATGAATCACCATTGACGGCCGGATTGCTTTCCACTCGAAACGATCGATGTTTGACGAAACTATGCAAGTTCGTCGCAGATCGGCACAAGGTGGTTCGATGTGACGTGTTTTAAGCTACAAATTGCTATGTCGCAGATTTGCATTCGACGAATAGAAGCGGAGTTATAGTTGTTTATATCTGTGAGGCCGTGAATCACCATTGACGGCCGGATTCCGTACCACTCGAAATGATCGACGTTTGACGAAACCATGCAAGTTCGTCGCAGATCGGCAGAAGGTGGGTCGATGTGACGTGTTTTAAGCTACAAATTGCTATGTCGCATATTCGCATACGACGAATAGATGCGGAGTTATTGTTGTTTATATCTGTGAGGCCATGAATCACCATTGACGGCCGGATTGCCTACCACTCGAAACGATCGATGTTTGACGAAACTATGCAAGTTCGTCGCAGATCGGCACACGGTGGTTCGATGTGACGTGTTTTAAGCTACAAATTGCTATGTCGCAGATTTGCATTCGACGAATAGAAGCGGAGTTATAGTTGTTTATATCTGTCAGGCCATGAATCACCATTGACGGCCGGATTGCTTTCCACTCGAAACGATCGATGTTTGACAAAACTATGCAAGTTCGTCGCAGATCGGTATAAGGTGGTTCGTTGGGGCGTGTTTTAAGCTACAAATTGCTATGTCGCAGATTCGCATACGACGAATAGAAGCGGAGTTATTGTGGTTTATATCTGTGAGGCCATGAATCGCCATTGACTACCGGATTGCTTACCACTCGAAACGATCGAAGTTTGACGAAACTACACAAGTACGTCGCAGATCGGCATGAGGTGGGTCGATGTGTCGTGTTTTAAGCTACAAATTTCTATGTCGCAGATTCGCATACGACGAATAGAAGCGGAGTTATTGTTGTTTATATCTGTGAGGCCATGAATCACCATTGACGGCCGGATTCCCTACCACTCGAAACGATCGATGTTTGACGAAACCATACAAGTTCGTCGCAGATCGGCACAAGGTGGGTCGATGTGACGTGTTTCAAGCTACAAATTGCTATGTCGCAGATTTGCATTCGACGAATAGAAGCGGAGTTATAGTTGTTTATATCTGTGAGGCCATGAATCACCATTGACGGCCGGATTCCCTAACACTCGAAACGATCGACGTTTGACGAAACCATGCAAGTTCGTCGCAGATCGGCAGAAGGTGGGTCGATGTGACGTGTTTTAAGCTACAAATTGCTATGTCGCATATTCGCATACGACGAATAGAAGCGGAGTTATTATTGTTTATATCTGTGAGGCCATGAATCACCATTAACGGCCGGATTGCCAACCACTCGAAACGATCGACGTTTGACGAAACTATACAAGTACGTCGCAGATCGGCATGAGGTGGGTCGATGTGTCGTGTTTTAAGCTACAAATCGCTATGTCGCAAATTTGCATTCGACGACTAGAAGCTGAGTTATAGTTGTTTATATCTGTCAGGCCATGAATCACCATTGACGGCCGGATTGCTTTCCACTCGAAACGATCGATGTTTGACAAAACTATGCAAGTTCGTCGCAGATCGGTATAAGGTGGTTCGTTGGGGCGTGTTTTAAGCTACAAATTGCTATGTCGCAGATTCGCATACGGCGTATATAAGCGGACTTATAGTTGTTTATATCTGTGAGGCCATGAATCACCATTGACGGCCGGATTGCCTACCACTCGAAACGATCGACGTTTGACGAAACTATGCAAGTTCGTCGCAGGTCGGTATAAGGTGGTTCGTTGGGGCGTGTTTTAAGCTACAAATTGCTAGGTCGCATATTCGCATACGACGAATAGAAGCTGAGTTATAGTTGTTTATATCTGTGAGGCCATGAATCGCCATTGACTACCGGATTGCCTACCACTCGAAACGATCGACGTTTGACGAAACTATACAAGTACGTCGCAGATCGGCATGAGGTGGGTCGATGTGTCGTGTTTTAAGCTACAAATTGCTACGTCGCAGATTTGCATACGACGAATAGAAGCGGAGTTATTGTTGTTTCTATCTGTGAGGCCATGAATCACCATTGACGGCCGGATTGCCTACCACTCGAAACGATCGATGTTTGACGAAACTATGCAAGTTCGTCGCAGATCGGCACAAGGTGGGTCGATATGACGTGTTTTCAGCTACAAATTGCTATGTCGCAGATTTGCATTCGACGAATAGAAGCGGAGTTATAGTTGTTTATATCTGTGAGGCCGTGAATCACCATTGACGGCCGGATTCCCTACCACTCGAAACGATCGACGTTTGACGAAACCATGCAAGTTCGTCGCAGATCGGCAGAAGGTGGGTCGATGTGACGTGTTTTAAGCTACAAATTGCTATGCCGCATATTCGCATACGACGAATAGAAGCGGAGTTATTGTTGTTTATATCTGTGAGGCCATGAATCACCATTGACGGCCGGATTGCCTACCACTCGAAACGATCGATGTTTGACGAAACTATGCAAGTTCGTCGCAGATCGGCACAAGGTGTTTCGATGTGACGTGTTTTAAGCTACAAATTGCTATGTCGCAGATTTGCATTCGACGAATAGAAGCGGAGTTATAATTGTTTATATCTGTCAGGCCATGAATCACCATTGACGGCCGGATTGCTTTCCACTCGAAACGATCGATGTTTGACAAAACTATGCAAGTTCGTCGCAGATCGGTATAAGGTGGTTCGTTGGGGCGTGTTTTAAGCTACAAATTGCTATGTCGCAGATTCGTATACGACGAATAGAAGCGGAGTTATTGTGGTTTATATCTGTGAGGCCATGAATCGCCATTGACTACCGGATTGCCTACCACTCGAAACGATCGACGTTTGACGAAACTACACAAGTACGTCGCAGATCGGCATGAGGTGGGTCGATGTGTCGTGTTTTAAGCTACAAATTGCTATGTCGCAGATTCGCATACGACGAATAGAAGCGGAGTTATTGTTGTTTATATCTGTGAGGCCATGAATCACCATTGACGGCCGGATTGCCTACCACTCGAAACGATCGATGTTTGACGAAACTATGCAAGTTCGTCGCAGATCGGCACAAGGTGGTTCGATGTGACGTGTTTTAAGCTACAAATTGCTATGTCGCAGATTTGCATTCGACGAATAGAAGCGGAGTTATAATTGTTTATATCTGTCAGGCCATGAATCACCATTGACGGCCGGATTGCTTTCCACTCGAAACGATCGATGTTTGACAAAACTATGCAAGTTTGTCGCAGATCGGTATAAGGTGGTTCGTTGGGGCGTGTTTTAAGCTACAAATTGCTATGTCGCAGATTCGTATACGACGAATAGAAGCGGAGTTATTGTGGTTTATATCTGTGAGGCCATGAATCGCCATTGACTACCGGATTGCCTACCACTCGAAACGATCGACGTTTGACGAAACTACACAAGTACGTCGCAGATCGGCATGAGGTGGGTCGATGTGTCGTGTTTTAAGCTACAAATTGCTATGTCGCAGATTCGCATACGACGAATAGAAGCGGAGTTATTGTTGTTTATATCTGTGAGGCCATGAATCACCATTGACGGCCGGATTGCTTTCTACTCGAAACGATCGATGTTTGACAAAACTATGCAAGTTCGTCGCAGATCGGTATAAGGTGGGTCGTTGGTCCGTGTTTTTTGCTACAAATTGCTACGTCGCAGATTTGCATACGGCGAATAGAAGCGGAGTTATAGTTGTTTATATCTGTGAGGCCATGAATCACCATTGACGGCCGGATTGCTTTCCACTCGAAACGATCGATGTTTGACAAAACTATGCAAGTTCGTCGCAGATCGGTATAAGGTGGTTCGTTGGGGCGTGTTTTAAGCTACAAATTGCTATGTCGCAGATTCGCATACGACGAATAGAAGCGGAGTTATTGTGGTTTATATCTGTGAGGCCATGAATCGCCATTGACTACCGGATTGCTTACCACTCGAAACGATCGACGTTTGACGAAACTACACAAGTACGTCGCAGATCGGCATGAGGTGGGTCGATGTGTCGTGTTTTAAGCTACAAATTTCTATGTCGCAGATTCGCATACGACGAATAGAAGCGGAGTTATTGTTGTTTATATCTGTGAGGCCATGAATCACCTTTGACGGCCGGATTCCCTACCACTCGAAACGATCGATGTTTGACGAAACTATGCAAGTTCGTCGCAGATCGGTATAAGGTGGGTCGTTGGGCCGTGTTTTTTGCTACAAATTGCTACGTCGCAGATTTGCATACGGCGAATAGAAGCGGAGTTATAGTTGTTTATATCTGTGAGGCCATGAATCACCATTGACGGCCGGATTGCTTTCCACTCGAAACGATCGATGTTTGACAAAACTATGCAAGTTCGTCGCAGATCGGTATAAGGTGGTTCGTTGGGGCGTGTTTTAAGCTACAAATTGCTATGTCGCAGATTCGCATACGACGAATAGAAGCGGAGTTATTGTGGTTTATATCTGTGAGGCCATGAATCGCCATTGACTACCGGATTGCTTACCACTCGAAACGATCGACGTTTGACGAAACTACACAAGTACGTCGCAGATCGGCATGAGGTGGGTCGATGTGTCGTGTTTTAAGCTACAAATTTCTATGTCGCAGATTCGCATACGACGAATAGAAGCGGAGTTATTGTTGTTTATATCTGTGAGGCCATGAATCACCATTGACGGCCGGATTCCCTACCACTCGAAACGATCGATGTTTGACGAAACCATACAAGTTCGTCGCAGATCGGCACAAGGTGGGTCGATGTGACGTGTTTCAAGCTACAAATTGCTATGTCGCAGATTTGCATTCGACAAATAGAAGCGGAGTTATAGTTGTTTATATCTGTGAGGCCATGAATCACCATTGACGGCCGGATTCCCTAACACTCGAAACGATCGACGTTTGACGAAACCATGCAAGTTCGTCGCAGATCGGCAGAAGGTGGGTCGATGTGACGTGTTTTGAGCTACAAATTGCTATGTCGCATATTCGCATACGACGAATAGAAGCGGAGTTATTATTGTTTATATCTGTGAGGCCATGAATCACCATTAACGGCCGGATTGCCTACCACTCGAAACGATCGATGTTTGACGAAACTATGCAGGTTCGTCGCAGATCGGCACAAGGTGGGTCGATGTGACGTGTTTTAAGCTACAAATTGCTATGTCGCAGATTTGCATTCGACGAATAGAAGCGGAGTTATAATTGTTTATATCTGTCAGGTCATGAATCACCATTGACTGCCGGATTGCTTTCCACTCGAAACGATCGATGTTTGACGAAACTATGCAAGTTCGTCGCAGATCGGTATAAGGTGGTTCGTTGGGGCGTGTTTTAAGCTACAAATTGCTATGTCGCAGATTCGCATACGGCGTATATAAGCGGACTTATAGTTGTTTATATCTGTGAGGCCATGAATCACCATTGACGGCCGGATTGCCTACCACTCGAAACGATCGACGTTTGAAGAAACTATGCAAGTTCGTCGCAGATCGGTATAAGGTGGTTCGTTGGGGCGTGTTTTAAGCTACAAATTGCTAGGTCGCATATTCGCATACGACGAATAGAAGCTGAGTTATAGTTGTTTATATCTGTGAGGCCATGAATCGCCATTGACTACCGGATTGCCTACCACTCGAAACGATCGACGTTTGACGAAACTATACAAGTACGTCGCAGATCGGCATGAGGTGGGTCGATGTGTCGTGTTTTAAGCTACAAATTGCTACGTCGCAGATTTGCATACGACGAATAGAAGCGGAGTTATTGTTGTTTCTATCTGTGAGGCCATGAATCACCATTGACGGCCGGATTGCCTACCACTCGAAACGATCGATGTTTGACGAAACTATGCAAGTTCGTCGCAGATCGGCACAAGGTGGGTCGATATGACGTGTTTTCAGCTACAAATTGCTATGTCGCAGATTTGCATTCGACGAATAGAAGCGGAGTTATAGTTGTATATATCTGTGAGGCCGTGAATCACCATTGACGGCCGGATTCCCTACCACTCGAAACGATCGACGTTTGACGAAACCATGCAAGTTCGTCGCAGATCGGCAGAAGGTGGGTCGATGTGACGTGTTTAAGGCTACAAATTGCTATGTCGCATATTCGCATACGACGAATAGAAGCGGAGTTATTGTTGTTTATATCTGTGAGGCCATGAATCACCATTGACGGCCGGATTGCCTACCACTCGAAACGATCGATGTTTGACGAAACTATGCAAGTTCGTCGCAGATCGGCACAAGGTGGGTCGATGTGTCGTGTTTTAAGCTACAAATTGCTATGTCGCAGATTCGCATACGACGAATAGAAGCGGAGTTATTGTTGTTTATATCTGTGAGGCCATGAATCACCATTGACGGCCGGATTCCCTACCACTCGAAATGATCGATGTTTGACGAAACCATGCAAGTTCGTCGCAGATCGGCACAAGGTGGGCCGATGTGACGTGTTTCAAGCTACAAATTGCTATGTCGCATATTCGCATACGACGAATAGAAGCGGAGTTATTATTGTTTATATCTGTGAGGCCATGAATCACCATTAACGGCCGGATTGCCTACCACTCGAAACGATCGATGTTTGACGAAACTATGCAAGTTCGTCGCAGATCGGCACAAGGTGGGTCGATGTGACGTGTTTTAAGCTAAAAATTGCTATGTCGCAGATTTGCATTCGACGAGTAGAAGCGGAGTTATAGTTGTTTATATCTGTCAGGCCATGAATCACCATTGACGGCCGGATTGCTTTCTACTCGAAACGATCGATGTTTGACAAAACTATGCAAGTTCGTCGCAGATCGGTATAAGGTGGGTCGTTGGGCCGTGTTTTTTGATACAAATTGCTACGTCGCAGATTTGCATACGGCGAATAGAAGCGGAGTTATAGTTGTTTATATCTGTGAGGCCATGAATCACCATTGACGGCCGGATTGCCTACCACTCGAAACGATCGACGTTTGACGAAACTATGCAAGTTCGTCGCAGGTCGGTATAAGGTGGTTCGTTGGGGCGTGTTTTAAGCTACAAATTGCTAGGTCGCAGATTCGCATACGACGAATAGAAGCGGACTTATAGTTGTTTATATCTGTGAGGCCATGAATCGCCATTGACTACCGGATTGCCTACCACTCGAAACGATCAACGTTTGACGAAACTATACAAGTACGTCGCAGATCGGCATGAGGTGGGTCGATGTGTCGTGTTTTAAGCTACAAATTGCTATGTCGCAGATTTGCATTCGACGAATAGAAGCGGAGTTATAGTTGTTTATATCTGTGAGGCCGTGAATCACCATTGACGGCCGGATTCCCTACCACTCGAAACGATCGACGTTTGTCGAAACCATGCAAGTTCGTCGCAGATCGGCAGAAGGTGGGTCGATGTGACGTGTTTTAAGCTACAAATTGCTATGTCGCATATTCGCATACGACGAATAGAAGCGGAGTTATTGTTGTTTATATCTGTGAGGCCATGAATCACCATTGACGGCCGGATTGCCTACCACTCGAAACGATCGATGTTTGACGAAACTATGCAAGTTCGTCGCAGATCGGCACAAGGTGGTTCGATGTGACGTGTTTTAAGCTACAAATTGCTATGTCGCAGATTTGCATTCGACGAATAGAAGCGGAGTTATAATTGTTTATATCTGTCAGGTCATGAATCACCATTGACGGCCGGATTGCTTTCCACTCGAAACGATCGATGTTTGACAAAACTATGCAAGTTCGTCGCAGATCGGTATAAGGTGGTTCGTTGGGGCGTGTTTTAAGCTACAAATTGCTATGTCGCAGATTCGCATACGACGAATAGAAGCGGAGTTATTGTGGTTTATATCTGTGAGGCCATGAGTCGCCATTGACTACCGGATTGCCTACCACTCGAAACGATCGACGTTTGACGAATCTACACAAGTACGTCGCAGATCGGCATGAGGTGGGTCGATGTGTCGTGTTTTAAGCTACAAATTGCTATGTCGCAGATTCGCATACGACGAATAGAAGCGGAGTTATTGTTGTTTATATCTGTGAGGCCATGAATCGCCATTGACTACCGGATTCCCTACCACTCGAAACGATCGATGTTTGACGAAACCATGCAAGTTCGTCGCAGATCGGCACAAGGTGGGTCGATGTGACGTGTTTCAAGCTACAAATTGCTATGTCGCAGATTCGCATACGGCGAATAGAAGCGGAGTTATTGTGGTTTATATCTGTGAGGCCATGAATCACCATTGAAGGCCGGATTCCCTACCACTCGAAACGATCGACGTTTGACGAAACCATGCAAGTTCGTCGCAGATCGGCACAAGGTGGGCCGATGTGACGTGTTTTAAGCTACAAATTGCTATGTCGCAGATTTGCATACGACGAATAGAAGCGGAGTTATTGTTGTTTATATCTTTGAGGCCATGAATCACCATTGACGGCCGGATTGCTTTCCACTCGAAACGATCGATGTTTGACGAAACTATGCAAGTTCGTCGCAGATCGGTATAAGGTGGTTCGTTGGGGCGTGTTTTAAGCTACAAATTGCTATGTCGCAGATTCGCATACGGCGTATAGAAGCGGACTTATAGTTGTTTATATCTGTGAGGCCATGAATCGCCATTGACTACCGGATTGCCTACCACTCGAAACGATCGACGTTTGACGAAACTATACAAGTACGTCGCAGATCGGCATGAGGTGGGTCGATGTGTCGTGTTTTAAGCTACAAATTGCTATGTCGCAGATTCGCATACGGCGAATAGAAGCGGAGTTATAGTTGTTTATATCTGTGAGGCCATGAATCACCATTGACGGCCGAATTGCCTACCACTCGAAACGATCGACGTTTGACGAAACTATGCAAGTTCGTCGCAGGTCGGTATAAGGTGGTTCGTTGGGGCGTGTTTTAAGCTACAAATTGCTAGGCCGCAGATTCGCATACGACGAATAGAAGCGGAGTTATAGTTGTTTATATCTGTGAGGCCGTGAATCACCATTGACGGCCGGATTCCCTACCACTCGAAACGATCGACGTTTGACGAAACCATGCAAGTTCGTCGCAGATCGGCACAAGGTGGTTCTGTTGAGACGCAACGATACGTCTCCATGACAACTGGAGGCATCGGAGATGAAGCACCGTTTTGTTTTTCTGCGAGCTGTTGCCACCCAGGCGCGCTGCCTGTACTTAGCACAGTTCGTAGCGAGCATCTACGCAGTGTAAACACATAATAAAGTCCTTGCACCATATACAGTTCTTGTCTGCGCTCTGTGTTTTTCCCAATAGGTTATGGGCCCAGAGTTGGTGTAAGAAGTAAAGCTTACAGTTAAAGTTTAAAGTAAAGTTTAGAAGGATCAGTGAAAAGAAATAAACATATATGATGGCCGAAAGTTCAAGAACACGTGTTCCGATTGACAAACTAAATGGTGAAAATTACGAAACGTGGAAGTACAAAATGGAACTCCTACTCATCAAAGATAAGTTGTGGGAGGTAATCAAAAAACCCGCACCACCGACTGAAGACGCAGCAAAAAGAGAAATATGGCAACAGAAAGACGACGAAGCACGTGCCGCAATCGGCCTTTTGGTGGAAGACAACCAGCTCGTGCACATAAGAAAAACAAAAAGCGCACGCGAGTCCTGGGAGGCGTTACAAAACTACCACCAAAAGGCTACGCTATCCGGTAAGATATTCTTGCTTAAGCGAATTTGCAGAATGACATTATCTGAAGGCGGTGATTTGGAGGAGCATATCGAAAAAGTACTAAACCTAGTAAATAAATTGCATGCTCTCGGGGAAGAATTAAAGGATAATCTTGTAGCTGCAATATTACTAAGTAGCCTACCGGAATCGTACAACGCACTCATTACGGGTTTAGAGAGTAGACCAGAACACGACCTTACGCTTGAACTCGTAAAGGGAAAGCTAATTGACGAATTCAAAAGACGGCAATCAAATGCAAGTTCCGAAAATATGGAGTCGGTAATGAAGGCATCTACAAGTATGAATAACCCACAGAACCAGAAAACTTGTTTCTTTTGTAAGGCAAATGGCCATTTCAAACGGGACTGTGCAAAATATCAGAGCTGGAAAGCGAAACAGGAAAAGGCGAACAAAGTTGCTCCAACAGAATCTTGTTCAGAGGACACATGTTTTTCAAGTAAAGCATTTGGAAAATGCAAAACCTCAAAGCTAATCCATAATGAAGTATGTTTCAGCGGAAAGAAAGTCAAAGGCATACAAGATGCTTGGATTGTGGACTCAGGAGCAACTAGCCACATGTCGCATAAACGCGAATTTTTTACAGAATTTGATCCGACAATAAAAGGACACGTACTGCTCGCAGACGAGGAGGAACTTGCAGAGGTGCATGGAAAGGGGTCAGGGTTTATACCATGCGTCACAGGAAAGGATAAGATACTCAATGTAAAGGTGGAAAATGTATTATACGTTCCAAGTTTTGAGTCCAACTTTCTCTCAGTAAAAAGGCTAGCCAAAAATGGATATACGGTTTTGTTCGACGACCAAGGCTGCGCAATTTCAAAAAACGGGATAACTAAAGCAAAAGCAACCTTAACCGCAGAACTATATGAGCTCCAAACGGTCGAAAAGGCATGTGCAGCAAAAGCCAGCGTGCCCACGGAAAAGGACAGCCATAAAAAAAATTGTCAACATCTCTGGCACAGAAGATTTGGACACCGAGACCCGGAAGCAATTAATAAACTGGCCGAGAACGGACTCGCCACTGGAATAACAATCGTAGACTGTGGAAAACGAGAAATTTGCGAATGCTGCATTAAAGGAAAGATGGCACGTAAACCTTTCCCCAAAGAGTCCAGTAATAAAATGCAAGCAACCTTGGACTTGGTGCATACTGACTTGTGCGGTCCAATGCAAACGATTACACCAGGCGGAAAAAGGTATGTCTTGACAATAATCGACGATTACAGTAGATATACCCACATATATCTTTTGCAACATAAATGGGAAGTACCCGAAATTATTAAAAATTTTGTTGAGATGACAAAGACACAACTTCAGAAAAAGCCAAAATGTTTTCGGTCGGATCGAGGAGGGGAATATATGAACAAAAATTTACAAACTTATCTTAAACGGGAGGGCATTAAAGTTCAATATACAGTCGCACATTCTCCTCAACAAAATGGGACTGCGGAGAGAAAAAATCGGTCTTTGATGGAAATGACCAGATGTATGCTAATCGACGCAAACTTAAACAAAAAATATTGGGGCGAAGCAATAAACACAGCAAACTACTTACAGAACCGATTACCCTCCAAGCCAATAATGAAGACACCGTTCGAGCTATGGAATTCAAAGGTACCAGATGTACAAAATCTACAGGTTTTTGGATGCAAGGCATATGTACATATCCCGGACGTTGAAAGAAGAAAACTAGACGAAAAGGCAACAGAACTCACTTTTGTGGGTTATTCGGAAGAATCTAAAGGCTATCGATTACTTAATAAGGAGACCGAAAAAATCAAAATTAGCCGAGATGTCATTTTTGCCGATGTCGAGGATAGGGATATACAGCTAAATAAGGAAATGCGTAAAAACCCAGTTTACATGCCACTACAGAGTATTAAGGATGAAAATGGAGACAAGGCAGATCTCGACGATGAGCAGGCAGCCCCCAGAGCGCACGAAGAAGAAGACTTTTTTGAATCAGCCTCAGAAGGTGAGGAACAGCAGGATTGCCAAATGCAGGAATCAATTCAGAGAAGATCTGAAAGATCAAACAAAGGCGTACCACCAAATAGGTATACAGCACTTTTAAAGTCAGTAACTGATACTGAAATTGAACCAAGAGACAGGAAGGAAGCCCTGAGTTGCGCAAACCGTAATCTGTGGAAAAGGGCAATGGATGAGGAAATCGCCTCACTAATTGACAACAACACCTGGGAAATTGTGCCAAAACCTACAGAAGGAAATATAATTACTTGTAAATGGGTTTTTAAAATCAAACGGAACGCTAAAGGAGATATTAACAGATACAAGGCGAGACTAGTTGCGCGTGGTTTTTCCCAAAAATATGGTACGGATTATGACGAAGTCTTTGCACCTGTTGTTCGTCAGACTACTTTCAGGACCTTATTGACGATTGCAAGTAAAGAAAAATTGATCATAAAGCATTACGACGCAAAAACAGCATTCCTTAATGGGACATTAACAGAGACAATATATATGAAACAACCAGACGGTTATACGATTCTAGGAACCGAGGAAAAGGTTTGCAAGTTAAATAAAAGCATTTACGGACTTAAACAGGCCGCAAAAGTATGGAATGACCACTTACATCAAATTCTCAAACAATACAACTTTCATGAGAACCAAGCAGACCCTTGCCTATACAGAAAGAATGAAGGAGAAAAATTAATATTTCTAATTGTGTACGTAGACGATTTTCTAGTTGCCAGTAAAAACATTAAACAGATAGAAGAAGAAGCGTCATGCCTAGAAAGACATTTTCACTTGAAAGATCTCGGACTTTTACAGCAATATTTGGGAGTTCAAGTGAAAAAGGAGGGGGATTACTATTCCATTTCTCAATCAAACTACATCGAAAGGATCTTAGACAGATTTGGATTACAGGACGCAAAACACTCCAATGTACCATTAGACCCAGGATATGGAAAGCTACAAAATAACGAAAGCTCAATCGAAGAAAGCGGCAAATACCAAACGTTAATTGGGGCACTAATGTATATAGCCGTCAACACTCGACCGGACATCGCAGCAAGCGTAAGCATCCTAAGCCAACACAACAATGCACCCACAAGAGTCGATTGGACAGAAGCAAAAAGAGTTGCCCGGTACCTAAAAGGCACAAAAGACGCAAAACTTAAACTCGGAGTACAAGGCACGAGCAACGGACTAATTGGATATGCGGATGCAGACTGGGCAGGAGATGGTAGCAGTAGAAAATCAAACAGCGGATACCTGTATCAATTATTCGGAGCATCAATAAGCTGGGCATGCAGAAAACAGACATGTGTCGCGTTGTCATCTACGGAAGCTGAATACGTTGCCTTAGCGGATGCATGCCAAGAAGGAATCTGGATACGTCGATTACTTGAAGATATGGGATACGGGCAGTCAGACCCCATAATCATTCTCGAAGACAATCAAAGCTGTTTAAAACTAATTTACAATAAAAAATTTAGCAACCGGACCAAACATATAGATACAAAATATAACTTCGTCAAGGATTTACAAGACCAAGGAATCATGGAATATAAATACTGTCCAACAGACCAAATGCTTGCAGACCTATTAACAAAACCTTTAAATAAGATAAAGCTTAAATTCATGTTTCAGAAATGTGGATTATCTATATAGGGACACTGGACATATCGTTGAGGAGGGGTGTTGAGACGCAACGATACGTCTCCATGACAACTGGAGGCATCAGAGATGAAGCACCGTTTTGTTTTTCTGCGAGCTGTTGCCACCCAGGCGCGCTGCCTGTACTTAGCACAGTTCGTAGCGAGCATCTACGCAGTGTAAACACATAATAAAGTCCTTGCACCATATACAGTTCTTGTCTGCGCTCTGTGTTTTTCCCAATAGGTTCGATGTGACGTATTTTAAGCTACAAATTGCTATGTCGCCGATTTGCATTCGACGAATAGAAGCGAAGTTATAGTTGTTTATATCTGTCAGGCCATGAATCACCATTGACGGCCGGATTGCTTTCCACTCGAAACGATCGAAGTTTGACAAAACTATGCAAGTTCGTCGCAGGTCGGTATAAGGTGGGTCGATGTGACGTGTTTTAAGCTACAAATTGCTATGTCGCAGATTTGCATTCGACGAATAGAAGCGGAGTTATAGTTGTTTACATCTGTGAGGCCATGAATCACCATTGACGGCCGGATTCCCTACCACTGGAAACGATCGAAGTTTGACGAAACCATGCAAGTTCGTCGCAGATCGGCAGAAGGTGGGTCGATGTGACGTGTTTTAAGCTACAAATTGCTATGTCGCATATTCGCATACGACAAATAGAAGCGGAGTTATTATTGTTTATATCTGTGAGGCCATGAATCACCATTGACGGCCGGATTCCCTACCACTCGAAACGATCGACGTTTGACGAAACCATGCAAGTTCGTCGCAGATCGGCACAAGGTGGGCCGATGTGACGTGTTTTAAGCTACAAATTGCTATGTCGCAGATTTGCATACGACGAATAGAAGCGGAGTTATTGTTGTTTATATCTTTGAGGCCATGAATCACCATTGACGGCCGGATTGCTTCCCACTCGAAACGATCGAAGTTTGACAAAACTATGCAAGTTCGTCGCAGGTCGGTATAAGGTGGGTCGATGTGACGTGTTTTAAGCTACAAATTGCTATGTCGCAGATTTGCATTCGACGAATAGAAGCGGAGTTATAGTTGTTTACATCTGTGAGGCCATGAATCACCATTGACGGCCGGATTCCCTACCACTGGAAACAATCGAAGTTTGACGAAACCATGCAAGTTCGTCGCAGATCGGCAGAAGGTGGGTCGATGTGACGTGTTTTAAGCTACAAATTGCTATGTCGCATATTCGCATACGACAAATAGAAGCGGAGTTATTATTGTTTATATCTGTGAGGCCATGAATCACCATTGACGGCCGGATTCCCTACCACTCGAAACGATCGACGTTTGACGAAACCATGCAAGTTCGTCGCAGATCGGCACAAGGTGGGCCGATGTGACGTGTTTTAAGCTACAAATTGCTATGTCGCAGATTTGCATACGACGAATAGAAGCGGAGTTATTGTTGTTTATATCTTTGAGGCCATGAATCACCATTGATGGCCGGATTGCTTTCCACTCGAAACGATCGATGTTTGACGAAACTATGCAAGTTCGTCGCAGATCGGTATAAGGTGGTTCGTTGGGGCGTGTTTTAAGCTACAAATTGCTATGTCGCAGATTCGCATACGGCGTATAGAAGCGGACTTATAGTTGTTTATATCTGTGAGGCCATGAATCGCCATTGACTACCGGATTGCCTACCACTCGAAACGATCGGCGTTTGACGAAACTATACAAGTACGTCGCAGATCGGCATGAGGTGGGTCGATGTGTCGTGTTTTAAGCTACATATTGCTATGTCGCAGATTCGCATACGGCGAATAGAAGCGGAGTTATAGTTGTTTATATCTGTGAGGCCATGAATCACCATTGACGGCCGGATTGCCTACCACTCGAAACGATCGACGTTTGACGAAACTATGCAAGTTCGTCGCAGGTCGGTATAAGGTGGTTCGTTGGGGCGTGTTTTAAGCTACAAATTGCTAGGTCGCAGATTCGCATACGACGAATAGAAGCGGAGTTATAGTTGTTTATATCTGTGAGGCCATGAATCGCCATTGACTACCGGATTGCCTACCACTCGAAACGATCGACGTTTGACGAAACTATACAAGTACGTCGCAGATCGGCATGAGGTGGGTCGATGTGTCGTGTTTTAAGCTACAAATCGCTATGTCGCAAATTTGCATTCGACGAATAGAAGCTGAGTTATAGTTGTTTATATCTGTCAGGCCATGAATCACCATTGACGGCCGGATTGCTTTCCACTCGGAACGATCGATGTTTGACAAAACTATGCAAGTTCGTCGCAGATCGGTATGAGGTGGTTCATTGGGGCGTGTTTTAAACTACAAATTGCTAGGTCGCAGATTCGCATACGACGAATAGAAGCGGAGTAATAGTTGTTTATATCTGTGAGGCCATGAATCGCCATTGACTACCGGATTGCCTACCACTCGAAACGATCGACGTTTGACGAAACTATACAAGTACGTCGCAGATCGGCATGAGGTGGGTCGATGTGTCGTGTTTTAAGCTACAAGTCGCTATGTCGCAAATTTGCATTCGACGACTAGAAGCTGAGTTATAGTTGTTTATATCTGTCAGGCCATGAATCACCATTGACGGCCGGATTGCTTTCCACTCGAAACGATCGATGTTTGACAAAACTATGCAAGTTCGTCGCAGATCGGTATAAGGTGGTTCGTTGGGGCGTGTTTTAAGCTACAAATTGCTATGTCGCAGATTCGCATACGGTGAATAGAAGCGGAGTTATAGTTGTTTATATCTGTGAGGCCATGAATCACCATTGACGGCCGAATTGCCTACCACTCGAAACGATCGACGTTTGACGAAACTATGCAAGTTCGTCGCAGGTCGGTATAAGGTGGTTCGTTGGGGCGTGTTTTAAGCTACAAATTGCTAGGCCGCAGATTCGCATACGACGAATAGAAGCGGAGTTATAGTTGTTTATATCTGTGAGGCCGTGAATCACCATTGACGGCCGGATTCCCTACCACTCGAAACGATCGACGTTTGACGAAACCATGCAAGTTCGTCGCAGATCGGCACAAGGTGGTTCGATGTGACGTATTTTAAGCTACAAATTGCTATGTCGCCGATTTGCATTCGACGAATAGAAGCGAAGTTATAGTTGTTTATATCTGTCAGGCCATGAATCACCATTGACGGCCGGATTGCTTTCCACTCGAAACGATCGAAGTTTGACAAAATTATGCAAGTTCGTCGCAGGTCGGTATAAGGTGGGTCGATGTGACGTGTTTTAAGCTACAAATTGCTATGTCGCAGATTTGCATTCGACGAATAGAAGCGGAGTTATAGTTGTTTACATCTGTGAGGCCATGAATCACCATTGACGGCCGGATTCCCTACCACTGGAAACGATCGAAGTTTGACGAAACCATGCAAGTTCGTCGCAGATCGGCAGAAGGTGGGTCGATGTGACGTGTTTTAAGCTACAAATTGCTATGTCGCATATTCGCATACGACAAATAGAAGCGGAGTTATTATTGTTTATATCTGTGAGGCCATGAATCACCATTGACGGCCGGATTCCCTACCACTCGAAACGATCGACGTTTGACGAAACCATGCAAGTTCGTCGCAGATCGGCACAAGGTGGGCCGATGTGACGTGTTTTAAGCTACAAATTGCTATGTCGCAGATTTGCATACGACGAATAGAAGCGGAGTTATTGTTGTTTATATCTTTGAGGCCATGAATCACCATTGACGGCCGGATTGCTTTCCACTCGAAACGATCGATGTTTGACGAAACTATGCAAGTTCGTCGCAGATCGGTATAAGGTGGTTCGTTGGGGCGTGTTTTAAGCTACAAATTGCTATGTCGCAGATTCGCATACGGCGTATAGAAGCGGACTTATAGTTGTTTATATCTGTGAGGCCATGAATCGTCATTGACTACCGGATTGCCTACCACTCGAAACGATCGGCGTTTGACGAAACTATACAAATACGTCGCAGATCGGCATGAGGTGGGTCGATGTGTCGTGTTTTAAGCTACATATTGCTATGTCGCAGATTCGCATACGGCGAATAGAAGCGGAGTTATAGTTGTTTATATCTGTGAGGCCATGAATCACCATTGACGGCCGGATTGCCTACCACTCGAAACGATCGACGTTTGACGAAACTATGCAAGTTCGTCGCAGGTCGGTATAAGGTGGTTCGTTGGGGCGTGTTTTAAGCTACAAATTGCTAGGTCGCAGATTCGCATACGACGAATAGAAGCGGAGTTATAGTTGTTTATATCTGTGAGGCCATGAATCGCCATTGACTACCGGATTGCCTACCACTCGAAACGATCGACGTTTGACGAAACTATACAAGTACGTCGCAGATCGGCATGAGGTGGGTCGATGTGTCGTGTTTTAAGCTACAAATCGCTATGTCGCAAATTTGCATTCGACGAATAGAAGCTGAGTTATAGTTGTTTATATCTGTCAGGCCATGAATCACCATTGACGGCCGGATTGCTTTCCACTCGGAACGATCGATGTTTGACAAAACTATGCAAGTTCGTCGCAGATCGGTATGAGGTGGTTCATTGGGGCGTGTTTTAAACTACAAATTGCTAGGTCGCAGATTCGCATACGACGAATAGAAGCGGAGTAATAGTTGTTTATATCTGTGAGGCCATGAATTGCCATTGACTACCGGATTGCCTACCACTCGAAACGATCGACGTTTGACGAAACTATACAAGTACGTCGCAGATCGGCATGAGGTGGGTCGATGTGTCGTGTTTTAAGCTACAAGTCGCTATGTCGCAAATTTGCATTCGACGACTAGAAGCTGAGTTATAGTTGTTTATATCTGTCAGGCCATGAATCACCATTGACGGCCGGATTGCTTTCCACTCGAAACGATCGATGTTTGACAAAACTATGCAAGTTCGTCGCAGATCGGTATAAGGTGGTTCGTTGGGGCGTGTTTTATGCTACAAATTGTTATGTCGCAGATTTGAATACGACGAATAGAAGCGGAGTTATTGTTGTTTCTATCTGTGAGGCCATGAATTACCATTGACGGCCGGATTGCCTACCACTCGAAACGATCGATGTTTGACGAAACTATGCAAGTTCGTCGCAGATCGGCACAAGGTGGGTCGATATGACGTGTTTTCAGCTACAAATTGCTATGTCGCAGATTTGCATTCGACGAATAGAAGCGGAGTTATAGTTGTTTATATCTGTGAGGCCGTGAATCACCATTGACGGCCGGATTCCCTACCACTCGAAACGATCGACGTTTGTCGAAACCATGCAAGTTCGTCGCAGATCGGCAGAAGGTGGGTCGATGTGACGTGTTTTAAGCTACAAATTGCTATGTCGCATATTCGCATACGACGAATAGAAGCGGAGTTATTGTTGTTTATATCTGTGAGGCCATGAATCACCATTGACGGCCGGATTGCCTACCACTCGAAACGATCGATGTTTGACGAAACTATGCAAGTTCGTCGCAGATCGGCACAAGGTGGTTCGATGTGACGTGTTTTAAGCTACAAATTGCTATGTCGCAGATTTGCATTCGACGAATAGAAGCGGAGTTATAATTGTTTATATCTGTCAGGTCATGAATCACCATTGACGGCCGGATTGCTTTCCACTCGAAACGATCGATGTTTGACAAAACTATGCAAGTTCGTCGCAGATCGGTATAAGGTGGTTCGTTGGGGCGTGTTTTAAGCTACAAATTGCTATGTCGCAGATTCGCATACGACGAATAGAAGCGGAGTTATTGTGGTTTATATCTGTGAGGCCATGAGTCGCCATTGACTACCGGATTGCCTACCACTCGAAACGATCGACGTTTGACGAATCTACACAAGTACGTCGCAGATCGGCATGAGGTGGGTCGATGTGTCGTGTTTTAAGCTACAAATTGCTATGTCGCAGATTCGCATACGACGAATAGAAGCGGAGTTATTGTTGTTTATATCTGTGAGGCCATGAATCACCATTGACGGCCGGATTCCCTACCACTCGAAACGATCGATGTTTGACGAAACCATGCAAGTTTGTCGCAGATCGGCACAAGGTGGGTCGATGTGACGTGTTTCAAGCTACAAATTGCTATGTCGCAGATTTGCATTCGACAAATGGAAGCGGAGTTATAGTTGTTTATATCTGTGAGGCCATAAATCACCATTGACGGCCGGATTCCCTACCACTCGAAACGATCGACGTTTGACGAAACCATGCAAGTTCGTCGCAGATCGGCAGAAGGTGGGTCGATGTGACGTGTTTTAAGCTACAAATTGCTATGTCGCATATTCGCATACGACGAATAGAAGCGGAGTTATTATTGTTTATATCTGTGAGGCCATGAATCACCATTAACGGTCGGATTGCCTACCACTCGAAACGATCGATGTTTGACGGAACTATGCAAGTTCGTCGCAGATCGGCACAAGGTGGGTCGATGTGACGTGTTTTAAGCTACAAATTGCTATGTCGCAGATTTGCATTCGACGAATAGAAGCGGAGTTATAATTGTTTATATCTGTCAGGTCATGAATTACCATTGACGGCCGGATTGCTTTCCACTCGAAACGATCGATGTTTGACAAAACTATGCAAGTTCGTCGCAGATCGGTATATGGTGGTTCGTTAGGGCGTGTTTTAAGCTACAAATTGCTATGTCGCAGATTCGCATACGACGAATAGAAGCGGAGTTATTGTGGTTTATATCTGCGAGGCCATGAATCACCATTGACGGCCGGATTCCCTACCACTCGAAACGATCGACGTTTGACGAAACCATGCAAGTTCGTCGCAGATCGGCACAAGGTGGGCCGATGTGACGTGTTTTAAGCTACAAATTGCTATGTCGCAGATTTGCATACGACGAATAGAAGCGGAGTTATTGTTGTTTATATCTTTGAGGCCATGAATCACCATTGACGGCCGGATTGCTTTCCACTCGAAACGATCGATGTTTGACGAAACTATGCAAGTTCGTCGCAGGTCGGTATAAGGTGGTTCGTTGGGGCGTGTTTTAAGCTACAAATTGCTAGGTCGCATATTCGCATACGACGAATAGAAGCGGAGTTATAGTTGTTTATATCTGTGAGGCCATGAATCGCCATTGACTACCGGATTGCTTACCACTCGAAACGATCGACGTTTGACGAAACTATACAAGTACGTCGCAGATCAGCATGAAGTGGGTCGATGTGTCGTGTTTTAAGCTACAAATCGCTATGTCGCAAATTTGCATTCGACGAATAGAAGCTGAGTTATAGTTGTTTATATCTGTCAGGCCATGAATCACTATTGACGGCCGGATTGCTTTCCACTCGGAACGATCGATGTTTGACAAAACTATGCAAGTTTGTCGCAGATCGGTATGAGGTGGTTCATTGGGGCGTGTTTTAAACTACAAATTGCTAGGTCGCAGATTCGCATACGACGAATAGAAGCGGAGTAATAGTTGTTTATATCTGTGAGGCCATGAATCGCCATTGACTACCGGATTGCCTACCACTCGAAACGATCGACGTTTGACGAAACTATACAAGTACGTCGCAGATCGGCATGAGGTGGGTCGATGTGTCGTGTTTTAAGCTACAAATCGCTATGTCGCAAATTTGCATTCGTCGACTAGAAGCTGAGTTATAGTTGTTTATATCTGTCAGGCCATGAATCACCATTGACGGCCGGATTGCTTTCCACTCGAAACGATCGATGTTTGACAAAACTATGCAAGTTCGTCGCAGATCGGTATAAGGTGGTTCGTTGGGGCGTGTTTTATGCTACAAATTGTTATGTCGCAGATTTGCATACGACGAATAGAAGCGGAGTTATTGTTGTTTCTATCTGTGAGGCCATGAATCACCATTGACGGCCGGATTGCCTACCACTCGAAACGATCGATGTTTGACGAAACTATGCAAGTTCGTCGCAGATCGGCACAAGGTGGGTCGATATGACGTGTTTTCAGCTACAAATTGCTATGTCGCAGATTTGCATTCGACGAATAGAAGCGGAGTTATAGTTGTTTATATCTGTGAGGCCGTGAATCACCATTGACGGCCGGATTCCCTACCACTCGAAACGATCGACGTTTGACGAAACCATGAAAGTTCGTCGCAGATCGGCAGAAGGTGGGTCGATGTGACGTGTTTTTAGCTACAAATTGCTATGTCGCATATTCGCATACGACGAATAGAAGCGGAGTTATTGTTGTTTATATCCGTGAGGCCATGAATCACCATTGACGGCCGGATTGCCTACCACTCGAAACGATCGATGTTTGACGAAACTATGCAAGTTCGTCGCAGATCGGCACAAGATGGTTCGATGTGACGTGTTTTAAACTACAAATTGCTATGTCGCAGATTTGCATTCGACGAATAGAAGCGGAGTTATAGTTGTTTATATCTGTGAGGCCGTGAATCACCATTGACGGCCGGATTCCCTACCACTCGAAATGATCGACGTTTGACGAAACCATGCAAGTTCGTCGCAGATCGGCAGAAGGTGGGTCGATGTGACGTGTTTTAAGCTACAAATTGCTATGTCGCATATTCGCATACGACGAATAGATGCGGAGTTATTGTTGTTTATATCTGTGAGGCCATGAATCACCATTGACGGCCGGATTGCCTACCACTCGAAACGATCGATGTTTGACGAAACTATGCAAGTTCGTCGCAGATCGGCACAAGGTGGTTCGATGTGACGTGTTTTAAGCTACAAATTGCTATGTCGCAGATTTGCATTCGACGAATAGAAGCGGAGTTATAACTGTTTATATCTGTCAGGCCATGAATCACCATTGACGGCCGGATTGCTTTCCACTCGAAACGATCGATGTTTGACAAAACTATGCAAGTTCGTCGCAGATCGGTATAAGGTGGTTCGTTGGGGCGTGTTTTAAGCTACAAATTGCTATGTCGCAGATTCGCATACGACGAATAGAAGCGGAGTTATTGTGGTTTATATCTGTGAGGCCATGAATCGCCATTGACTACCGGATTGCTTACCACTCGAAACGATCGACGTTTGACGAAACTACACAAGTACGTCGCAGATCGGCATGAGGTGGGTCGATGTGTCGTGTTTTAAGCTACAAATTTCTATGTCGCAGATTCGCATACGACGAATAGAAGCGGAGTTATTGTTGTTTATATCTGTGAGGCCATGAATCACCATTGACGGCCGGATTCCCTACCACTCGAAACGATCGATGTTTGACGAAACCATACAAGTTCGTCGCAGATCGGCACAAGGTGGGTCGATGTGACGTGTTTCAAGCTACAAATTGCTATGTCGCAGATTTGCATTCGACAAATAGAAGCGGAGTTATAGTTGTTTATATCTGTGAGGCCATGAATCACCATTGACGGCCGGATTCCCTAACACTCGAAACGATCGACGTTTGACGAAACCATGCAAGTTCGTCGCAGATCGGCAGAAGGTGGGTCGATGTGACGTGTTTTAAGCTACAAATTGCTATGTCGCATATTCGCATACGACGAATAGAAGCGGAGTTATTATTGTTTATATCTGTGAGGCCATGAATCACCATTAACGGCCGGATTGCCTACCACTCGAAACGATCGATGTTTGACGAAACTATGCAAGTTCGTCGCAGATCGGCACAAGGTGGGTCGATGTGACGTGTTTTAAGCTACAAATTGCTATGTCGCAGATTTGCATTCGACGAATAGAAGCGGAGTTATAATTGTTTATATCTGTCAGGTCATGAATCACCATTGACTGCCGGATTGCTTTCCACTCGAAACGATCGATGTTTGACGAAACTATGCAAGTTCGTCGCAGATCGGCACAAGGTGGGTCGATATGACGTGTTTTCAGCAACAAATTGCTATGTCGCAGATTTGCATTCGACGAATAGAAGCGGAGTTATAGTTGTTTATATCTGTGAGGCCGTGAATCACCATTGACGGCCGGATTCCCTACCACTCGAAACGATCGACGTTTGACGAAACCATGCAAGTTCGTCGCAGATCGGCAGAAGGTGGGTCGATGTGACGTGTTTTAAGCTACAAATTGCTATGTCGCATATTCGCATACGACGAATAGAAGCGGAGTTATTGTTGCTTATATCTGTGAGGCCATGAATCACCATTAACGGCCGGATTGCCTACCACTCGAAACGATCGATGTTTGACGAAACTATGCAAGTTCGTCGCAGATCGGCACATGGTGGTTCGATGTGATGTGTTTTAAGCTACAAATTGCTATGTCGCAGATTTGCATTCGACGAATAGAAGCAGAGTTATAATTGTTTATATCTGTCAGGCCATGAATCACCATTGACGGCCGGATTGCTTTCCACTCGAAACGATCGATGTTTGACAAAACTATGCAAGTTCGTCGCAGATCGGTATAAGGTGGTTCGTTGGGGCGTGTTTTAAGCTACAAATTGCTATGTCGCAGATTCGTATACGACGAATAGAAGCGGAGTTATTGTGGTTTATATCTGTGAGGCCATGAATCGCCATTGACTACCGGATTGCCTACCACTCGAAACGATCGACGTTTGACGAAACTACACAAGTACGTCGCAGATCGGCATGAGGTGGGTCGATGTGTCGTGTTTTAAGCTACAAATTGCTATGTCGCAGATTCGCATACGACGAATAGAAGCGGAGTTATTGTTGTTTATATCTGTGAGGCCATGAATCACCATTGACGGCCGGATTCCCTACCACTCGAAATGATCGATGTTTGACGAAACCATGCAAGTTCGTCGCAGATCGGCACAAGGTGGGTCGATGTGACGTGTTTTAAGCTAAAAATTGCTATGTCGCAGATTTGCATTCGACGAATAGAAGCGGAGTTATAGTTGTTTATATCTGTCAGGCCATGAATCACCATTGACGGCCGGATTGCTTTCTACTCGAAACGATCGATGTTTGACAAAACTATGCAAGTTCGTCGCAGATAGGTATAAGGTGGGTCGTTGGGCCGTGTTTTTTGCTACAAATTGCTACGTCGCAGATTTGCATACGGCGAATAGAAGCGGAGTTATAGTTGTTTATATCTGTGAGGCCATGAATCACCATTGACGGCCGGATTGCTTTCCACTCGAAACGATCGATGTTTGACAAAACTATGCAAGTTCGTCGCAGATCGGTATAAGGTGGTTCGTTGGGGCGTGTTTTAAGCTACAAATTGCTATGTCGCAGATTCGCATACGGCGTATATAAGCGGACTTATAGTTGTTTATATCTGTGACGCCATGAATCGCCATTGACTACCGGATTGCCTACCACTCGAAACGATCGACGTTTGACGAAACTATACAAGTACGTCGCAGATCGGCATGAGGTGGGTCGATGTGTCGTGTTTTAAGCTACAAATTGCTATGTCGCAGATTCGCATACGGCGAATAGAAGCGGAGTTATAGTTGTTTATATCTGTGAGGCCATGAATCACCATTGACGGCCGGATTGCCTACCACTCGAAACGATCGACGTTTGACGAAACTATGCAAGTTCGTCGCAGGTCGGTATAAGGTGGTTCGTTGGGGCGTGTTTTAAGCTACAAATTGCTAGGTCGCATATTCGCATACGACGAATAGAAGCGGAGTAATAGTTGTTTATATCTGTGAGGCCATGAATCGCCATTGACTACCGGATTGCCTACCACTCGAAACGATCGACGTTTGACGAAACTATACAAGTACGTCGCAGATCGGCATGAGGTGGGTCGATGTGTCGTGTTTTAAGCTACAAATCGCTATGTCGCAAATTTGCATTCGACGACTAGAAGCTGAGTTATAGTTGTTTATATCTGTCACGCCATGAATCACCATTCACGGCCGGATTGCTTTCCACTCGAAACGATCGATGTTTGACAAAACTATGCAAGTTCGTCGCAGATCGGTATAAGGTGGTTCGTTGGGGCGTGTTTTGTGCTACAAATTGTTATGTCGCAGATTTGCATACGACGATTAGAAGCGGAGTTATTGTTGTTTCTATCTGTGAGGCCATGAATCACCATTGACAGCCGGATTGCCTACCACTCGAAACGATCGATGTTTGACGAAACTATGCAAGTTCGTCGCAGATCGGCACAAGGTGGGTCGATATGACGTGTTATCAGCTACAAATTGCTATGTCGCAGATTTGCATTCGACGAATAGAAGCGGAGTTATAGTTGTTTATATCTGTGAGGCCGTGAATCACCATTGACGGCCGGATTCCCTACCACTCGAAACGATCGACGTTTGGCGAAACCATGCAAGTTCGTCGCAGACCGGCAGGAGGTGGGTCGATGTGACGTGTTTTAAGCTACAAATTGCTATGTCGCATATTCGCATACGACGAAAAGAAGCGGAGTTATTGTTGTTTATATCTGTGAGGCCATGAATCACCATTGACGGCTGGATTGCCTACCACTCGAAACGATCGATGTTTGACGAAACTATGCAAGTTCGTCGCAGATCGGCACATGGTGGTTCGATGTGACGTGTTTTAAGCTTCAAATTGCTATGTCGCAGATTTGCATTCGACGAATAGAAGCGGAGTTATAATTGTTTATATCTGTCAGGCCATGAATCACCATTGACGGCCGGATTGCTTTCCACTCGAAACGATCGATGTTTGACAAAACTATGCAAGTTCGTCGCAGATCGGTATAAGGTGGTTCATTGGGGCGTGTTTTAAGCTACAAATTGCTAGGTCGCAGATTCGCATACGACGAATAGAAGCGGAGTTATAGTTGTTTATATCTGTGAGGCCATGAATCGCCATTGACTACCGGATTGCCTACCACTCGAAACGATCGTCGTTTGACGAAACTATACAAGAACGTCGCAGATCGGCATGAGGTGGGTCGATGTGTCGTGTTTTAAGCTACAAATCGCTATGTCGCAAATTTGCAATCGACGAATAGAAGCTGAGTTATAGTTGTTTATATCTGTCAGGCCATGAATCACCATTGACGGCCGGATTGCTTTCCACTCGAAACGATCGATGTTTGACAAAACTATGCAAGTTCGTCGCAGATCGGTATAAGGTGGTTCGTTGGGGCGTGTTTTATGCTACAAATTGCTATGTCGCAGATTTGCATACGACGAATAGAAGCGGAGTTATTGTTGTTTCTATCTGTGAGGCCATGAATCACCATTGACGGCCGGATTGCCTACCACTCGAAACGATCGATGTTTGACGAAACTATGCAAGTTCGTCGCAGATCGGCACAAGGTGGTTCGATGTGGCGTGTTTTAAGCTACAAATTGCTATGTCGCATATTCGCATACGACGAATAGAAGCGGAGTTATTGTTGTTTATATCTGTGAGGCCATGAATCACCATTGACGGCCGGATTGCTTTCCACTCGAAACGATGGATGTTTGACAAAACTATGCAAGTTCGTCGCAGATCGGTATAAGGTGGTTCGTTGGGGCGTGTTTTATGCTACAAATTGCTATGTCGCAGATTTGCATACGACGAATAGAAGCGGAGTTATTGTTGTTTATATCTGTGAGGCCATGAATCACCATTGACGGCCGGATTGCCTACCACTGGAAACGATCGACGTTTGACGAAACTATACAAGTACGTCGCAGATCGGCATGAGGTGGGTCGATGTGTCGTGTTCTAAGCTACAAATTGCTATGTCGCAGATTCGCATACGACGAATAGAAGCGGAGTTATTGTTGTTTATATCTGTGAGGCCATGAATCACCATTGACGCCGGATTCCCTACCACTCGAAACGATCGACGTTTGACGAAACTATGCAAGTTCGTCGCACATCGGCACAAGGTGGGTCGATGTGACGTGTTTTAAGCTACAAATTGCTGTGTCGCAGATTTGCATTCGACGAATAGAAGCGGAGTTATAATTGTTTATATCTGTCAGGTCATGAATCACCATTGACGGCCGGATTGCTTTCCACTCGAAACGATCGATGTTTGACAAAACTATGCAAGTTCGTCGCAGATCGGTATAAGGTGGTTCGTTAGGGCGTGTTTTAAGCTACAAATTGCTATGTCGCAGATTCGCATACGACGAATAGAAGCGGAGTTATTGTGGTTTATATCTGTGAGGCCATGAATCACCATTGACGGCCGGATTCCCTACCACTCGAAACGATCGACGTTTGACGAAACCATGCAAGTTCGTCGCAGATCGGCACAAGGTGGGTCGATGTGACGTGTTTTAAGCTACAAATTGCTATGTCGCAGATTTGCATACGACGAATAGAAGCGGAGTTATTGTTGTTTGTATCTTTGAGGCCATGAATCACCATTGACGGCCGGATTGCTTTCCACTCGAAACGATCGATGTTTGACGAAACTATGCAAGTTCGTCGCAGATCGGCACAAGGTGGGTCGATGTGTCGTGTTTTAAGCTACAAATTGCTATGTCGCAGATTTGCATTCGACGAATAGAAGCGGAGTTATAATTGTTTATATCTGTCAGGTCATGAATCACCATTGACGGCCGGATTGCTTTCCACTCGAAACGATCGATGTTTGACAAAACTATGCAAGTTCGTCGCAGATCGGTATAAGGTGGTTCGTTAGGGCGTGTTTTAAACTACAAATTGCTATGTCGCAGATTCGCATACGACGAATAGAAGCGGAGTTATTGTGGTTTATATCTGTGAGGCCATGAATCACCATTGACGGCCGGATTCCCTACCACTCGAAACGATCGATGTTTGACGAAACTATGCAAGTTCGTCGCAGATCGGCACAAGGTGGGTCGATGTGACGTGTTTTAAGCTACAAATTGCTATGTCGCAGATTTGCATACGACGAATAGAACCGGAGTTATAGTTGTTTATATCTGTGAGGCCATGAATCACCATTGACGGCCGGATTGCTTTCCACTCGAAACGATCGATGTTTGACGAAACAATGCAAGTTCGTCGCAGATCGGCACAAGGTGGTTCGATGTGGCGTGTTTTAAGCTACAAATTGCTATGTCGGATATTCGCATACGACGAATAGAAGCGGAGTTATTGTTGTTTAAATCTGTGAGGCCATGAATCACCATTGACGGCCGGATTGCTTTCCACTCGAAACGATCGATGTTTGACAAAACTATGCAAGTTCGTCGCAGAACGGTTTAAGGTGGTTCGTTGGGGCGTGTTTTATGCTACAAATTGCTATGTCGCAGATTTGCATACGACGAATAGAAGCGGAGTTATTGTTGTTTATATCTGTGAGGCCATGAATCACCATTGACGGCCGGATTGCTTTCCACTCGAAACGATCGATGTTTGACAAAACTATGCAAGTTCGTCGCAGATCGGTATAAGGTGGTTCGTTGGGCCGTGTTTTAAGCTACAAATTGCTATGTCGCAGATTTGCATTCGACGAATAGAAGCGGAGTTATAGTGTTTTATATCTGTCAGGCCATGAATCACCATTGACGGCCGGATTGCTTTCCACTCGAAACGATCGATGTTTGACAAAACCATGCAAGTTCGTCGCAGATCGGTATAAGGTGGTTCGTTGGGGCGTGTTTTATGCTACAAATTGCTATGTCGCAGATTCGCATACGGCGTATAGAAGCGGACTTATAGTTGTTTATATCTGTGAGGCCATGAATCGCCATTGACTACCGGATTGCCTACCACTCGAATCGATCGACGTTTGACGAAACTATGCAAGTTCGTCGCAGATCGGTATAAGGTGGATCGTTGGGGCGTGTTTTATGCTACAAATTGCTATGTCGCAGATTTGCATACGACGAATAGAAGCGGAGTTATTGTTGCTTATATCTGTGAGGCCATGAATCACCATTGACGGCCGGATTCCCTACCACTCGAAACGATCGACGTTTGACGAAACCATGCAAGTTCGTCGCAGATCGGCACAAGGTGGGTCGATGTGACGTGTTTTATGCTACAAATTGCTATGTCGCATATTCGCATACGACGAATAGAAGCGGAGTTATTGTTGTTTATATCTGTGAGGCCATGAATCACCATTGACGGCCGGATTGCTTTCCACTCGAAACGATCGATGTTTGACAAAACTATGCAAGTTCGTCGCAGATCGGTATAAGGTGGATCGTTGGGGCGTGTTTTATGCTACAAATTGCTATGTCGCAGATTTGCATACGACGAATAGAAGCGGAGTTATTGTTGTTTATATCTGTGAGGCCATGAATCACCAATGACGGCCGGATTGCCTACCACTCGAAACGATCGATGTTTGACGAAACTATGCAAGTTCGTCGCAGATCGGCACAAGGTGGGTCGATGTGACGTGTTTTAAGCTACAAATTGCTATGTCGCAGATTTGCATTCGACGAATAGAAGCGGAGTTATTGTTGTTTGTATCTGTGAGGCCATGAATCACCATTGACGGCCGGATTGCCTACCACTCGAAACGATCGATGTTTGACGAAACTATGCAAGTTCGTCGCAGATCGATAAAAGGTGGGTCGTTGGGTCGTGTTTTATGCTACAAATTGCTATGTCGCAGATTTGCATGCGACGTATAGAAGCGGAGTTATTGTTGTTTATATCTGTGAGGCCATGAATCACCATTGACGGCCTGATTGCTTTCCACTCGAAACGATCGATGTTTGACAAAACAATGCAAGTTCGTCGCAGATCGGTATAGGGTGGTTCGTTGGGGCGTGTTTTATGCTACAAATTGCTATGTCGCAGATTCGCATACGACGAATAGAAGCGGACTTATAGTTGTTTATATCTGTGACGCCATGAATCGCCATTGACTACCGGATTGCCTACCACTCGAAACGTTCGACGTTTGACGAAACTATACAAGTACGTCGCAGATCGGCATGAGGTGGGTCGATGTGTCGTGTTTTAAGCTACAAATCGCTATGTCGCAGATTCGCATACGGCGAATAGAAGCGGAGTTATAGTTGTTTATATCTGTCAGGCCATGAATCACCATTGACGGCCGGATTGCTTTCCACTCGAAACGATCGACGTTTGACGAAACTATGCAAGTTCGTCGCAGGTCGGTATAAGGTGGTTCGTTGGGGCGTGTTTTAAGCTACAAATTGCTAGGTCGCATATTCGCATACGACGAATAGAAGCGGAGTTATAGTTGTTTATATCTGTGAGGCCATGAATCGCCATTGTCTACCGGATTGCCTACCACTCGAAACGATCGACGTTTGACGAAACTATACAAGTACGTCGCAGATCGGCATGAGGTGGGTCGATGTGTCGTGTTTTAAGCTACAAATCGCTATGTCGCAAATTTGCATTCGACGAATAGAAGCTGAGTTATAGTTGTTTATATCTGTCAGGCCATGAATCACCATTGACGGCCGGATTGCTTTCCACTCGAAACGATCGATGTTTGACAAAATTATGCAAGTACGTCGCAGATCGGTATAAGGTGGTTCGTTGGGGCGTGTTTTATGCTACAAATTGTTATGTCGCAGATTTGCATATGACGAATAGAAGCGGAGTTATTGTTGTTTCTATCTGTGGGGCCATGATTCACCATTGACGGCCGGATTGCCTACCACTCGAAACGATCGATGTTTGACGAAACTATGCAAGTTCGTCGCAGATCGGCACAAGGTGGGTCGATATGACGTGTTTTCAGCTACAAATTGCTATGTCGCAGATTTGCATTCGACGAATAGAAGCGGAGTTATAGTTGTTTATATCTGTGAGGCCGTGAATCACCATTGACGGCCGGATTCCCTACCACTCGAAACGATCGACGTTTGACGAAACCATGCAAGTTCGTCGCAGATCGGCAGAAGGTGGGTCATTGTGACGTGTTTTAAGCTACAAATTGCTATGTCGCATATTCGCATACGACGAATAGAAGCTGAGTTATAGTTGTTTATATCTGTCAGGCCATGAATCACCATTGACGGCCGGATTGCTTTCCACTCGAAACGATCGATGTTTGACAAAATTATGCAAGTTCGTCGCAGATCGGTATAAGGTGGTTCGTTGGGGCGTGTTTTATGCTACAAATTGCTACGTCGCAGATTTGCATACGGCGAATAGAAGCGGAGTTATAGTTGTTTATATCTGTGAGGCCATGAATCACCATTGACGGCCGGATTGCTTTCCACTCGAAACGATCGATATTTGACGAAACTATGCAAGTTCGTCGCAAATCGGTATAAGGTGGTTCGTTGGGGCGTGTTTTAAGCTACAAATTGCTATGTCGCAGATTCGCATACGACGTATAGAAGCGGACTTATAGTTGTTTATATCTATGAGGCCATGAATCGCCATTGACTACCGGATTGCCTACCACTCGAAACGATCGACGTTTGACGAAACTATACAAGTACGTCGCAGATCGGCATTGGGTGGGTCGATGTGGCGTGTTTTAAGCTACAAATTGCTATGTCGCATATTCGCATACGACGAATAGAAGCGGAGTTATTGTTGTTTAAATCTGTGAGGCCATGAATCACCATTGACGGCCGGATTGCTTTCCACTCGAAACGATCGATGTTTGACAAAACTATGCAAGTTCGTCGCAGATCGGTATAAGGTGGTTCGTTGGGGCGTGTTTTATGCTATAAATTGCTATGTCGCAGATTTGCATACGACGAATAGAAGCGGAGTTATTGTTGTTTATATCTGTGAGGCCATGAATCACCAATGACGGCCGGATTGCCTACCACTCGAAACGATCGATGTTTGACGAAACTATGCAAGTTCGTCGCAGATCGGCACAAGGTGGGTCGATGTGACGTGTTTTAAGCTACAAATTGCTATGTCGCATATTCGCATACGACGAATAGAAGCGGAGTTATTGTTGTTTGTATCTGTGAGGCCATGAATCACCATTGACGGCCGGATTGCCTACCACTCGAAACGATCGACGTTTGACGAAACCATGCAAGTTCGTCGCAGATCGGCAGAAGGTGGGTCGATGTGACGTGTTTTAAGCTACAAATTGCTATGTCGCATATTCGCGTACGACGAATAGAAGCGGAGTTATTGTTGTTTGTATCTGTGAGGCCATGAATCACCATTGACGGCCGGATTGCCTACCACTCGAAACGATCGACGTTTGACGAAACCATGCAAGTTCGTCGCAGATCGGCAGAAGGTGGGTCGATGTGACGTGTTTTAAGCTACAAATTGCAATGTCGCAGATTCGCATACGACGTATAGAAGCGGACTTAGAGTTGTTTATATCTATGAGGCCATGAATCGCCATTGACTACCGGATTGCCTACCACTCGAAACGATCGACGTTTGACGAAACTATACAAGTACGTCGCAGATCGGCATGAGGTGGGTCGATGTGTCGTGTTCTAAGCTACAAATTGCTATGTCGCAGATTCGCATACGACGAATAGAAGCGGAGTTATTGTTGTTTATATCTGTGAGGCCATGAATCACCATTGACGGCCGGATTCCCTACCACTCGAAACGATCGACGTTTGACGAAACTATGCAAGTTCGTCGCACATCGGCACAAGGTGGGTCGATGTGACGTGTTTTAAGCTACAAATTGCTATGTCGCAGATTTGCATTCGACGAATAGAAGCGGAGTTATAATTGTTTATATCTGTCAGGTCATGAATCACCATTGACGGCCGGATTGCTTTCCACTCGAAACGATCGATGTTTGACAAAACTATGCAAGTTCGTCGCAGATCGGTACTAGGTGGGTCGATATGACGTGTTTTCAGCTACAAATTGCTATGTCGCAGATTTGCATTCGACGAATAGAAGCGGAGTTATAGTTGTTTATATCTGTGAGGCCGTGAATCACCATTGACGGCCGGATTCCCTACCACTCGAAACGATCGACGTTTGACGAAACCATGCAAGTTCGTCGCAGATCGGCAGAAGGTGGGTCGATATGACGTGTTTTAAGCTACAAATTGCTATGTCGCATATTCGCATACGACGAATAGAAACGGAGTTATTGTTGTTTATATCTGTGAGGCCATGAATCACCATTGACGGCCGGATTGCCTACCACTCGAAACGATCGATGTTTGACGGATCTATGCAAGTTCGTCGCAGATCGGCACAAGGTGGTTCGATGTGACGTGTTTTAAGCTACAAATTGCTATGTCGCAGATTTGCATTCGACGAATAGAAGCGGAGTTATAATTGTTTATATCTGTCAGGCCATGAATCACCATTGACGGCCGGATTGCTTTCCACTCGAAACGATCGATGTTTGACAAAACTATGCAAGTTCGTCGCAGATCGGTATAAGGTGGTTCGTTGGGGCGTGTTTTAAGCTACAAATTGCTATGTCGCATATTCGCATACGACGAATAGAAGCGGAGTTTTTGTTGTTTATATCTGTGAGGCCATGAATCACCAATGACGGCCGGATTGCCTACCACTCGAAACGATCTATGTTTGACGAAACTATGCAAGTTCGTCGCAGATCGGCACAAGGTGGGTCGATGTGTCGTGTTTTAAGCTACAAATTGCTATGTCGCAGATTTGCATTCGACGAATAGAAGCGGAGTTATAGTTGTTTATATCTGTGAGGCCATGAATCACCATTGACGGCCGGATTCCCTACCACTCGAAACGATCGACGTTTGACGAAAACATGCAAGTTCGTCGCAGATCGGCAGAAGGTGGGTCGATGTGACGTGTTTTAAGCTACAAATTGCTATGTCGCATATTCGCATACGACGAATAGAAGCGGAGTTATTGTTGTTTAAATCTGTGAGGCCACGAATCACCATTGACGGCCGAATTGCTTTCCACTCGAAACGATCGATGTTTGACAAAACTATGCAAGTTCGTCGCAGATCGGTATAAGGTGGTTCGTTGGGGCGTGTTTTATGCTACAAATTGCTATGTCGCAGATTCGCATACGACGAATAGAAGCGGAGTTATTGTTGTTTATATCTGTGAGGCCATGAATCACCATTGACGGCCGGATTCCCTACCACTCGAAACGATCGACGTTTGACGAAACTATGCAAGTTCGTCGCACATCGGCACAAGGTGGGTCGATGTGACGTGTTTTAAGCTACAAATTGCTATGTCGCAGATTTGCATTCGACGAATAGAAGCGGAGTTATAATTGTTTATATCTGTCAGGTCATGAATCACCATTGACGGCCGGATTGCTTTCCACTCGAAACGATCGATGTTTGACAAAACTATGCAAGTTCGTCGCAGATCGGTACTAGGTGGGTCGATATGACGTGTTTTCAGCTACAAATTGCTATGTCGCAGATTTGCATTCGACGAATAGAAGCGGAGTTATAGTTGTTTATATCTGTGAGGCCGTGAATCACCATTGACGGCCGGATTCCCTACCACTCGAAACGATCGACGTTTGACGAAACCATGCAAGTTCGTCGCAGATCGGCAGAAGGTGGGTCGATATGACGTGTTTTAAGCTACAAATTGCTATGTCGCATATTCGCATACGACGAATAGAAACGGAGTTATTGTTGTTTATATCTGTGAGGCCATGAATCACCATTGACGGCCGGATTGCCTACCACTCGAAACGATCGATGTTTGACGGATCTATGCAAGTTCGTCGCAGATCGGCACAAGGTGGTTCGATGTGACGTGTTTTAAGCTACAAATTGCTATGTCGCAGATTTGCATTCGACGAATAGAAGCGGAGTTATAATTGTTTATATCTGTCAGGCCATGAATCACCATTGACGGCCGGATTGCTTTCCACTCGAAACGATCGATGTTTGACAAAACTATGCAAGTTCGTCGCAGATCGGTATAAGGTGGTTCGTTGGGGCGTGTTTTAAGCTACAAATTGCTATGTCGCATATTCGCATACGACGAATAGTAGCGGAGTTATTGTTGTTTATATCTGTGAGGCCATGAATCACCATTGACGGCCGGATTGCTTTCCACTCGAAACGATCGGTGTTTGACAAAACTATGCAAGTTCGTCGCAGATCGGTATAAGGTGGTTCGTTGGGTCGTGTTTAATGCTACAAATTGCTATGTCGCAGATTTGCATACGACGAATAGAAGCGGAGTTTTTGTTGTTTATATCTGTGAGGCCATGAATCACCAATGACGGCCGGATTGCCTACCACTCGAAACGATCGATGTTTGACGAAACTATGCAAGTTCGTCGCAGATCGGCACAAGGTGGGTCGATGTGTCGTGTTTTAAGCTACAAATTGCTATGTCGCAGATTTGCATTCGACGAATAGAAGCGGAGTTATAGTTGTTTATATCTGTGAGGCCATGAATCACCATTGACGGCCGGATTCCCTACCACTCGAAACGATCGACGTTTGACGAAACCATGCAAGTTCGTCGCAGATCGGCAGAAGGTGGGTCGATGTGACGTGTTTTAAGCTACAAATTGCTATGTCGCATATTCGCATACGACGAATAGAAGCGGAGTTATTGTTGTTTATATCTGTGAGGCCATGAATCACCATTGACGGCCGGATTGCTTTCCACTCGAAACGATCGATGTTTGACAAAACTATGCAAGTTCGTCGCAGATCGGTATAAGGTGGATCGTTGGGGCGTGTTTTATGCTACAAATTGCTATGTCGCAGATTTGCATACGACGAATAGAAGCGGAGTTATTGTTGTTTATATCTGTGAGGCCATGAATCACCAATGACGGCCGGATTGCCTACCACTCGAAACGATCGATGTTTGACGAAACTATACAAGTTCGTCGCAGATCGGCACAAGGTGGGTCGATGTGACGTGTTTTAAGCTACAAATTGCTATGTCGCAGATTTGCATTCGACGAATAGAAGCGGAGTTATTGTTGTTTGTATCTGTGAGGCCATGAATCACCATTGACGGCCGGATTGCCTACCACTCGAAACGATCGATGTTTGACGAAACTATGCAAGTTCGTCGCAGATCGATAAAAGGTGGGTCGTTGGGTCGTGTTTTATGCTACAAATTGCTATGTCGCAGATTTGAATGCGACGTATAGAAGCGGAGTTATTGTTGTTTATATCTGTGAGGCCATGAATCACCATTGACGGCCTGATTGCTTTCCACTCGAAACGATCGATGTTTGACAAAACAATGCAAGTTCGTCGCAGATCGGTATAGGGTGGTTCGTTGGGGCGTGTTTTATGCTACAAATTGCTATGTCGCAGATTTGCATACGACGAATAGAAGCGGACTGATAGTTGTTTATATCTGTGAGGCCATGAATCGCCATTGACTACCGAAATGCCTACCACTCGAAACGATCGACGTTTGACGAAACTATACAAGTACGTCGCAGATCGGCATGAGGTGGGCCGATGTGTCGTGTTTTAAGCTACAAATTGCTATGTCGCAGATTCGCATACGACGAATAGAAGCGGAGTTATTGTTGTTTATATCTGTGAGGCCATGAATCACCATTGACGGCCGGATTCCCTACCACTCGAAACGATCGACGTTTGACGAAACTATGCAAGTTCGTCGCAGATCGGTATAAGGTGGATCGTTGGGGCGTGTTTTATGCTACAAATTGCTATGTCGCAGATTCGCATACGACGAATAGAAGCGGACTTATAGTTGTTTATATCTGTGACGCCATGAATCGCCATTGACTACCGGATTGCCTACCACTCGAAACGTTCGACGTTTGACGAAACTATACAAGTACGTCGCAGATCGGCATGAGGTGGGTCGATGTGTCGTGTTTTAAGCTACAAATCGCTATGTCGCAGATTCGCATACGGCGAATAGAAGCGGAGTTATAGTTGTTTATATCTGTCAGGCCATGAATCACCATTGACGGCCGGATTGCTTTCCACTCGAAACGATCGACGTTTGACGAAACTATGCAAGTTCGTCGCAGGTCGGTATAAGGTGGTTCGTTGGGGCGTGTTTTAAGCTACAAATTGCTAGGTCGCATATTCGCATACGACGAATAGAAGCGGAGTTATAGTTGTTTATATCTGTGAGGCCATGAATCGCCATTGTCTACCGGATTGCCTACCACTCGAAACGATCGACGTTTGACGAAACTATACAAGTACGTCGCAGATCGGCATGAGGTGGGTCGATGTGTCGTGTTTTAAGCTACAAATCGCTATGTCGCAAATTTGCATTCGACGAATAGAAGCTGAGTTATAGTTGTTTATATCTGTCAGGCCATGAATCACCATTGACGGCCGGATTGCTTTCCACTCGAAACGATCGATGTTTGACAAAATTATGCAAGTTCGTCGCAGATCGGTATAAGGTGGTTCGTTGGGGCGTGTTTTATGCTACAAATTGTTATGTCGCAGATTTGCATATGACGAATAGAAGCGGAGTTATTGTTGTTTCTATCTGTGAGGCCATGAATCACCATTGACGGCCGGATTGCCTACCACTCGAAACGATCGATGTTTGACGAAACTATGCAAGTTCGTCGCAAATCGGTATAAGGTGGTTCGTTGGGGCGTGTTTTAAGCTACAAATTGCTATGTCGCAGATTCGCATACGACGTATAGAAGCGGACTTATAGTTGTTTATATCTATGAGGCCATGAATCGCCATTGACTACCGGATTGCCTACCACTCGAAACGATCGACGTTTGACGAAACTATACAAGTACGTCGCAGATCGGCATTGGGTGGGTCGATGTGGCGTGTTTTAAGCTACAAATTGCTATGTCGCATATTCGCATACGACGAATAGAAGCGGAGTTATTGTTGTTTAAATCTGTGAGGCCATGAATCACCATTGACGGCCGGATTGCTTTCCACTCGAAGCGATCGATGTTTGACAAAACTATGCAAGTTCGTCGCAGATCGGTATAAGGTGGTTCGTTGGGGCGTGTTTTATGCTATAAATTGCTATGTCGCAGATTTGCATACGACGAATAGAAGCGGAGTTATTGTTGTTTATATCTGTGAGGCCATGAATCACCAATGACGGCCGGATTGCCTACCACTCGAAACGATCGATGTTTGACGAAACTATGCAAGTTCGTCGCAGATCGGCACAAGGTGGGTCGATGTGACGTGTTTTAAGCTACAAATTGCTATGTCGCATATTCGCATACGACGAATAGAAGCGGAGTTATTGTTGTTTGTATCTGTGAGGCCATGAATCACCATTGACGGCCGGATTGCCTACCACTCGAAACGATCGACGTTTGACGAAACCATGCAAGTTCGTCGCAGATCGGCAGAAGGTGGGTCGATGTGACGTGTTTTAAGCTACAAATTGCTATGTCGCAGATTCGCATACGACGTATAGAAGCGGACTTAGAGTTGTTTATATCTATGAGGCCATGAATCGCCATTGACTACCGGATTGCCTACCACTCGAAACGATCGACGTTTGACGAAACTATACAAGTACGTCGCAGATCGGCATGAGGTGGGTCGATGTGTCGTGTTCTAAGCTACAAATTGCTATGTCGCAGATTCGCATACGACGAATAGAAGCGGAGTTATTGTTGTTTATATCTGTGAGGCCATGAATCACCATTGACGGCCGGATTCCCTACCACTCGAAACGATCGACGTTTGACGAAACCATGCAAGTTCGTCGCAGATCGGCAGAAGGTGGGTCGATATGACGTGTTTTAAGCTACAAATTGCTATGTCGCATATTCGCATACGACGAATAGAAACGGAGTTATTGTTGTTTATATCTGTGAGGCCATGAATCACCATTGATGGCCGGATTGCCTACCACTCGAAACGATCGATGTTTGACGGATCTATGCAAGTTCGTCGCAGATCGGCACAAGGTGGTTCGATGTGACGTGTTTTAAGCTACAAATTGCTATGTCGCAGATTTGCATTCGACGAATAGAAGCGGAGTTATAATTGTTTATATCTGTCAGGCCATGAATCACCATTGACGGCCGGATTGCTTTCCACTCGAAACGATCGATGTTTGACAAAACTATGCAAGTTCGTCGCAGATCGGTATAAGGTGGTTCGTTGGGGCGTGTTTTAAGCTACAAATTGCTATGTCGCATATTCGCATACGACGAATAGTAGCGGAGTTATTGTTGTTTATATCTGTGAGGCCATGAATCACCATTGACGGCCGGATTGCTTTCCACTCGAAACGATCGGTGTTTGACAAAACTATGCAAGTTCGTCGCAGATCGGTATAAGGTGGTTCGTTGGGTCGTGTTTAATGCTACAAATTGCTATGTCGCAGATTTGCATACGACGAATAGAAGCGGAGTTTTTGTTGTTTATATCTGTGAGGCCATGAATCACCAATGACGGCCGGATTGCCTACCACTCGAAACGATCGATGTTTGACGAAACTATGCAAGTTCGTCGCAGATCGGCACAAGGTGGGTCGATGTGTCGTGTTTTAAGCTACAAATTGCTATGTCGCAGATTTGCATTCGACGAATAGAAGCGGAGTTATAGTTGTTTATATCTGTGAGGCCATGAATCACCATTGACGGCCGGATTCCCTACCACTCGAAACGATCGACGTTTGACGAAACCATGCAAGTTCGTCGCAGATCGGCAGAAGGTGGGTCGATGTGACGTGTTTTAAGCTACAAATTGCTATGTCGCATATTCGCATACGACGAATAGAAGCGGAGTTATTGTTGTTTATATCTGTGAGGCCATGAATCACCATTGACGGCCGGATTGCTTTCCACTCGAAACGATCGATGTTTGACAAAACTATGCAAGTTCGTCGCAGATCGGTATAAGGTGGATCGTTGGGGCGTGTTTTATGCTACAAATTGCTATGTCGCAGATTTGCATACGACGAATAGAAGCGGAGTTATTGTTGTTTATATCTGTGAGGCCATGAATCACCAATGACGGCCGGATTGCCTACCACTCGAAACGATCGATGTTTGACGAAACTATGCAAGTTCGTCGCAGATCGGCACAAGGTGGGTCGATGTGACGTGTTTTAAGCTACAAATTGCTATGTCGCAGATTTGCATTCGACGAATAGAAGCGGAGTTATTGTTGTTTGTATCTGTGAGGCCATGAATCACCATTGACGGCCGGATTGCCTACCACTCGAAACGATCGATGTTTGACGAAACTGTGCAAGTTCGTCGCAGATCGATAAAAGGTGGGTCGTTGGGTCGTGTTTTATGCTACAAATTGCTATGTCGCAGATTTGAATGCGACGTATAGAAGCGGAGTTATTGTTGTTTATATCTGTGAGGCCATGAATCACCATTGACGGCCTGATTGCTTTCCACTCGAAACGATCGATGTTTGACAAAACAATGCAAGTTCGTCGCAGATCGGTATAGGGTGGTTCGTTGGGGCGTGTTTTATGCTACAAATTGCTATGTCGCAGATTTGCATACGACGAATAGAAGCGGACTGATAGTTGTTTATATCTGTGAGGCCATGAATCGCCATTGACTACCGAAATGCCTACCACTCGAAACGATCGACGTTTGACGAAACTATACAAGTACGTCGCAGATCGGCATGAGGTGGGCCGATGTGTCGTGTTTTAAGCTACAAATTGCTATGTCGCAGATTCGCATACGACGAATAGATGCGGAGTTATTGTTGTTTATATCTGTGAGGCCATGAATCACCATTGACGGCCGGATTCCCTACCACTCGAAACGATCGACGTTTGACGAAACTATGCAAGTTCGTCGCAGATCGGTATAAGGTGGATCGTTGGGGCGTGTTTTATGCTACAAATTGCTATGTCGCAGATTCGCATACGACGAATAGAAGCGGACTTATAGTTGTTTATATCTGTGACGCCATGAATCGCCATTGACTACCGGATTGCCTACCACTCGAAACGTTCGACGTTTGACGAAACTATACAAGTACGTCGCAGATCGGCATGAGGTGGGTCGATGTGTCGTGTTTTAAGCTACAAATCGCTATGTCGCAGATTCGCATACGGCGAATAGAAGCGGAGTTATAGTTGTTTATATCTGTCAGGCCATGAATCACCATTGACGGCCGGATTGCTTTCCACTCGAAACGATCGACGTTTGACGAAACTATGCAAGTTCGTCGCAAATCGGTATAAGGTGGTTCGTTGGGGCGTGTTTTAAGCTACAAATTGCTATGTCGCAGATTCGCATACGACGTATAGAAGCGGACTTATAGTTGTTTATATCTATGAGGCCATGAATCGCCATTGACTACCGGATTGCCTACCACTCGAAACGATCGACGTTTGACGAAACTATACAAGTACGTCGCAGATCGGCATTGGGTGGGTCGATGTGGCGTGTTTTAAGCTACAAATCGCTCTGTCGCATATTCGCATACGACGAATAGAAGCGGAGTTATTGTTGTTTAAATCTGTGAGGCCATGAATCACCATTGACGGCCGGATTGCTTTCCACTCGAAATGATCGATGTTTGACAAAACTATGCAAGTTCGTCGCAGATCGGTATAAGGTGGTTCGTTGGGGCGTGTTTTATGCTATAAATTGCTATGTCGCAGATTTGCATACGACGAATAGAAGCGGAGTTATTGTTGTTTATATCTGTGAGGCCATGAATCACCAATGACGGCCGGATTGCCTACCACTCGAAACGATCGATGTTTGACGAAACTATGCAAGTTCGTCGCAGATCGGCACAAGGTGGGTCGATGTGACGTGTTTTAAGCTACAAATTGCTATGTCGCATATTCGCATACGACGAATAGAAGCGGAGTTATTGTTGTTTGTATCTATGAGGCCATGAATCGCCATTGACTACCGGATTGCCTACCACTCGAAACGATCGACGTTTGACGAAACTATACAAGTACGTCGCAGATCGGCATGAGGTGGGTCGATGTGTCGTGTTCTAAGCTACAAATTGCTATGTCGCAGATTCGCATACGACGAATAGAAGCGGAGTTATTGTTGTTTATATCTGTGAGGCCATGAATCACCATTGACGGCCGGATTCCCTACCACTCGAAACGATCGACGTTTGACGAAACTATGCAAGTTCGTCGCACATCGGCACAAGGTGGGTCGATGTGACGTGTTTTAAGCTACAAATTGCTATGTCGCAGATTTGCATTCGACGAATAGAAGCGGAGTTATAATTGTTTATATCTGTCAGGTCATGAAACACCATTGACGGCCGGATTGCTTTCCACTCGAAACGATCGATGTTTGACAAAACTATGCAAGTTCGTCGCAGATCGGTACTAGGTGGGTCGATATGACGTGTTTTCAGCTACAAATTGCTATGTCGCAGATTTGCATTCGACGTATAGAAGCGGAGTTATAGTTGTTTATATCTGTGAGGCCGTGAATCACCATTGACGGCCGGATTGCCTACCACTCGAAACGATCGATGTTTGACGAAACTATGCAAGTTCGTCGCAGATCGGCACAAGGTGGGTCGATGTGTCGTGTTTTAAGCTACAAATTGCTATGTCGCAGATTTGCATTCGACGAATAGAAGCGGAGTTATAGTTGTTTATATCTGTGAGGCCATGAATCACCATTGACGGCCGGATTCCCTACCACTCGAAACGATCGACGTTTGACGAAACCATGCAAGTTCGTCGCAGATCGGCAGAAGGTGGGTCGATGTGACGTGTTTTAAGCTACAAATTGCTATGTCGCATATTCGCATACGACGAATAGAAGCGGAGTTATTGTTGTTTATATCTGTGAGGCCATGAATCACCATTGACGGCCGGATTGCTTTCCACTCGAAACGATCGATGTTTGACAAAACTATGCAAGTTCGTCGCAGATCGGTATAAGGTGGATCGTTGGGGCGTGTTTTATGCTACAAATTGCTATGTCGCAGATTTGCATACGACGAATAGAAGCGGAGTTATTGTTGTTTATATCTGTGAGGCCATGAATCACCAATGACGGCCGGATTGCCTACCACTCGAAACGATCGATGTTTGACGAAACTATGCAAGTTCGTCGCAGATCGGCACAAGGTGGGTCGATGTGACGTGTTTTAAGCTACAAATTGCTATGTCGCAGATTCGCATACGACGAATAGAAGCGGAGTTATTGTTGTTTATATCTGTGAGGCCATGAATCACCATTGACGGCCGGATTCCCTACCACTCGAAACGATCGACGTTTGACGAAACTATGCAAGTTCGTCGCAGATCGGTATAAGGTGGATCGTTGGGGCGTGTTTTATGCTACAAATTGCTATGTCGCAGATTCGCATACGACGAATAGAAGCGGACTTATAGTTGTTTATATCTGTGACGCCATGAATCGCCATTGACTACCGGATTGCCTACCACTCGAAACGTTCGACGTTTGACGAAACTATACAAGTACGTCGCAGATCGGCATGAGGTGGGTCGATGTGTCGTGTTTTAAGCTACAAATCGCTATGTCGCAGATTCGCATACGGCGAATAGAAGCGGAGTTATAGTTGTTTATATCTGTCAGGCCATGAATCACCATTGACGGCCGGATTGCTTTCCACTCGAAACGATCGACGTTTGACGAAACTATGCAAGTTCGTCGCAAATCGGTATAAGGTGGTTCGTTGGGGCGTGTTTTAAGCTACAAATTGCTATGTCGCAGATTCGCATACGACGTATAGAAGCGGACTTATAGTTGTTTATATCTATGAGGCCATGAATCGCCATTGACTACCGGATTGCCTACCACTCGAAACGATCGACGTTTGACGAAACTATACAAGTACGTCGCAGATCGGCATTGGGTGGGTCGATGTGACGTGTTTTAAGCTACAAATTGGTATGTCGCATATTCGCATACGACGAATAGAAGCGGAGTTATTGTTGTTTATATCTGTGAGGCCATGAATCACCACTGACGGCCGGATTGCTTTCCACTCGAAACGATCGATGTTTGACAAAACTATGCAAGTTCGTCGCAGATCGGTATAAGGTGGATCGTTGGGGCGTGTTTTATGCTACAAATTGCTATGTCGCAGATTTGCATACGACGAATAGAAGCGGAGTTATTGTTGTTTATATCTGTGAGGCCATGAATCACCAATGACGGCCGGATTGCCTACCACTCGAAACGATCGATGTTTGACGAAACTATGCAAGTTCGTCGCAGATCGATAAAAGGTGGGTCGTTGGGTCGTGTTTTATGCTACAAATTGCTATGTCGCAGATTTGAATGCGACGTATAGAAGCGGAGTTATTGTTGTTTATATCTGTGAGGCCATGAATCACCATTGACGGCCTGATTGCTTTCCACTCGAAACGATCGATGTTTGACAAAACAATGCAAGTTCGTCGCAGATCGGTATAGGGTGGTTCGTTGGGGCGTGTTTTATGCTACAAATTGCTATGTCGCAGATTTGCATACGACGAATAGAAGCGGACTGATAGTTGTTTATATCTGTGAGGCCATGAATCGCCATTGACTACCGAAATGCCTACCACTCGAAACGATCGACGTTTGACGAAACTATACAAGTACGTCGCAGATCGGCATGAGGTGGGCCGATGTGTCGTGTTTTAAGCTACAAATTGCTATGTCGCAGATTCGCATACGACGAATAGAAGCGGAGTTATTGTTGTTTATATCTGTGAGGCCATGAATCACCATTGACGGCCGGATTCCCTACCACTCGAAACGATCGACGTTTGACGAAACTATGCAAGTTCGTCGCAGATCGGTATAAGGTGGATCGTTGGGGCGTGTTTTATGTTACAAATTGCTATGTCGCAGATTCGCATACGACGAATAGAAGCGGACTTATAGTTGTTTATATCTGTGACGCCATGAATCGCCATTGACTACCGGATTGCCTACCACTCGAAACGTTCGACGTTTGACGAAACTATACAAGTACGTCGCAGATCGGCATGAGGTGGGTCGATGTGTCGTGTTTTAAGCTACAAATCGCTATGTCGCAGATTCGCATACGGCGAATAGAAGCGGAGTTATAGTTGTTTATATCTGTCAGGCCATGAATCACCATTGACGGCCGGATTGCTTTCCACTCGAAACGATCGACGTTTGACGAAACTATGCAAGTTCGTCGCAAATCGGTATAAGGTGGTTCGTTGGGGCGTGTTTTAAGCTACAAATTGCTATGTCGCAGATTCGCATACGACGTATAGAAGCGGACTTATAGTTGTTTATATCTACGAGGCCATGATTCGCCATTGACTACCGGATTGCCTACCACTCGAAACGATCGACGTTTGACGAAACTATACAAGTACGTCGCAGATCGGCATTGGGTGGGTCGATGTGGCGTGTTTTAAGCTACAAATCGCTATGTCGCATATTCGCATACGACGAATAGAAGCGGAGTTATTGTTGTTTAAATCTGTGAGGCCATGAATCACCATTGACGGCCGGATTGCTTTCCACTCGAAACGATCGATGTTTGACAAAACTATGCAAGTTCGTCGCAGATCGGTATAAGGTGGGTCGATGTGACGTGTTTTAAGCTAAAAATTGCTATGTCGCAGATTTGCATTCGACGAATAGAAGCAGAGTTATAATTGTTTATATCTGTCAGGTCATGAATCACCATTGACGGCCGGATTGCTTTCCACTCGAAACGATCCATGTTTGACAAAACTATGCAAGTTCGTCGCAGATCGGTATAAGGTGGGTCGATATGACGTGTTTTCAGCTACAAATTGCTATGTCGCAGATTTGCATTCGACGAATAGAAGCGGAGTTATAGTTGTTTATATCTGTGAGGCCGTGAATCACCATTGACGGCCGGATTCCCTACCACTCGAAACGATCGACGTTTGACGAAACCATGCAAGTTCGTCGCAGATCGGCAGAAGGTGGGTCGATATGACGTGTTTTAAGCTACAAATTGCTATGTCGCATATTCGCATACGACGAATAGAAACGGAGTTATTGTTGTTTATATCTGTGAGGCCATGAATCACCATTGACGGCCGGATTGCCTACCACTCGAAACGATCGATGTTTGACGGATCTATGCAAGTTCGTCGCAGATCGGCACAAGGTGGTTCGATGTGACGTGTTTTAAGCTACAAATTGCTATGTCGCAGATTTGCATTCGACGAATAGAAGCGGAGTTATAATTGTTTATATCTGTCAGGCCATGAATCACCATTGACGGCCGGATTGCTTTCCACTCGAAACGATCGATGTTTGACAAAACTATGCAAGTTCGTCGCAGATCGGTATAAGGTGGTTCGTTGGGGCGTGTTTTAAGCTACAAATTGCTATGTCGCAGATTCGCATACGACGAATAGAAGCGGAGTTATTGTGGTTTATATCTGTGAGGCCATGAATCGCCATTGACTACCGGATTGCCTACCACTCGAAACGATCGACGTTTGACGAAACTACACAAGTACGTCGCAGATCGGCATGAGGTGGGTCGATGTGTCGTGTTTTAAGCTACAAATTGCTATGTCGCAGATTCGCATACGACGAATAGAAGCGGAGTTATTGTTGTTTATATCTGTGAGGCCACGAATCACCATTGACGGCCGGATTCCCTACCACTCGAAACGATCGATGTTTGACGAAACCATGCAAGTTCGTCGCAGATCGGCACAAGGTGGGTCGATGTGACGTGTTTCAAGCTACAAATTGCTATGTCGCAGATTTGCATTCGACAAATAGAAGCGGAGTTATAGTTGTTTATATCTGTGAGGCCATGAATCACCATTGACGGCCGGATTCCCTACCACTCGAAACGATCGACGTTTGACGAAACCATGCAAGTTCGTCACAGATCGGCAGAAGGTGGGTCGATGTGACGTGTTTTAAGCTACAAATTGCTATGTCGCATATTCGCATACGACGAATAGAAGCGGAGTTATTATTGTTTATATCTGTGAGGCCATGAATCACCATTAACGGCCGGATTGCCTACCTCTCGAAACGATCGATGTTTGACGAAACTATGCAAGTTCGTCGCAGATCGGCACAAGGTGGGTCGATGTGACGTGTTTTAAGCTAAAAATTGCTATGTCGCAGATTTGCATTCGACGAATAGAAGCGGAGTTATAGTTGTTTATATCTGTCAGGCCATGAATCACCATTGACGGCCGGATTGCTTTCCACTCGAAACGATCGATGCTTGACAAAACTATGCAAGTTCGTCGCAGATCGGTATAAGGTGGGTCGTTGGGCCGTGTTTTTTGCTACAAATTGCTACGTCGCAGATTTGCATACGGCGAATAGAAGCGGAGTTATAGTTGTTTATATCTGTGAGGCCATGAATCACCATTGACGGCCGGATTGCTTTCCACTCGAAACGATCGATATTTGACGAAACTATGCAAGTTCGTCGCAAATCGGTATAAGGTGGTTCGTTGGGGCGTGTTTTAAGCTACAAATTGCTATGTCGCAGATTCGCATACGACGTATAGAAGCGGACTTATAGTTGTTTATATCTATGAGGCCATGAATCGCCATTGACTACCGGATTGCCTACCACTCGAAACGATCGACGTTTGACGAAACTATACAAGTACGTCGCAGATCGGCATTGGGTGGGTCGATGTGGCGTGTTTTAAGCTACAAATTGCTATGTCGCATATTCGCATACGACGAATAGAAGCGGAGTTATTGTTGTTTAAATCTGTGAGGCCATGAATCACCATTGACGGCCGGATTGCTTTCCACTCGAAACGATCGATGTTTGACAAAACTATGCAAGTTCGTCGCAGATCGGTATAAGGTGGTTCGTTGGGGCGTGTTTTATGCTATAAATTGCTATGTCGCAGATTTGCATACGACGAATAGAAGCGGAGTTATTGTTGCTTATATCTGTGAGGCCATGAATCACCATTGACGGCCGGATTCCCTACCACTCGAAACGATCGACGTTTGACGAAACCATGCAAGTTCGTCGCAGATCGGCAGAAGGTGGGTCGATATGACGTGTTTTAAGCTACAAATTGCTATGTCGCATATTCGCATACGACGAATAGAAGCGGAGTTATTGTTGTTTATATCTGTGAGGCCATGAATCACCATTGACGGCCGGATTGCCTACCATTCGAAACGATCGATGTTTGACGGATCTATGCAAGTTCGTCGCAGATCGGCACAAGGTGGTTCGATGTGACGTGTTTTAAGCTACAAATTGCTATGTCGCATATTCGCATACGACGAATAGAAGCGGAGTTATTGTTGTTTGTATCTGTGAGGCCATGAATCACCATTGACGGCCGGATTGCCTACCACTCGAAACGATCGACGTTTGACGAAACCATGCAAGTACGTCGCAGATCGGCATGAGGTGGGTCGATGTGTCGTGTTCTAAGCTACAAATTGCTATGTCGCAGATTCGCATACGACGAATAGAAGCGGAGTTATTGTTGTTTATATCTGTGAGGCCATGAATCACCATTGACGGCCGGATTCCCTACCACTCGAAACGATCGACGTTTGACGAAACTATGCAAGTTCGTCGCACATCGGCACAAGGTGGGTCGATGTGACGTGTTTTAAGCTAAAAATTGCTATGTCGCAGATTTGCATTCGACGAATAGAAGCAGAGTTATAATTGTTTATATCTGTCAGGTCATGAATCACCATTGACGGCCGGATTGCTTTCCACTCGAAACGATCGATGTTTGACAAAACTATGCAAGTTCGTCGCAGATCGGTATAAGGTGGGTCGATATGACGTGTTTTCAGCTACAAATTGCTATGTCGCAGATTTGCATTCGACGAATAGAAGCGGAGTTATAGTTGTTTATATCTGTGAGGCCGTGAATCACCATTGACGGCCGGATTCCCTACCACTCGAAACGATCGACGTTTGACGAAACCATGCAAGTTCGTCGCAGATCGGCAGAAGGTGGGTCGATATGACGTGTTTTAAGCTACAAATTGCTATGTCGCATATTCGCATACGACGAATAGAAACGGAGTTATTGTTGTTTATATCTGTGAGGCCATGAATCACCATTGACGGCCGGATTGCCTACCACTCGAAACGATCGATGTTTGACGGATCTATGCAAGTTCGTCGCAGATCGGCACAAGGTGGTTCGATGTGACGTGTTTTAAGCTACAAATTGCTATGTCGCAGATTTGCATTCGACGAATAGAAGCGGAGTTATAATTGTTTATATCTGTCAGGCCATGAATCACCATTGACGGCCGGATTGCTTTCCACTCGAAACGATCGATGTTTGACAAAACTATGCAAGTTCGTCGCAGATCGGTATAAGGTGGTTCGTTGGGGCGTGTTTTAAGCTACAAATTGCTATGTCGCAGATTCGCATACGACGAATAGAAGCGGAGTTATTGTGGTTTATATCTGTGAGGCCATGAATCGCCATTGACTACCGGATTGCCTACCACTCGAAACGATCGACGTTTGACGAAACTACACAAGTACGTCGCAGATCGGCATGAGGTGGGTCGATGTGTCGTGTTTTAAGCTACAAATTGCTATGTCGCAGATTCGCATACGACGAATAGAAGCGGAGTGATTGTTGTTTATATCTGTGAGGCCACGAATCACCATTGACGGCCGGATTCCCTACCACTCGAAACGATCGATGTTTGACGAAACCATGCAAGTTCGTCGCAGATCGGCACAAGGTGGGTCGATGTGACGTGTTTCAAGCTACAAATTGCTATGTCGCAGATTTGCATTCGACAAATAGAAGCGGAGTTATAGTTGTTTATATCTGTGAGGCCATGAATCACCATTGACGGCCGGATTCCCTACCACTCGAAACGATCGACGTTTGACGAAACCATGCAAGTTCGTCACAGATCGGCAGAAGGTGGGTCGATGTGACATGTTTTCAGCTACAAATTGCTATGTCGCAGATTTGCATTCGACGAATAGAAGCGGAGTTATAGTTGTTTATATCTGTCAGGCCATGAATCACCATTGACGGCCGGATTGCTTTCCACTCGAAACGATCGATGCTTGACAAAACTATGCAAGTTCGTCGCAGATCGGTATAAGGTGGGTCGTTGGGCCGTGTTTTTTGCTACAAATTGCTACGTCGCAGATTTGCATACGGCGAATAGAAGCGGAGTTATAGTTGTTTATATCTGTGAGGCCATGAATCACCATTGACGGCCGGATTGCTTTCCACTCGAAACGATCGATATTTGACGAAACTATGCAAGTTCGTCGCAAATCGGTATAAGGTGGTTCGTTGGGGCGTGTTTTAAGCTACAAATTGCTATGTCGCAGATTCGCATACGACGTATAGAAGCGGACTTATAGTTGTTTATATCTATGAGGCCATGAATCGCCATTGACTACCGGATTGCCTACCACTCGAAACGATCGACGTTTGACGAAACTATACAAGTACGTCGCAGATCGGCATTGGGTGGGTCGATGTGGCGTGTTTTAAGCTACGAATTGCTATGTCGCATATTCGCATACGACGAATAGAAGCGGAGTTATTGTTGTTTAAATCTGTGAGGCCATGAATCACCATTGACGGCCGGATTGCTTTCCACTCGAAACGATCGATGTTTGACAAAACTATGCAAGTTCGTCGCAGATCGGTATAAGGTGGTTCGTTGGGGCGTGTTTTATGCTATAAATTGCTATGTCGCAGATTTGCATACGACGAATAGAAGCGGAGTTATTGTTGCTTATATCTGTGAGGCCATGAATCACCATTGACGGCCGGATTCCCTACCACTCGAAACGATCGACGTTTGACGAAACCATGCAAGTTCGTCGCAGATCGGCAGAAGGTGGGTCGATATGACGTGTTTTAAGCTACAAATTGCTATGTCGCATATTCGCATACGACGAATAGAAGCGGAGTTATTGTTGTTTATATCTGTGAGGCCATGAATCACCATTGACGGCCGGATTGCCTACCATTCGAAACGATCGATGTTTGACGGATCTATGCAAGTTCGTCGCAGATCGGCACAAGGTGGTTCGATGTGACGTGTTTTAAGCTACAAATTGCTATGTCGCATATTCGCATACGACGAATAGAAGCGGAGTTATTGTTGTTTGTATCTGTGAGGCCATGAATCACCATTGACGGCCGGATTGCCTACCACTCGAAACGATCGACGTTTGACGAAACCATGCAAGTTCGTCGCAGATCGGCAGAAGGTGGGTCGATGTGACGTGTTTTAAGCTACAAATTGCAATGTCGCAGATTCGCATACGACGTATAGAAGCGGACTTAGAGTTGTTTATATCTATGAGGCCATGAATCGCCATTGACTACCGGATTGCCTACCACTCGAAACGATCGACGTTTGACGAAACTATACAAGTACGTCGCAGATCGGCATGAGGTGGGTCGATGTGTCGTGTTCTAAGCTACAAATTGCTATGTCGCAGATTCGCATACGACGAATAGAAGCGGAGTTATTGTTGTTTATATCTGTGAGGCCATGAATCACCATTGACGGCCGGATTCCCTACCACTCGAAACGATCGACGTTTGACGAAACTATGCAAGTTCGTCGCACATCGGCACAAGGTGGGTCGATGTGACGTGTTTTAAGCTACAAATTGCTATGTCGCAGATTTGCATTCGACGAATAGAAGCGGAGTTTTTGTTGTTTATATCTGTGAGGCCATGAATCACCAATGACGGCCGGATTGCCTACCACTCGAAACGATCGATGTTTGACGAAACTATGCAAGTTCGTCGCAGATCGGCACAAGGTGGGTCGATGTGTCGTGTTTTAAGCTACAAATTGCTATGTCGCAGATTTGCATTCGACGAATAGCAGCGGAGTTATAATTGTTTAAATCTGTGAGGCCATGAATCACCATTGACGACCGGATTGCTTTCCACTCGAAACGATCGATGTTAGACAAAACTATGCAAGTTCGCCGCAGATCGGTATAAGGTGGTTCGTTGGGGCGTGTTTTATGCTACAAATTGCTATGTCGCAGATTTGCATACGACGAATAGAAGCGGAGTTATTGTTGTTTATATCTGTGAGGCCATGAATCACCATTGACGGCCGGATTCCCTACCACTCGAAACGATCGACGTTTGACGAAACCATGCAAGTTCGTCGCAGATCGGCACAAGGTGGGTCGATGTGACGTGTTTTATGCTACAAATTGCTATGTCGCAGATTTGCATTCGACGAATAGAAGCGGAGTAATTGTGGTTTATATCTGTGAGGCCATGAATCACCATTGACGGCCGGATTCCCTGCCACTCGAAACGATCGACGTTTGACGAAACCATGCAAGTTCGTCGCAGATCGGCACAAGGTGGGTCGTTGGGTCGTGTTTTATGCTACAAATTGCTATGTCGCAGATTTGCATTCGACGAATAGAAGCGGAGTTATAGTTGTTTATATCTGTCTGGCCATGAATCCCCATTGACGGCCGGATTGCTTTCCACTAGAATCGATCGAAGTTATCGAAACTATGCAAGTTCGTCGCAGATCGGTATAAGGTGGTTCGTTGGGCGTGTTTTATGCTACAAATTGCTATGTCGCAGATTTGCATACGACGAATAGAAGCGGAGTTATTGTTGTTTATATCTGTGAGGCCATGAATCACCAATGACGGCCGGATTGCTTTCCACTCGAAACGATCGATGTTTGACAAAACTATGCAAGTTCGTCGCAGATCGGTATAAGGTGGTTCGTTAGGGCGTGTTTTAAGCTACAAATTGCTATGTCGCAGATTCGCATACGACGAATAGAAGCGGAGTTATTGTGGTTTATATCTGTGAGGCCATGAATCACCATTGACGGCCGGATTCCCTGCCACTCGAAACGATCGACGTTTGACGAAACCATGCAAGTTCGTCGCAGATCGGCACAAGGTGGGTCGATGTGACGTGTTTTAAGCTACAAATTGCAATGTCGCAGATTTGCATACGACGAATAGAAGCGGAGTTATTGTTGTTTATATCTTTGGGGCCATGAATCACCATTGACGGCCGGATTGCTTTCCACTCGACACGATCGATGTTTGACGAAACTATGCAAGTTCGTCGCAGATCGGTATAAGGTGGTTCGTTGGGGCGTGTTTTAAGCTACAAATTGCTATGTCGCATATTCGCATACGACGAATAGTAGCGGAGTTATTGTTGTTTATATCTGTGAGGCCATGAATCACCATTGACGGCCGGATTGCTTTCCACTCGAAACGATCGGTGTTTGACAAAACTATGCAAGTTCGTCGCAGATCGGTATAAGGTAGTTCGTTGGGTCGTGTTTAATGCTACAAATTGCTATGTCGCAGATTTGCATACGACGAATAGAAGCGGAGTTTTTGTTGTTTATATCTGTGAGGCCATGAATCACCAATGACGGCCGGATTGCCTACCACTCGAAACGATCGATATTTGACGAAACTATGCAAGTTCGTCGCAGATCGGCACAAGGTGGGTCGATGTGTCGTGTTTTAAGCTACAAATTGCTATGTCGCAGATTTGCATTCGACGAATAGAAGCGGAGTTATAGTTGTTTATATCTGTGAGGCCATGAATCACCATTGACGGCCGGATTCCCTACCACTCGAAACGATCGACGTTTGACGAAACCATGCAAGTTCGTCGCAGATCGGCAGAAGGTGGGTCGATGTGACGTGTTTTAAGCTACAAATTGCTATGTCGCATATTCGCATACGACGAATAGAAGCGGAGTTATTGTTGTTTATATCTGTGAGGCCATGAATCACCATTGACGGCCGGATTGCTTTCCACTCGAAACGATCGATGTTTGACAAAACTATGCAAGTTCGTCGCAGATCGGTATAAGGTGGATCGTTGGGGCGTGTTTTATGCTACAAATTGCTATGTCGCAGATTTGCATACGACGAATAGAAGCGGAGTTATTGTTGTTTATATCTGTGAGGCCATGAATCACCAATGACGGCCGGATTGCCTACCACTCGAAACGATCGATGTTTGACGAAACTATGCAAGTTCGTCGCAGATCGGCACAAGGTGGGTCGATGTGACGTGTTTTAAGCTACAAATTGCTATGTCGCAGATTTGCATTCGACGAATAGAAGCGGAGTTATTGTTGTTTGTATCTGTGAGGCCATGAATCACCATTGACGGCCGGATTGCCTACCACTCGAAACGATCGATGTTTGACGAAACTATGCAAGTTCGTCGCAGATCGATAAAAGGTGGGTCGTTGGGTCGTGTTTTATGCTACAAATTGCTATGTCTTAGATTTGCATGCGACGTATAGAAGCGGAGTTATTGTTGTTTATATCTGTCAGGCCATGAATCACCATTGACGGCCGGATTGCTTTCCACTCGAAACGATCGATGTTTGACGAAACTATGCAAGTTCGTCGCAGGTCGGTATAAGGTGGTTCGTTGGGGCGTGTTTTAAGCTACAAATTGCTAGGTCGCATATTCGCATACGACGAATAGAAGCGGAGTTATAGTTGTTTATATCTGTGAGGCCATGAATCGCCATTGTCTACCGGATTGCCTACCACTCGAAACGATCGATGTTTGACGAAACTATACAAGTACGTCGCAGATCGGCATGAGGTGGGTCGATGTGTCGTGTTTTAAGCTACAAATCGCTATGTCGCAAATTTGCATTCGACGAATAGAAGCTGAGTTATAGTTGTTTATATCTGTCAGGCCATGAATCACCATTGACGGCCGGATTGCTTTCCACTCGAAACGATCGATGTTTGACAAAATTATGCAAGTACGTCGCAGATCGGTATAAGGTGGTTCGTTGGGGCGTGTTTTATGCTACAAATTGTTATGTCGCAGATTTGCATATGACGAATAGAAGCGGAGTTATTGTTGTTTCTATCTGTGAGGCCATGATTCACCATTGACGGCCGGATTGCCTACCACTCGAAACGATCGATGTTTGACGAAACTATGCAAGTTCGTCGCAGATCGGCACAAGGTGGGTCGATATGACGTGTTTTCAGCTACAAATTGCTATGTCGCAGATTTGCATTCGACGAATAGAAGCGGAGTTATAGTTGTTTATATCTGTGAGGCCGTGAATCACCATTGACGGCCGGATTCCCTACCACTCGAAACGATCGACGTTTGACGAAACCATGCAAGTTCGTCGCAGATCGGCAGAAGGTGGGTCGATGTGACGTGTTTTAAGCTACAAATTGCTATGTCGCATATTCGCATACGACGAATAGAAGCTGTGTTATAGTTGTTTATATCTGTCAGGCCATGAATCACCATTGACGGCCGGATTGCTTTCCACTCGAAACGATCGATGTTTGACAAAATTATGCAAGTTCGTCGCAGATCGGTATAAGGTGGTTCGTTGGGGCGTGTTTTATGCTACAAATTGTTATGTCGCAGATTTGCATATGACGAATAGAAGCGGAGTTATTGTTGTTTCTATCTGTGAGGCCATGAATCACCATTGACGGCCGGATTGCCTACCACTCGAAACGATCGATGTTTGACGAAACTATGCAAGTTCGTCGCAGATCGGCACAAGGTGGGTCGATATGACGTGTTTTCAGCTACAAATTGCTATGTCGCAAATTTGCATTCGACGAATAGAAGCGGAGTTATAGTTGTTTATATCTGTGAGGCCGTGAATCACCATTGACGGCCGGATTCCCTACCACTCGAAACGATCGACGTTTGACGAAACCATGCAAGTTCGTCGCAGATCGGCAGAAGGTGGGTCGATATGACGTGTTTTAAGCTACAAATTGCTATGTCGCATATTCGCATACGACGAATAGAAGCGGAGTTATAGTTGTTTATATCTGTGAGGCCATGAATCGCCATTGTCTACCGGATTGCCTACCACTCGAAACGATCGATGTTTGACGAAACTATACAAGTACGTCGCAGATCGGCATGAGGTGGGTCGATGTGTCGTGTTTTAAGCTACAAATCGCTATGTCGCAAATTTGCATTCGACGAATAGAAGCTGAGTTATAGTTGTTTATATCTGTCAGGCCATGAATCACCATTGACGGCCGGATTGCTTTCCACTCGAAACGATCGATGTTTGACAAAATTATGCAAGTACGTCGCAGATCGGTATAAGGTGGTTCGTTGGGGCGTGTTTTATGCTACAAATTGTTATGTCGCAGATTTGCATATGACGAATAGAAGCGGAGTTATTGTTGTTTCTATCTGTGAGGCCATGAATCACCATTGACGGCCGGATTGCCTACCACTCGAAACGATCGATGTTTGACGAAACTATGCAAGTTCGTCGCAGATCGGCACAAGGTGGGTCGATATGACGTGTTTTCAGCTACAAATTGCTATGTCGCAGATTTGCATTCGACGAATAGAAGCGGAGTTATAGTTGTTTATATCTGTGAGGCCGTGAATCACCATTGACGGCCGGATTCCCTACCACTCGAAACGATCGACGTTTGACGAAACCATGCAAGTTCGTCGCAGATCGGCAGAAGGTGGGTCGATGTGACGTGTTTTAAGCTACAAATTGCTATGTCGCATATTCGCATACGACGAATAGAAGCTGTGTTATAGTTGTTTATATCTGTCAGGCCATGAATCACCATTGACGGCCGGATTGCTTTCCACTCGAAACGATCGATGTTTGACAAAATTATGCAAGTTCGTCGCAGATCGGTATAAGGTGGTTCGTTGGGGCGTGTTTTATGCTACAAATTGTTATGTCGCAGATTTGCATATGACGAATAGAAGCGGAGTTATTGTTGTTTCTATCTGTGAGGCCATGAATCACCATTGACGGCCGGATTGCCTACCACTCGAAACGATCGATGTTTGACGAAACTATGCAAGTTCGTCGCAGATCGGCACAAGGTGGGTCGATATGACGTGTTTTCAGCTACAAATTGCTATGTCGCAAATTTGCATTCGACGAATAGAAGCGGAGTTATAGTTGTTTATATCTGTGAGGCCGTGAATCACCATTGACGGCCGGATTCCCTACCACTCGAAACGATCGACGTTTGACGAAACCATGCAAGTTCGTCGCAGATCGGCAGAAGGTGGGTCGATATGACGTGTTTTAAGCTACAAATTGCTATGTCGCATATTCGCATACGACGAATAGAAGCGGAGTTATTGTTGTTTATATCTGTGAGGCCATGAATCACCATTGACGGCCGGATTGCCTACCACTCGAAACGATCGATGTTTGACGGATCTATGCAAGTTCGTCGCAGATCGGCACAAGGTGGTTCGATGTGACGTGTTTTAAGCTACAAATTGCTATGTCGCAGATTTGCATTCGACGAATAGAAGCGGAGTTATAATTGTTTATATCTGTCAGGCCATGAATCACCATTGACGGCCGGATTGCTTTCCACTCGAAACGATCGATGTTTGACAAAACTATGCAAGTTCGTCGCAGATCGGTATAAGGTGGTTCGTTGGGGCGTGTTTTAAGCTACAAATTGCTATGTCGCAGATTCGCATACGACGAATAGAAGCGGAGTTATTGTGGTTTATATCTGTGAGGCCATGAATCGCCATTGACTACCGGATTGCCTACCACTCGAAACGATCGACGTTTGACGAAACTACACAAGTACGTCGCAGATCGGCATGAGGTGGGTCGATGTGTCGTGTTTTAAGCTACAAATTGCTATGTCGCAGATTCGCATACGACGAATAGAAGCGGAGTTATTGTTGTTTATATCTGTGAGGCCATGAATCACCATTGACGGCCGGATTCCCTACCACTCGAAACGATCGATGTTTGACGAAACCATGCAAGTTCGTCGCAGATCGGCACAAGGTGGGTCGATGTGACGTGTTTCAAGCTACAAATTGCTATGTCGCAGATTTGCATTCGACAAATAGAAGCGGAGTTATAGTTGTTTATATCTGTGAGGCCATGAATCACCATTGACGGCCGGATTCCCTACCACTCGAAACGATCGACGTTTGACGAAACCATGCAAGTTCGTCGCAGATCGGCAGAAGGTGGGTCGATGTGACGTGTTTTAAGCTACAAATTGCTATGTCGCATATTCGCATACGACGAATAGAAGCGGAGTTATTATTGTTTATATCTGTGAGGCCATGAATCACCATTAACGGCCGGATTGCCTACCACTCGAAACGATCGATGTTTGACGAAACTATGCAAGTTCGTCGCAGATCGGCACAAGGTGGGTCGTTGGGCCGTGTTTTTTGCTACAAATTTCTACGTCGCAGATTTGCATACGGCGAATAGAAGCGGAGTTATAGTTGTTTATATCTGTGAGGCCATGAATCACCATTGACGGCCGGATTGCTTTCCACTCGAAACGATCGATATTTGACAAAACTATGCAAGTTCGTCGCAGATCGGTATAAGGTGGTTCGTTGGGGCGTGTTTTATGCTATAAATTGCTATGTCGCAGATTTGCATACGACGAATAGAAGCGGAGTTATTGTTGTTTATATCTGTGAGGCCATGAATCACCAATGACGGCCGGATTGCCTACCACTCGAAACGATCGATGTTTGACGAAACTATGCAAGTTCGTCGCAGATCGGCACAAGGTGGGTCGATGTGACGTGTTTTAAGCTACAAATTGCTATGTCGCATATTCGCATACGACGAATAGAAGCGGAGTTATTGTTGTTTGTATCTGTGAGGCCATGAATCACCATTGACGGCCGGATTGCCTACCACTCGAAACGATCGACGTTTGACGAAACCATGCAAGTTCGTCGCAGATCGGCAGAAGGTGGGTCGATGTGACGTGTTTTAAGCTACAAATTGCTATGTCGCATATTCGCATACGACGAATAGAAGCGGAGTTATTGTTGTTTGTATCTGTGAGGCCATGAATCACCATTGACGGCCGGATTGCCTACAACTCGAAACGATCGACGTTTGACGAAACCATGCAAGTTTGTCGCAGATCGGCAGAAGGTGGGTCGATGTGACGTGTTTTAAGCTACAAATTGCTATGTCGCATATTCGCATACGACGAATAGAAGCTGAGTTATAGTTGTTTATATCTGTCAGGCCATGAATCACCATTGACGGCCGGATTGCTTTCCACTCGAAACGATCGATGTTTGACTAAATTATGCAAGTTCGTCGCAGATCGGTATAAGGTGGTTCGTTGGGGCGTGTTTTATGCTACAAATTGTTATGTCGCAGATTTGCATATGACGAATAGAAGCGGAGTTATTGTTGTTTCTATCTGTGAGGCCATGAATCACCATTGACGGCCGGATTGCCTACCACTCGAAACGATCGATGTTTGACGAAACTATGCAAGTTCGTCGCAGATCGGCACAAGGTGGGTCGATATGACGTGTTTTCAGCTACAAATTGCTATGTCGCAAATTTGCATTCGACGAATAGAAGCGGAGTTATAGTTGTTTATATCTGTGAGGCCGTGAATCACCATTGACGGCCGGATTCCCTACCACTCGAAACGATCGACGTTTGACGAAACCATGCAAGTTCGTCGCAGATCGGCAGAAGGTGGGTCGATGTGACGTGTTTTAAGCTACAAATTGCTATGTCGCATATTCGCATACGACGAATAGAAGCGGAGTTATTATTGTTTATATCTGTGAGGCCATGAATCACCATTAACGGCCGGATTGCCTACCACTCGAAACGATCGATGTTTGACGAAACTATGCAAGTTCGTCGCAGATCGGCACAAGGTGGGTCGATGTGACGTGTTTTAAGCTAAAAATTGCTATGTCGCAGATTTGCATTCGACGAATAGAAGCGGAGTTATAGTTGTTTATATCTGTCAGGCCATGAATCACCATTGACGGCCGGATTGCTTTCCACTCGAAACGATCGATGCTTGACAAAACTATGCATGTTCGTCGCAGATCGGTATAAGGTGGGTCGTTGGGCCGTGTTTTTTGCTACAAATTGCTACGTCGCAGATTTGCATACGGCGAATAGAAGCGGAGTTATAGTTGTTTATATCTGTGAGGCCATGAATCACCATTGACGGCCGGATTGCTTTCCACTCGAAACGATCGATATTTGACGAAACTATGCAAGTTCGTCGCAAATCGGTATAAGGTGGTTCGTTGGGGCGTGTTTTAAGCTACAAAATGCTATGTCGCAGATTCGCATACGACGTATAGAAGCGGACTTATAGTTGTTTATATCTATGAGGCCATGAATCGCCATTGACTACCGGATTGCCTACCACTCGAAACGATCGACGTTTGACGAAACTATACAAGTACGTCGCAGATCGGCATTGGGTGGGTCGATGTGGCGTGTTTTAAGCTACAAATTGCTATGTAGCATATTCGCATACGACGAATAGAAGCGGAGTTATTGTTGTTTAAATCTGTGAGGCCATGAATCACCATTGACGGCCGGATTGCTTTCCACTCGAAACGATCGATGTTTGACAAAACTATGCAAGTTCGTCGCAGATCGGTATAAGGTGGTTCGTTGGGGCGTGTTTTATGCTATTAATTGCTATGTCGCAGATTTGCATACGACGAATAGAAGCGGAGTTATTGTTGTTTATATCTGTGAGGCCATGAATCACCAATGACGGCCGGATTGCCTACCACTCGAAACGATCGATGTTTGACGAAACTATGCAAGTTCGTCGCAGATCGGCACAAGGTGGGTCGATGTGACGTGTTTTAAGCTACAAATTGCTATGTCGCATATTCGCATACGACGAATAGAAGCGGAGTTATTGTTGTTTGTATCTGTGAGGCCATGAATCACCATTGACGGCCGGATTGCCTACCACTCGAAACGATCGACGTTTGACGAAACCATGCAAGTTCGTCGCAGATCGGCAGAAGGTGGGTCGATGTGACGTGTTTTAAGCTACAAATTGCTATGTCGCATATTCGCATACGACGAATAGAAGCGGAGTTATTGTTGTTTGTATCTGTGAGGCCATGAATCACCATTGACGGCCGGATTGCCTACCACTCGAAACGATCGACGTTTGACGAAACCATGCAAGTTCGTCGCAGATCGGCAGAAGGTGGGTCGATGTGACGTGTTTTAAGCTACAAATTGCAATGTCGCAGATTCGCATACGACGTATAGAAGCGGACTTAGAGTTGTTTATATCTATGAGGCCATGAATCGCCCTTGACTACCGGATTGCCTACCACTCGAAACGATCGACGTTTGACGAAACTATACAAGTACGTCGCAGATCGGCATGAGGTGGGTCGATGTGTCGTGTTCTAAGCTACAAATTGCTATGTCGCAGATTCGCATACGACGAATAGAAGCGGAGTTATTGTTGTTTATATCTGTGAGGCCATGAATCACCATTGACGGCCGGATTCCCTACCACTCGAAACGATCGACGTTTGACGAAACTATGCAAGTTCGTCGCACATCGGCACAAGGTGGGTCGATGTGACGTGTTTTAAGCTACAAATTGCTATGTCGCAGATTTGCATTCGACGAATAGAAGCGGAGTTATAATTGTTTATATCTGTCAGGTCATGAAACACCATTGACGGCCGGATTGCTTTCCACTCGAAACGATCGATGTTTGACAAAACTATGCAAGTTCGTCGCAGATCGGTACTAGGTGGGTCGATATGACGTGTTTTCAGCTACAAATTGCTATGTCGCAGATTTGCATTCGACGAATAGAAGCGGAGTTATAGTTGTTTATATCTGTGAGGCCGTGAATCACCATTGACGGCCGGATTCCCTACCACTCGAAACGATCGACGTTTGACGAAACCATGCAAGTTCGTCGCAGATCGGCAGAAGGTGGGTCGATATGACGTGTTTTAAGCTACAAATTGCTATGTCGCATATTCGCATACGACGAATAGAAACGGAGTTATTGTTGTTTATATCTGTGAGGCCATGAATCACCATTGACGGCCGGATTGCCTACCACTCGAAACGATCGATGTTTGACGGATCTATGCAAGTTCGTCGCAGATCGGCACAAGGTGGTTCGATGTGACGTGTTTTAAGCTACAAATTGCTATGTCGCAGATTTGCATTCGACGAATAGAAGCGGAGTTATAATTGTTTATATCTGTCAGGCCATGAATCACCATTGACGGCCGGATTGCTTTCCACTCGAAACGATCGATGTTTGACAAAACTATGCAAGTTCGTCGCCGATCGGTATAAGGTGGTTCGTTGGGGCGTGTTTTAAGCTACAAATTGCTATGTCGCAGATTCGCATACGACGAATAGAAGCGGAGTTATTGTGGTTTATATCTGTGAGGCCATGAATCGCCATTGACTACCGGATTGCCTACCACTCGAAACGATCGACGTTTGACGAAACTATACAAGTACGTCGCAGATCGGCAGGAGGTGGGTCGATGTGTCGTGTTTTAAGCTACAAATTGCTATGTCGCATATTCGCATACGACGAATAGAAGCGGAGTTATTGTTGTTTGTATCTGTGAGGCCATGAATCACCATTGACGGCCGGATTGCCTACCACTCGAAACGATCGACGTTTGACGAAACCATGCAAGTTCGTCGCAGATCGGCACAAGGTGGGTCGATGTGACGTGTTTCAAGCTACAAATTGCTATGTCGCAGATTTGCATTCGACAAATAGAAGCGGAGTTATAGTTGTTTATATCTGTGAGGCCATGAATCACCATTGACGGCCGGATTCCCTACCACTCGAAACGATCGACGTTTGACGAAACCATGCAAGTTCGTCACAGATCGGCAGAAGGTGGGTCGATGTGACGTGTTTTAAGCTACAAATTGCTATGTCGCATATTCGCATACGACGAATAGAAGCGGAGTTATTATTGTTTATATCTGTGAGGCCATGAATCACCATTAACGGCCGGATTGCCTACCTCTCGAAACGATCGATGTTTGACGAAACTATGCAAGTTCGTCGCAGATCGGCACAAGGTGGGTCGATGTGACGTGTTTTAAGCTAAAAATTGCTATGTCGCAGATTTGCATTCGACGAATAGAAGCGGAGTTATAGTTGTTTATATCTGTCAGGCCATGAATCACCATTGACGGCCGGATTGCTTTCCACTCGAAACGATCGATGCTTGACAAAACTATGCAAGTTCGTCGCAGATCGGTATAAGGTGGGTCGTTGGGCCGTGTTTTTTGCTACAAATTGCTACGTCGCAGATTTGCATACGGCGAATAGAAGCGGAGTTATAGTTGTTTATATCTGTGAGGCCATGAATCACCATTGACGGCCGGATTGCTTTCCACTCGAAACGATCGATATTTGACGAAACTATGCAAGTTCGTCGCAAATCGGTATAAGGTGGTTCGTTGGGGCGTGTTTTAAGCTACAAATTGCTATGTCGCAGATTCGCATACGACGTATAGAAGCGGACTTATAGTTGTTTATATCTATGAGGCCATGAATCGCCATTGACTACCGGATTGCCTACCACTCGAAACGATCGACGTTTGACGAAACTATACAAGTACGTCGCAGATCGGCATTGGGTGGGTCGATGTGGCGTGTTTTAAGCTACAAATTGCTATGTCGCATATTCGCATACGACGAATAGAAGCGGAGTTATTGTTGTTTAAATCTGTGAGGCCATGAATCACCATTGACGGCCGGATTGCTTTCCACTCGAAACGATCGATGTTTGACAAAACTATGCAAGTTCGTCGCAGATCGGTATAAGGTGGTTCGTTGGGGCGTGTTTTATGCTATAAATTGCTATGTCGCAGATTTGCATACGACGAATAGAAGCGGAGTTATTGTTGCTTATATCTGTGAGGCCATGAATCACCATTGACGGCCGGATTCCCTACCACTCGAAACGATCGACGTTTGACGAAACCATGCAAGTTCGTCGCAGATCGGCAGAAGGTGGGTCGATATGACGTGTTTTAAGCTACAAATTGCTATGTCGCATATTCGCATACGACGAATAGAAGCGGAGTTATTGTTGTTTATATCTGTGAGGCCATGAATCACCATTGACGGCCGGATTGCCTACCATTCGAAACGATCGATGTTTGACGGATCTATGCAAGTTCGTCGCAGATCGGCACAAGGTGGTTCGATGTGACGTGTTTTAAGCTACAAATTGCTATGTCGCATATTCGCATACGACGAATAGAAGCGGAGTTATTGTTGTTTGTATCTGTGAGGCCATGAATCACCATTGACGGCCGGATTGCCTACCACTCGAAACGATCGACGTTTGACGAAACCATGCAAGTTCGTCGCAGATCGGCAGAAGGTGGGTCGATGTGACGTGTTTTAAGCTACAAATTGCAATGTCGCAGATTCGCATACGACGTATAGAAGCGGACTTAGAGTTGTTTATATCTATGAGGCCATGAATCGCCATTGACTACCGGATTGCCTACCACTCGAAACTATCGACGTTTGACGAAACTATACAAGTACGTCGCAGATCGGCATGAGGTGGGTCGATGTGTCGTGTTCTAAGCTACAAATTGCTATGTCGCAGATTCGCATACGACGAATAGAAGCGGAGTTATTGTTGTTTATATCTGTGAGGCCATGAATCACCATTGACGGCCGGATTCCCTACCACTCGAAACGATCGACGTTTGACGAAACTATGCAAGTTCGTCGCACATCGGCACAAGGTGGGTCGATGTGACGTGTTTTAAGCTACAAATTGCTATGTCGCAGATTTGCATTCGACGAATAGAAGCGGAGTTATTGTTGTTTATATCTGTGAGGCCATGAATCACCATTGACGGCCGGATTGCCTACCATTCGAAACGATCGATGTTTGACGGATCTATGCAGGTTCGTCGCAGATCGGCACAAGGTGGTTCGATGTGACGTGTTTTAAGCTACAAATTGCTATGTCGCAGATTTGCATACGACGAATAGAAGCGGAGTTATTGTTGTTTATATCTGTGAGGCCATGAATCACCAATGACGGCCGGATTGCTTTCCACTCGAAACGATCGATGTTTGACAAAACTATGCAAGTTCGTCGCAGATCGGTATAAGGTGGTTCGTTAGGGCGTGTTTTAAGCTACAAATTGCTATGTCGCAGATTCGCATACGACGAATAGAAGCGGAGTTATTGTGGTTTATATCTGTGAGGCCATGAATCACCATTGACGGCCGGATTCCCTGCCACTCGAAACGATCGACGTTTGACGAAACCATGCAAGTTCGTCGCAGATCGGCACAAGGTGGGTCGATGTGACGTGTTTTAAGCTACAAATTGCAATGTCGCAGATTTGCATACGACGAATAGAAGCGGAGTTATTGTTGTTTATATCTTTGGGGCCATGAATCACCATTGACGGCCGGATTGCTTTCCACTCGACACGATCGATGTTTGACGAAACTATGCAAGTTCGTCGCAGATCGGTATAAGGTGGTTCGTTGGGGCGTGTTTTAAGCTACAAATTGCTATGTCGCATATTCGCATACGACGAATAGTAGCGGAGTTATTGTTGTTTATATCTGTGAGGCCATGAATCACCATTGACGGCCGGATTGCTTTCCACTCGAAACGATCGGTGTTTGACAAAACTATGCAAGTTCGTCGCAGATCGGTATAAGGTAGTTCGTTGGGTCGTGTTTAATGCTACAAATTGCTATGTCGCAGATTTGCATACGACGAATAGAAGCGGAGTTTTTGTTGTTTATATCTGTGAGGCCATGAATCACCAATGACGGCCGGATTGCCTACCACTCGAAACGATCGATATTTGACGAAACTATGCAAGTTCGTCGCAGATCGGCACAAGGTGGGTCGATGTGAGGTGTTTTAAGCTACAAATTGCTATGTCGCAGATTTGCATTCGACGAATAGAAGCGGAGTTATAGTTGTTTATATCTGTGAGGCCATGAATCACCATTGACGGCCGGATTCCCTACCACTCGAAACGATCGACGTTTGACGAAACCATGCAAGTTCGTCGCAGATCGGCAGAAGGTGGGTCGATGTGACGTGTTTTAAGCTACAAATTGCTATGTCGCATATTCGCATACGACGAATAGAAGCGGAGTTATTGTTGTTTATATCTGTGAGGCCATGAATCACCATTGACGGCCGGATTGCATTCCACTCGAAACGATCGATGTTTGACAAAACTATGCAAGTTCGTCGCAGATCGGTATAAGGTGGATCGTTGGGGCGTGTTTTATGCTACAAATTGCTATGTCGCAGATTTGCATACGACGAATAGAAGCGGAGTTATTGTTGTTTATATCTGTGAGGCCATGAATCACCAATGACGGCCGGATTGCCTACCACTCGAAACGATCGATGTTTGACGAAACTATGCAAGTTCGTCGCAGATCGGCACAAGGTGGGTCGATGTGACGTGTTTTAAGCTACAAATTGCTATGTCGCAGATTTGCATTCGACGAATAGAAGCGGAGTTATTGTTGTTTGTATCTGTGAGGCCATGAATCACCATTGACGGCCGGATTGCCTACCACTCGAAACGATCGATGTTTGACGAAACTATGCAAGTTCGTCGCAGATCGATAAAAGGTGGGTCGTTGGGTCGTGTTTTATGCTACAAATTGCTATGTCTTAGATTTGCATGCGACGTATAGAAGCGGAGTTATTGTTGTTTATATCTGTCAGGCCATGAATCACCATTGACGGCCGGATTGCTTTCCACTCGAAACGATCGACGTTTGACGAAACTATGCAAGTTCGTCGCAGGTCGGTATAAGGTGGTTCGTTGGGGCGTGTTTTAAGCTACAAATTGCTAGGTCGCATATTCGCATACGACGAATAGAAGCGGAGTTATAGTTGTTTATATCTGTGAGGCCATGAATCGCCATTGTCTACCGGATTGCCTACCACTCGAAACGATCGATGTTTGACGAAACTATACAAGTACGTCGCAGATCGGCATGAGGTGGGTCGATGTGTCGTGTTTTAAGCTACAAATCGCTATGTCGCAAATTTGCATTCGACGAATAGAAGCTGAGTTATAGTTGTTTATATCTGTCAGGCCATGAATCACCATTGACGGCCGGATTGCTTTCCACTCGAAACGATCGATGTTTGACAAAATTATGCAAGTACGTCGCAGATCGGTATAAGGTGGTTCGTTGGGGCGTGTTTTATGCTACAAATTGTTATGTCGCAGATTTGCATATGACGAATAGAAGCGGAGTTATTGTTGTTTCTATCTGTGAGGCCATGATTCACCATTGACGGCCGGATTGCCTACCACTCGAAACGATCGATGTTTGACGAAACTATGCAAGTTCGTCGCAGATCGGCACAAGGTGGGTCGATATGACGTGTTTTCAGCTACAAATTGCTATGTCGCAGATTTGCATTCGACGAATAGAAGCGGAGTTATAGTTGTTTATATCTGTGAGGCCGTGAATCACCATTGACGGCCGGATTCCCTACCACTCGAAACGATCGACGTTTGACGAAACCATGCAAGTTCGTCGCAGATCGGCAGAAGGTGGGTCGATGTGACGTGTTTTAAGCTACAAATTGCTATGTCGCATATTCGCATACGACGAATAGAAGCTGTGTTATAGTTGTTTATATCTGTCAGGCCATGAATCACCATTGACGGCCGGATTGCTTTCCACTCGAAACGATCGATGTTTGACAAAATTATGCAAGTTCGTCGCAGATCGGTATAAGGTGGTTCGTTGGGGCGTGTTTTATGCTACAAATTGTTATGTCGCAGATTTGCATATGACGAATAGAAGCGGAGTTATTGTTGTTTCTATCTGTGAGGCCATGAATCACCATTGACGGCCGGATTGCCTACCACTCGAAACGATCGATGTTTGACGAAACTATGCAAGTTCGTCGCAGATCGGCACAAGGTGGGTCGATATGACGTGTTTTCAGCTACAAATTGCTATGTCGCAAATTTGCATTCGACGAATAGAAGCGGAGTTATAGTTGTTTATATCTGTGAGGCCGTGAATCACCATTGACGGCCGGATTCCCTACCACTCGAAACGATCGACGTTTGACGAAACCATGCAAGTTCGTCGCAGATCGGCAGAAGGTGGGTCGATATGACGTGTTTTAAGCTACAAATTGCTATGTCGCATATTCGCATACGACGAATAGAAGCGGAGTTATAGTTGTTTATATCTGTGAGGCCATGAATCGCCATTGTCTACCGGATTGCCTACCACTCGAAACGATCGATGTTTGACGAAACTATACAAGTACGTCGCAGATCGGCATGAGGTGGGTCGATGTGTCGTGTTTTAAGCTACAAATCGCTATGTCGCAAATTTGCATTCGACGAATAGAAGCTGAGTTATAGTTGTTTATATCTGTCAGGCCATGAATCACCATTGACGGCCGGATTGCTTTCCACTCGAAACGATCGATGTTTGACAAAATTATGCAAGTACGTCGCAGATCGGTATAAGGTGGTTCGTTGGGGCGTGTTTTATGCTACAAATTGTTATGTCGCAGATTTGCATATGACGAATAGAAGCGGAGTTATTGTTGTTTCTATCTGTGAGGCCATGATTCACCATTGACGGCCGGATTGCCTACCACTCGAAACGATCGATGTTTGACGAAACTATGCAAGTTCGTCGCAGATCGGCACAAGGTGGGTCGATATGACGTGTTTTCAGCTACAAATTGCTATGTCGCAGATTTGCATTCGACGAATAGAAGCGGAGTTATAGTTGTTTATATCTGTGAGGCCGTGAATCACCATTGACGGCCGGATTCCCTACCACTCGAAACGATCGACGTTTGACGAAACCATGCAAGTTCGTCGCAGATCGGCAGAAGGTGGGTCGATGTGACGTGTTTTAAGCTACAAATTGCTATGTCGCATATTCGCATACGACGAATAGAAGCTGTGTTATAGTTGTTTATATCTGTCAGGCCATGAATCACCATTGACGGCCGGATTGCTTTCCACTCGAAACGATCGATGTTTGACAAAATTATGCAAGTTCGTCGCAGATCGGTATAAGGTGGTTCGTTGGGGCGTGTTTTATGCTACAAATTGTTATGTCGCAGATTTGCATATGACGAATAGAAGCGGAGTTATTGTTGTTTCTATCTGTGAGGCCATGAATCACCATTGACGGCCGGATTGCCTACCACTCGAAACGATCGATGTTTGACGAAACTATGCAAGTTCGTCGCAGATCGGCACAAGGTGGGTCGATATGACGTGTTTTCAGCTACAAATTGCTATGTCGCAAATTTGCATTCGACGAATAGAAGCGGAGTTATAGTTGTTTATATCTGTGAGGCCGTGAATCACCATTGACGGCCGGATTCCCTACCACTCGAAACGATCGACGTTTGACGAAACCATGCAAGTTCGTCGCAGATCGGCAGAAGGTGGGTCGATATGACGTGTTTTAAGCTACAAATTGCTATGTCGCATATTCGCATACGACGAATAGAAGCGGAGTTATTGTTGTTTATATCTGTGAGGCCATGAATCACCATTGACGGCCGGATTGCCTACCACTCGAAACGATCGATGTTTGACGGATCTATGCAAGTTCGTCGCAGATCGGCACAAGGTGGTTCGATGTGACGTGTTTTAAGCTACAAATTGCTATGTCGCAGATTTGCATTCGACGAATAGAAGCGGAGTTATAATTGTTTATATCTGTCAGGCCATGAATCACCATTGACGGCCGGATTGCTTTCCACTCGAAACGATCGATGTTTGACAAAACTATGCAAGTTCGTCGCAGATCGGTATAAGGTGGTTCGTTGGGGCGTGTGTTAAGCTACAAATTGCTATGTCGCAGATTCGCATACGACGAATAGAAGCGGAGTTATTGTGGTTTATATCTGTGAGGCCATGAATCGCCATTGACTACCGGATTGCCTACCACTCGAAACGATCGACGTTTGACGAAACTACACAAGTACGTCGCAGATCGGCATGAGGTGGGTCGATGTGTCGTGTTTTAAGCTACAAATTGCTATGTCGCAGATTCGCATACGACGAATAGAAGCGGAGTTATTGTTGTTTATATCTGTGAGGCCATGAATCACCATTGACGGCCGGATTCCCTACCACTCGAAACGATCGATGTTTGACGAAACCATGCAAGTTCGTCGCAGATCGGCACAAGGTGGGTCGATGTGACGTGTTTCAAGCTACAAATTGCTATGTCGCATATTAGCATACGACAAATAGAAGCGGAGTTATAGTTGTTTATATCTGTGAGGCCATGAATCACCATTGACGGCCGGATTCCCTACCACTCGAAACGATCGACGTTTGACGAAACCATGCAAGTTCGTCGCAGATCGGCAGAAGGTGGGTCGATGTGACGTGTTTTAAGCTACAAATTGCTATGTCGCATATTCGCATACGACGAATAGAAGCGGAGTTATTATTGTTTATATCTGTGAGGCCATGAATCACCATTAACGGCCGGATTGCCTACCACTCGAAACGATCGATGTTTGACGAAACTATGCAAGTTCGTCGCAGATCGGCACAAGGTGGGTCGTTGGGCCGTGTTTTTTGCTACAAATTTCTACGTCGCAGATTTGCATACGGCGAATAGAAGCGGAGTTATAGTTGTTTATATCTGTGAGGCCATGAATCACCATTGACGGCCGGATTGCTTTCCACTCGAAACGATCGATATTTGACAAAACTATGCAAGTTCGTCGCAGATCGGTATAAGGTGGTTCGTTGGGGCGTGTTTTATGCTATAAATTGCTATGTCGCAGATTTGCATACGACGAATAGAAGCGGAGTTATTGTTGTTTATATCTGTGAGGCCATGAATCACCAATGACGGCCGGATTGCCTACCACTCGAAACGATCGATGTTTGACGAAACTATGCAAGTTCGTCGCAGATCGGCACAAGGTGGGTCGATGTGACGTGTTTTAAGCTACAAATTGCTATGTCGCATATTCGCATACGACGAATAGAAGCGGAGTTATTGTTGTTTGTATCTGTGAGGCCATGAATCACCATTGACGGCCGGATTGCCTACCACTCGAAACGATCGACGTTTGACGAAACCATGCAAGTTCGTCGCAGATCGGCAGAAGGTGGGTCGATGTGACGTGTTTTAAGCTACAAATTGCTATGTCGCATATTCGCATACGACGAATAGAAGCGGAGTTATTGTTGTTTGTATCTGTGAGGCCATGAATCACCATTGACGGCCGGATTGCCTACAACTCGAAACGATCGACGTTTGACGAAACCATGCAAGTTCGTCGCAGATCGGCAGAAGGTGGGTCGATGTGACGTGTTTTAAGCTACAAATTGCTATGTCGCATATTCGCATACGACGAATAGAAGCTGAGTTATAGTTGTTTATATCTGTCAGGCCATGAATCACCATTGACGGCCGGATTGCTTTCCACTCGAAACGATCGATGTTTGACAAAATTATGCAAGTTCGTCGCAGATCGGTATAAGGTGGTTCGTTGGGGCGTGTTTTATGCTACAAATTGTTATGTCGCAGATTTGCATATGACGAATAGAAGCGGAGTTATTGTTGTTTCTATCTGTGAGGCCATGAATCACCATTGACGGCCGGATTGCCTACCACTCGAAACGATCGATGTTTGACGAAACTATGCAAGTTCGTCGCAGATCGGCACAAGGTGGGTCGATATGACGTGTTTTCAGCTACAAATTGCTATGTCGCAAATTTGCATTCGACGAATAGAAGCGGAGTTATAGTTGTTTATATCTGTGAGGCCGTGAATCACCATTGACGGCCGGATTCCCTACCACTCGAAACGATCGACGTTTGACGAAACCATGCAAGTTCGTCGCAGATCGGCAGAAGGTGGGTCGATGTGACGTGTTTTAAGCTACAAATTGCTATGTCGCATATTCGCATACGACGAATAGAAGCGGAGTTATTATTGTTTATATCTGTGAGGCCATGAATCACCATTAACGGCCGGATTGCCTACCACTCGAAACGATCGATGTTTGACGAAACTATGCAAGTTCGTCGCAGATCGGCACAAGGTGGGTCGATGTGACGTGTTTTAAGCTAAAAATTGCTATGTCGCAGATTTGCATTCGACGAATAGAAGCGGAGTTATAGTTGTTTATATCTGTCAGGCCATGAATCACCATTGACGGCCGGATTGCTTTCCACTCGAAACGATCGATGCTTGACAAAACTATGCAAGTTCGTCGCAGATCGGTATAAGGTGGGTCGTTGGGCCGTGTTTTTTGCTACAAATTGCTACGTCGCAGATTTGCATACGGCGAATAGAAGCGGAGTTATAGTTGTTTATATCTGTGAGGCCATGAATCACCATTGACGGCCGGATTGCTTTCCACTCGAAACGATCGATATTTGACGAAACTATGCAAGTTCGTCGCAAATCGGTATAAGGTGGTTCGTTGGGGCGTGTTTTAAGCTACAAAATGCTATGTCGCAGATTCGCATACGACGTATAGAAGCGGACTTATAGTTGTTTATATCTATGAGGCCATGAATCGCCATTGACTACCGGATTGCCTACCACTCGAAACGATCGACGTTTGACGAAACTATACAAGTACGTCGCAGATCGGCATTGGGTGGGTCGATGTGGCGTGTTTTAAGCTACAAATTGCTATGTAGCATATTCGCATACGACGAATAGAAGCGGAGTTATTGTTGTTTAAATCTGTGAGGCCATGAATCACCATTGACGGCCGGATTGCTTTCCACTCGAAACGATCGATGTTTGACAAAACTATGCAAGTTCGTCGCAGATCGGTATAAGGTGGTTCGTTGGGGCGTGTTTTATGCTATAAATTGCTATGTCGCAGATTTGCATACGACGAATAGAAGCGGAGTTATTGTTGTTTATATCTGTGAGGCCATGAATCACCAATGACGGCCGGATTGCCTACCACTCGAAACGATCGACGTTTGACGAAACCATGCAAGTTCGTCGCAGATCGGCAGAAGGTGGGTCGATGTGACGTGTTTTAAGCTACAAATTGCTATGTCGCATATTCGCATACGACGAATAGAAGCGGAGTTATTGTTGTTTGTATCTGTGAGGCCATGAATCACCATTGACGGCCGGATTGCCTACCACTCGAAACGATCGACGTTTGACGAAACCATGCAAGTTCGTCGCAGATCGGCAGAAGGTGGGTCGATGTGACGTGTTTTAAGCTACAAATTGCAATGTCGCAGATTCGCATACGACGTATAGAAGCGGACTTAGAGTTGTTTATATCTATGAAGCCATGAATCGCCATTGACTACCGGATTGCCTACCACTCGAAACGATCGACGTTTGACGAAACTATACAAGTACGTCGCAGATCGGCATGAGGTGGGTCGATGTGTCGTGTTCTAAGCTACAAATTGCTATGTCGCAGATTCGCATACGACGAATAGAAGCGGAGTTATTGTTGTTTATATCTGTGAGGCCATGAATCACCATTGACGGCCGGATTCCCTACCACTCGAAACGATCGACGTTTGACGAAACTATGCAAGTTCGTCGCACATCGGCACAAGGTGGGTCGATGTGACGTGTTTTAAGCTACAAATTGCTATGTCGCAGATTTGCATTCGACGAATAGAAGCGGAGTTATAATTGTTTATATCTGTCAGGTCATGAAACACCATTGACGGCCGGATTGCTTTCCACTCGAAACGATCGATGTTTGACAAAACTATGCAAGTTCGTCGCAGATCGGTACTAGGTGGGTCGATATGACGTGTTTTCAGCTACAAATTGCTATGTCGCAGATTTGCATTCGACGAATAGAAGCGGAGTTATAGTTGTTTATATCTGTGAGGCCGTGAATCACCATTGACGGCCGGATTCCCTACCACTCGAAACGATCGACGTTTGACGAAACCATGCAAGTTCGTCGCAGATCGGCAGAAGGTGGGTCGATATGACGTGTTTTAAGCTACAAATTGCTATGTCGCATATTCGCATACGACGAATAGAAACGGAGTTATTGTTGTTTATATCTGTGAGGCCATGAATCACCATTGACGGCCGGATTGCCTACCACTCGAAACGATCGATGTTTGACGGATCTATGCAAGTTCGTCGCAGATCGGCACAAGGTGGTTCGATGTGACGTGTTTTAAGCTACAAATTGCTATGTCGCAGATTTGCATTCGACGAATAGAAGCGGAGTTATAATTGTTTATATCTGTCAGGCCATGAATCACCATTGACGGCCGGATTGCTTTCCACTCGAAACGATCGATGTTTGACAAAACTATGCAAGTTCGTCGCAGATCGGTATAAGGTGGTTCGTTGGGGCGTGTTTTAAGCTACAAATTGCTATGTCGCAGATTCGCATACGACGAATAGAAGCGGAGTTATTGTGGTTTATATCTGTGAGGCCATGAATCGCCATTGACTACCGGATTGCCTACCACTCGAAACGATCGACGTTTGACGAAACTATACAAGTACGTCGCAGATCGGCAGGAGGTGGGTCGATGTGTCGTGTTTTAAGCTACAAATTGCTATGTCGCATATTCGCATACGACGAATAGAAGCGGAGTTATTGTTGTTTGTATCTGTGAGGCCATGAATCACCATTGACGGCCGGATTGCCTACCACTCGAAACGATCGACGTTTGACGAAACCATGCAAGTTCGTCGCAGATCGGCACAAGGTGGGTCGATGTGACGTGTTTCAAGCTACAAATTGCTATGTCGCAGATTTGCATTCGACAAATAGAAGCGGAGTTATAGTTGTTTATATCTGTGAGGCCATGAATCACCATTGACGGCCGGATTCCCTACCACTCGAAACGATCGACGTTTGACGAAACCATGCAAGTTCGTCACAGATCGGCAGAAGGTGGGTCGATGTGACGTGTTTTAAGCTACAAATTGCTATGTCGCATATTCGCATACGACGAATAGAAGCGGAGTTATTATTGTTTATATCTGTGAGGCCATGAATCACCATTAACGGCCGGATTGCCTACCTCTCGAAACGATCGATGTTTGACGAAACTATGCAAGTTCGTCGCAGATCGGCACAAGGTGGGTCGATGTGACGTGTTTTAAGCTAAAAATTGCTATGTCGCAGATTTGCATTCGACGAATAGAAGCGGAGTTATAGTTGTTTATATCTGTCAGGCCATGAATCACCATTGACGGCCGGATTGCTTTCCACTCGAAACGATCGATGCTTGACAAAACTATGCAAGTTCGTCGCAGATCGGTATAAGGTGGGTCGTTGGGCCGTGTTTTTTGCTACAAATTGCTACGTCGCAGATTTGCATACGGCGAATAGAAGCGGAGTTATAGTTGTTTATATCTGTGAGGCCATGAATCACCATTGACGGCCGGATTGCTTTCCACTCGAAACGATCGATATTTGACGAAACTATGCAAGTTCGTCGCAAATCGGTATAAGGTGGTTCGTTGGGGCGTGTTTTAAGCTACAAATTGCTATGTCGCAGATTCGCATACGACGTATAGAAGCGGACTTATAGTTGTTTATATCTATGAGGCCATGAATCGCCATTGACTACCGGATTGCCTACCACTCGAAACGATCGACGTTTGACGAAACTATACAAGTACGTCGCAGATCGGCATTGGGTGGGTCGATGTGGCGTGTTTTAAGCTACAAATTGCTATGTCGCATATTCGCATACGACGAATAGAAGCGGAGTTATTGTTGTTTAAATCTGTGAGGCCATGAATCACCATTGACGGCCGGATTGCTTTCCACTCGAAACGATCGATGTTTGACAAAACTATGCAAGTTCGTCGCAGATCGGTATAAGGTGGTTCGTTGGGGCGTGTTTTATGCTATAAATTGCTATGTCGCAGATTTGCATACGACGAATAGAAGCGGAGTTATTGTTGCTTATATCTGTGAGGCCATGAATCACCATTGACGGCCGGATTCCCTACCACTCGAAACGATCGACGTTTGACGAAACCATGCAAGTTCGTCGCAGATCGGCAGAAGGTGGGTCGATATGACGTGTTTTAAGCTACAAATTGCTATGTCGCATATTCGCATACGACGAATAGAAGCGGAGTTATTGTTGTTTATATCTGTGAGGCCATGAATCACCATTGACGGCCGGATTGCCTACCATTCGAAACGATCGATGTTTGACGGATCTATGCAAGTTCGTCGCAGATCGGCACAAGGTGGTTCGATGTGACGTGTTTTAAGCTACAAATTGCTATGTCGCATATTCGCATACGACGAATAGAAGCGGAGTTATTGTTGTTTGTATCTGTGAGGCCATGAATCACCATTGACGGCCGGATTGCCTACCACTCGAAACGATCGACGTTTGACGAAACCATGCAAGTTCGTCGCAGATCGGCAGAAGGTGGGTCGATGTGACGTGTTTTAAGCTACAAATTGCAATGTCGCAGATTCGCATACGACGTATAGAAGCGGACTTAGAGTTGTTTATATCTATGAGGCCATGAATCGCCATTGACTACCGGATTGCCTACCACTCGAAACTATCGACGTTTGACGAAACTATACAAGTACGTCGCAGATCGGCATGAGGTGGGTCGATGTGTCGTGTTCTAAGCTACAAATTGCTATGTCGCAGATTCGCATACGACGAATAGAAGCGGAGTTATTGTTGTTTATATCTGTGAGGCCATGAATCACCATTGACGGCCGGATTCCCTACCACTCGAAACGATCGACGTTTGACGAAACTATGCAAGTTCGTCGCACATCGGCACAAGGTGGGTCGATGTGACGTGTTTTAAGCTACAAATTGCTATGTCGCAGATTTGCATTCGACGAATAGAAGCGGAGTTTTTGTTGTTTATATCTGTGAGGCCATGAATCACCAATGACGGCCGGATTGCCTACCACTCGAAACGATCGATGTTTGACGAAACTATGCAAGTTCGTCGCAGATCGGCACAAGGTGGGTCGATGTGTCGTGTTTTAAGCTACAAATTGCTATGTCGCAGATTTGCATTCGACGAATAGCAGCGGAGATATAATTGTTTACATCTGTGAGGCCATGAATCACCATTGACGGCCGGATTGCTTTCCACTCGAAACGATCGATGTTAGACAAAACTATGCAAGTTCGCCGCAGATCGGTATAAGGTGGTTCGTTGGGGCGTGTTTTATGCTACAAATTGCTATGTCGCAGATTTGCATACGACGAATAGAAGCGGAGTTATTGTTGTTTATATCTGTGAGGCCATGAATCACCATTGACGGCCGGATTCCCTACCACTCGAAACGATCGACGTTTGACGAAACCATGCAAGTTCGTCGCAGATCGGCACAAGGTGGGTCGATGTGACGTGTTTTATGCTACAAATTGCTATGTCGCAGATTTGCATTCGACGAATAGAAGCGGAGTAATTGTGGTTTATATCTTGAGGCCATGAATCACCATTGACGGCCGGATTCCCTGCCACTCGAAACGATCGACGTTTGACGAAACCATGCAAGTTCGTCGCAGATCGGCACAAGGTGGGTCGTTGGGTCGTGTTTTATGCTACAAATTGCTATGTCGCAGATTTGCATTCGACGAATAGAAGCGGAGTTATAGTTGTTTATATCTGTCTGGCCATGAATCCCCATTGACGGCCGGATTGCTTTCCACTAGAATCGATCGAAGTTATCGAAACTATGCAAGTTCGTCGCAGATCGGTATAAGGTGGTTCGTTGGGCGTGTTTTATGCTACAAATTGCTATGTCGCAGATTTGCATACGACGAATAGAAGCGGAGTTATTGTTGTTTATATCTGTGAGGCCATGAATCACCAATGACGGCCGGATAGCTTTCCACTCGAAACGATCGACGTTTGACGAAACCATGCAAGTTCGTCGCAGATCGGCACAAGGTGGGTCGATGTGACGTGTTTTAAGCTACAAATTGCTATGTCGCAGATTTGCATACGACGAATAGAAGCGGAGTTATTGTTGTTTATATCTTTGGGGCCATGAATCACCATTGACGGCCGGATTGCTTTCCACTCGACACGATCGATGTTTGACGAAACTATGCAAGTTCGTCGCAGATCGGTATAAGGTGGTTCGTTGGGGCGTGTTTTAAGCTACAAATTGCTATGTCGCATATTCGCATACGACGAATAGTAGCTGAGTTATTGTTGTTTATATCTGTGAGGCCATGAATCACCATTGACGGCCGGATTGCTTTCCACTCGAAACGATCGGTGTTTGACAAAACTATGCAAGTTCGTCGCAGATCGGTATAAGGTAGTTCGTTGGGTCGTGTTTAATGCTACAAATTGCTATGTCGCAGATTTGCATACGACGAATAGAAGCGGAGTTTTTGTTGTTTATATCTGTGAGGCCATGAATCACCAATGACGGCCGGATTGCCTACCACTCGAAACGATCGATATTTGACGAAACTATGCAAGTTCGTCGCAGATCGGCACAAGGTGGGTCGATGTGTCGTGTTTTAAGCTACAAATTGCTATGTCGCAGATTTGCATTCGACGAATAGAAGCGGAGTTATAGTTGTTTATATCTGTGAGGCCATGAATCACCATTGACGGCCGGATTCCCTACCACTCGAAACGATCGACGTTTGACGAAACCATGCAAGTTCGTCGCAGATCGGCAGAAGGTGGGTCGATGTGACGTGTTTTAAGCTACAAATTGCTATGTCGCATATTCGCATACGACGAATAGAAGCGGAGTTATTGTTGTTTATATCTGTGAGGCCATGAATCACCATTGACGGCCGGATTGCTTTCCACTCGAAACGATCGATGTTTGACAAAACTATGCAAGTTCGTCGCAGATCGGTATAAGGTGGATCGTTGGGGCGTGTTTTATGCTACAAATTGCTATGTCGCAGATTTGCATACGACGAATAGAAGCGGAGTTATTGTTGTTTATATCTGTGAGGCCATGAATCACCAATGACGGCCGGATTGCCTACCACTCGAAACGATCGATGTTTGACGAAACTATGCAAGTTCGTCGCAGATCGGCACAAGGTGGGTCGATGTGACGTGTTTTAAGCTACAAATTGCTATGTCGCAGATTTGCATTCGACGAATAGAAGCGGAGTTATTGTTGTTTGTATCTGTGAGGCCATGAATCACCATTGACGGCCGGATTGCCTACCACTCGAAACGATCGATGTTTGACGAAACTATGCAAGTTCGTCGCAGATCGATAAAAGGTGGGTCGTTGGGTCGTGTTTTATGCTACAAATTGCTATGTCGCAGATTTGCATACGACGTATAGAAGCGGAGTTATTGTTGTTTATATCTGTCAGGCCATGAATCACCATTGACGGCCGGATTGCTTTCCACTCGAAACGATCGACGTTTGACGAAACTATGCAAGTTCGTCGCAGGTCGGTATAAGGTGGTTCGTTGGGGCGTGTTTTAAGCTACAAATTGCTAGGTCGCATATTAGCATACGACGAATAGAAGCGGAGTTATAGTTGTTTATATCTGTGAGGCCATGAATCGCCATTGTCTACCGGATTGCCTACCACTCGAAACGATCGATGTTTGACGAAACTATACAAGTACGTCGCAGATCGGCATGAGGTGGGTCGATGTGTCGTGTTTTAAGCTACAAATCGCTATGTCGCAAATTTGCATTCGACGAATAGAAGCTGAGTTATAGTTGTTTATATCTGTCAGGCCATGAATCACCATTGACGGCCGGATTGCTTTCCACTCGAAACGATCGATGTTTGACAAAATTATGCAAGTACGTCGCAGATCGGTATAAGGTGGTTCGTTGGGGCGTGTTTTATGCTACAAATTGTTATGTCGCAGATTTGCATATGACGAATAGAAGCGGAGTTATTGTTGTTTCTATCTGTGAGGCCATGATTCACCATTGACGGCCGGATTGCCTACCACTCGAAACGATCGATGTTTGACGAAACTATGCAAGTTCGTCGCAGATCGGTATAAGGTGGTTCGTTGGGGCGTGTTTTATGCTACAAATTGTTATGTCGCAGATTTGCATATGACGAATAGAAGCGGAGTTATTGTTGTTTCTATCTGTGAGGCCATGAATCACCATTGACGGCCGGATTGCCTACCACTCGAAACGATCGATGTTTGACGAAACTATGCAAGTTCGTCGCAGATCGGCACAAGGTGGGTCGATATGACGTGTTTTCAGCTACAAATTGCTATGTCGCAAATTTGCATTCGACGAATAGAAGCGGAGTTATAGTTGTTTATATCTGTGAGGCCGTGAATCACCATTGACGGCCGGATTGCCTACCACTCGAAACGATCGATGTTTGACGGATCTATGCAAGTTCGTCGCAGATCGGCACAAGGTGGTTCGATGTGACGTGTTTTAAGCTACAAATTGCTATGTCGCAGATTTGCATTCGACGAATAGAAGCGGAGTTATAATTGTTTATATCTGTCAGGCCATGAATCACCATTGACGGCCGGATTGCTTTCCACTCGAAACGATCGATGTTTGACAAAACTATGCAAGTTCGTCGCAGATCGGTATAAGGTGGTTCGTTGGGGCGTGTTTTAAGCTACAAATTGCTATGTCGCAGATTCGCATACGACGAATAGAAGCGGAGTTATTGTGGTTTATATCTGTGAGGCCATGAATCGCCATTGACTACCGGATTGCCTACCACTCGAAACGATCGACGTTTGACGAAACTACACAAGTACGTCGCAGATCGGCATGAGGTGGGTCGATGTGTCGTGTTTTAAGCTACAAATTGCTATGTCGCAGATTCGCATACGACGAATAGAAGCGGAGTTATTGTTGTTTATATCTGTGAGGCCATGAATCACCATTGACGGCCGGATTCCCTACCACTCGAAACGATCGATGTTTGACGAAACCATGCAAGTTCGTCGCAGATCGGCACAAGGTGGGTCGATGTGACGTGTTTCAAGCTACAAATTGCTATGTCGCAGATTTGCATTCGACAAATAGAAGCGGAGTTATAGTTGTTTATATCTGTGAGGCCATGAATCACCATTGACGGCCGGATTCCCTACCACTCGAAACGATCGACGTTTGACGAAACCATGCAAGTTCGTCGCAGATCGGCAGAAGGTGGGTCGATGTGACGTGTTTTAAGCTACAAATTGCTATGTCGCATATTCGCATACGACGAATAGAAGCGGAGTTATTATTGTTTATATCTGTGAGGCCATGAATCACCATTAACTGCCGGATTGCCTACCACTCGAAACGATCGATGTTTGACGAAACTATGCAAGTTCGTCGCAGATCGGCACAAGGTGGGTCGTTGGGCCGTGTTTTTTGCTACAAATTTCTACGTCGCAGATTTGCATACGGCGAATAGAAGCGGAGTTATAGTTGTTTATATCTGTGAGGCCATGAATCACCATTGACGGCCGGATTGCTTTCCACTCGAAACGATCGATATTTGACGAAACTATGCAAGTTCGTCGCAAATCGGTATAAGGTGGTTCGTTGGGGCGTGTTTTAAGCTACAAATTGCTATGTCGCAGATTCGCATACGACGTATAGAAGCGGACTTATAGTTGTTTATATCTATGAGGCCATGAATCGCCATTGACTACCGGATTGCCTACCACTCGAAACGATCGATGTTTGACGAAACTATGCAAGTTCGTCGCAGATCGGCACAAGGTGGGTCGATGTGACGTGTTTCAAGCTACAAATTGCTATGTCGCAGATTTGCATTCGACAAATAGAAGCGGAGTTATAGTTGTTTATATCTGTGAGGCCATGAATCACCATTGACGGCCGGATTCCCTACCACTCGAAACGATCGACGTTTGACGAAACCATGCAAGTTCGTCGCAGATCGGCAGAAGGTGGGTCGATGTGACGTGTTTTAAGCTACAAATTGCTATGTCGCATATTCGCATACGACGAATAGAAGCGGAGTTATTGTTGTTTAAATCTGTGAGGCCATGAATCACCATTGACGGCCGGATTGCTTTCCACTCGAAACGATCGATGTTTGACAAAACTATGCAAGTTCGTCGCAGATCGGTATAAGGTGGTTCGTTGGGGCGTGTTTTATGCTATAAATTGCTATGTCGCAGATTTGCATACGACGAATAGAAGCGGAGTTATTGTTGTTTATATCTGTGAGGCCATGAATCACCAATGACGGCCGGATTGCCTACCACTCGAAACGATCGATGTTTGACGAAACAATGCAAGTTCGTCGCAGATCGGCACAAGGTGGGTCGATGTGACGTGTTTTAAGCTACAAATTGCTATGTCGCATATTCGCATACGACGAATAGAAGCGGAGTTATTGTTGTTTGTATCTGTGAGGCCATGAATCACCATTGACGGCCGGATTGCCTACCACTCGAAACGATCGACGTTTGACGAAACCATGCAAGTTCGTCGCAGATCGGCAGAAGGTGGGTCGATGTGACGTGTTTTAAGCTACAAATTGCTATGTCGCATATTCGCATACGACGAATAGAAGCGGAGTTATTGTTGTTTATATCTGTGAGGCCATGAATCACCATTGACGGCCGGATTGCCTACCACTCGAAACGATCGACGTTTGACGAAACCATGCAAGTTCGTCGCAGATCGGCAGAAGGTGGGTCGATGTGACGTGTTTTAAGCTACAAATTGCTATGTCGCATATTCGCATACGACGAATAGAAGCTGAGTTATAGTTGTTTATATCTGTCAGGCCATGAATCACCATTGACGGCCGGATTGCTTTCCACTCGAAACGATCGATGTTTGACAAAATTATGCAAGTTCGTCGCAGATCGGTATAAGGTGGTTCGTTGGGGCGTGTTTTATGCTACAAATTGTTATGTCGCAGATTTGCATATGACGAATAGAAGCGGAGTTATTGTTGTTTCTATCTGTGAGGCCATGAATCACCATTGACGGCCGGATTGCCTACCACTCGAAACGATCGATGTTTGACGAAACTATGCAAGTTCGTCGCAGATCGGCACAAGGTGGGTCGATATGACGTGTTTTCAGCTACAAATTGCTATGTCGCAAATTTGCATTCGACGAATAGAAGCGGAGTTATAGTTGTTTATATCTGTGAGGCCGTGAATCACCATTGACGGCCGGATTCCCTACCACTCGAAACGATCGACGTTTGACGAAACCATGCAAGTTCGTCGCAGATCGGCAGAAGGTGGGTCGATATGACGTGTTTTAAGCTACAAATTGCTATGTCGCATATTCGCATACGACGAATAGAAGCGGAGTTATTGTTGTTTATATCTGTGAGGCCATGAATCACCATTGACGGCCGGATTGCCTACCACTCGAAACGATCGATGTTTGACGGATCTATGCAAGTTCGTCGCAGATCGGCACAAGGTGGTTCGATGTGACGTGTTTTAAGCTACAAATTGCTATGTCGCAGATTTGCATTCGACGAATAGAAGCGGAGTTATAATTGTTTATATCTGTCAGGCCATGAATCACCATTGACGGCCGGATTGCTTTCCACTCGAAACGATCGATGTTTGACAAAACTATGCAAGTTCGTCGCAGATCAGTATAAGGTGGTTCGTTGGGGCGTGTTTTAAGCTACAAATTGCTATGTCGCAGATTCGCATACGACGAATAGAAGCGGAGTTATTGTGGTTTATATCTGTGAGGCCATGAATCGCCATTGACTACCGGATTGCCTACCACTCGAAACGATCGACGTTTGACGAAACTACACAAGTACGTCGCAGATCGGCATGAGGTGGGTCGATGTGTCGTGTTTTAAGCTACAAATTGCTATGTCGCAGATTCGCATACGACGAATAGAAGCGGAGTTATTGTTGTTTATATCTGTGAGGCCATGAATCACCATTGACGGCCGGATTCCCTACCACTCGAAACGATCGATGTTTGACGAAACCATGCAAGTTCGTCGCAGATCGGCACAAGGTGGGTCGATGTGACGTGTTTCAAGCTACAAATTGCTATGTCGCAGATTTGCATTCGACAAATAGAAGCGGAGTTATAGTTGTTTATATCTGTGAGGCCATGAATCACCATTGACGGCCGGATTCCCTACCACTCGAAACGATCGACGTTTGACGAAACCATGCAAGTTCGTCGCAGATCGGCAGAAGGTGGGTCGATGTGACGTGTTTTAAGCTACAAATTGCTATGTCGCATATTCGCATACGACGAATAGAAGCGGAGTTATTTTTGTTTATATCTGTGAGGCCATGAATCACCATTAACGGCCGGATTGCCTACCACTCGAAACGATCGATGTTTGACGAAACTATGCAAGTTCGTCGCAGATCGGCACAAGGTGGGTCGATGTGACGTGTTTTAAGCTAAAAATTGCTATGTCGCAGATTTGCATTCGACGAATAGAAGCGGAGTTATAGTTGTTTATATCTGTCAGGCCATGAATCACCATTGACGGCCGGATTGCTTTCCACTCGAAACGATCGATGCTTGACAAAACTATGCAAGTTCGTCGCAGATCGGTATAAGGTGGGTCGTTGGGCCGTGTTTTTTGCTACAAATTGCTACGTCGCAGATTTGCATACGGCGAATAGAAGCGGAGTTATAGTTGTTTATATCTGTGAGGCCATGAATCACCATTGACGGCCGGATTGCTTTCCACTCGAAACGATCGATATTTGACGAAACTATGCAAGTTCGTCGCAAATCGGTATAAGGTGGTTCGTTGGGGCGTGTTTTAAGCTACAAAATGCTATGTCGCAGATTCGCATACGACGTATAGAAGCGGACTTATAGTTGTTTATATCTATGAGGCCATGAATCGCCATTGACTACCGGATTGCCTACCACTCGAAACGATCGACGTTTGACGAAACTATACAAGTACGTCGCAGATCGGCATTGGGTGGGTCGATGTGGCGTGTTTTAAGCTACAAATTGCTATGTAGCATATTCGCATACGACGAATAGAAGCGGAGTTATTGTTGTTTAAATCTGTGAGGCCATGAATCACCATTGACGGCCGGATTGCTTTCCACTCGAAACGATCGATGTTTGACAAAACTATGCAAGTTCGTCGCAGATCGGTATAAGGTGGTTCGTTGGGGCGTGTTTTATGCTATAAATTGCTATGTCGCAGATTTGCATACGACGAATAGAAGCGGAGTTATTGTTGTTTATATCTGTGAGGCCATGAATCACCAATGACGGCCGGATTGCCTACCACTCGAAACGATCGATGTTTGACGAAACTATGCAAGTTCGTCGCAGATCGGCACAAGGTGGGTCGATGTGACGTGTTTTAAGCTACAAATTGCTATGTCGCATATTCGCATACGACGAATAGAAGCGGAGTTATTGTTGTTTGTATCTGTGAGGCCATGAATCACCAATGACGGCCGGATTGCCTACCACTCGAAACGATCGACGTTTGACGAAACCATGCAAGTTCGTCGCAGATCGGCAGAAGGTGGGTCGATGTGACGTGTTTTAAGCTACAAATTGCTATGTCGCATATTCGCATACGACGAATAGAAGCGGAGTTATTGTTGTTTGTATCTGTGAGGCCATGAATCACCATTGACGGCCGGATTGCCTACCACTCGAAACGATCGACGTTTGACGAAACCATGCAAGTTCGTCGCAGATCGGCAGAAGGTGGGTCGATGTGACGTGTTTTAAGCTACAAATTGCAATGTCGCAGATTCGCATACGACGTATAGAAGCGGACTTAGAGTTGTTTATATCTATGAGGCCATGAATCGCCATTGACTACCGGATTGCCTACCACTCGAAACGATCGACGTTTGACGAAACTATACAAGTACGTCGCAGATCGGCATGAGGTGGGTCGATGTGTCGTGTTCTAAGCTACAAATTGCTATGTCGCAGATTCGCATACGACGAATAGAAGCTGAGTTATAGTTGTTTATATCTGTCAGGCCATGAATCACCATTGACGGCCGGATTGCTTTCCACTCGAAACGATCGATGTTTGACAAAATTATGCAAGTTCGTCGCAGATCGGTATAAGGTGGTTCGTTGGGGCGTGTTTTATGCTACAAATTGTTATGTCGCAGATTTGCATATGACGAATAGAAGCGGAGTTATTGTTGTTTCTATCTGTGAGGCCATGAATCACCATTGACGGCCGGATTGCCTACCACTCGAAACGATCGATGTTTGACGAAACTATGCAAGTTCGTCGCAGATCGGCACAAGGTGGGTCGATATGACGTGTTTTCAGCTACAAATTGCTATGTCGCAAATTTGCATTCGACGAATAGAAGCGGAGTTATAGTTGTTTATATCTGTGAGGCCGTGAATCACCATTGACGGCCGGATTGCCTACCACTCGAAACGATCGATGTTTGACGGATCTATGCAAGTTCGTCGCAGATCGGCACAAGGTGGTTCGATGTGACGTGTTTTAAGCTACAAATTGCTATGTCGCAGATTTGCATTCGACGAATAGAAGCGGAGTTATAATTGTTTATATCTGTCAGGCCATGAATCACCATTGACGGCCGGATTGCTTTCCACTCGAAACGATCGATGTTTGACAAAACTATGCAAGTTCGTCGCAGATCGGTATAAGGTGGTTCGTTGGGGCGTGTTTTAAGCTACAAATTGCTATGTCGCAGATTCGCATACGACGAATAGAAGCGGAGTTATTGTGGTTTATATCTGTGAGGCCATGAATCGCCATTGACTACCGGATTGCCTACCACTCGAAACGATCGACGTTTGACGAAACTACACAAGTACGTCGCAGATCGGCATGAGGTGGGTCGATGTGTCGTGTTTTAAGCTACAAATTGCTATGTCGCAGATTCGCATACGACGAATAGAAGCGGAGTTATTGTTGTTTATATCTGTGAGGCCATGAATCACCATTGACGGCCGGATTCCCTACCACTCGAAACGATCGATGTTTGACGAAACCATGCAAGTTCGTCGCAGATCGGCACAAGGTGGGTCGATGTGACGTGTTTCAAGCTACAAATTGCTATGTCGCAGATTTGCATTCGACAAATAGAAGCGGAGTTATAGTTGTTTATATCTGTGAGGCCATGAATCACCATTGACGGCCGGATTCCCTACCACTCGAAACGATCGACGTTTGACGAAACCATGCAAGTTCGTCGCAGATCGGCAGAAGGTGGGTCGATGTGACGTGTTTTAAGCTACAAATTGCTATGTCGCATATTCGCATACGACGAATAGAAGCGGAGTTATTATTGTTTATATCTGTGAGGCCATGAATCACCATTAACGGCCGGATTGCCTACCACTCGAAACGATCGATGTTTGACGAAACTATGCAAGTTCGTCGCAGATCGGCACAAGGTGGGTCGTTGGGCCGTGTTTTTTGCTACAAATTTCTACGTCGCAGATTTGCATACGGCGAATAGAAGCGGAGTTATAGTTGTTTATATCTGTGAGGCCATGAATCACCATTGACGGCCGGATTGCTTTCCACTCGAAACGATCGATATTTGACGAAACTATGCAAGTTCGTCGCAAATCGGTATAAGGTGGTTCGTTGGGGCGTGTTTTAAGCTACAAATTGCTATGTCGCAGATTCGCATACGACGTATAGAAGCGGACTTATAGTTGTTTATATCTATGAGGCCATGAATCGCCATTGACTACCGGATTGCCTACCACTCGAAACGATCGACGTTTGACGAAACTATACAAGTACGTCGCAGATCGGCATTGGGTGGGTCGATGTGGCGTGTTTTAACCTACAAATTGCTATGTCGCATATTCGCATACGACGAATAGAAGCGGAGTTATTGTTGTTTAAATCTGTGAGGCCATGAATCACCATTGACGGCCGGATTGCTTTCCACTCGAAACGATCGATGTTTGACAAAACTATGCAAGTTCGTCGCAGATCGGTATAAGGTGGTTCGTTGGGGCGTGTTTTATGCTATAAATTGCTATGTCGCAGATTTGCATACGACGAATAGAAGCGGAGTTATTGTTGTTTATATCTGTGAGGCCATGAATCACCATTGACGGCCGGATTGCCTACCACTCGAAACGATCGATGTTTGACGAAACTATGCAAGTTCGTCGCAGATCGGCACAAGGTGGGTCGATGTGACGTGTTTTAAGCTACAAATTGCTATGTCGCATATTCGCATACGACGAATAGAAGCGGAGTTATTGTTGTTTGTATCTGTGAGGCCATGAATCACCATTGACGGCCGGATTGCCTACCACTCGAAACGATCGACGTTTGACGAAACCATGCAAGTTCGTCGCAGATCGGCAGAAGGTGGGTCGATGTGACGTGTTTTAAGCTACAAATTGCTATGTCGCATATTCGCATACGACGAATAGAAGCGGAGTTATTGTTGTTTGTATCTGTGAGGCCATGAATCACCATTGACGGCCGGATTGCCTACCACTCGAAACGATCGACGTTTGACGAAACCATGCAAGTTCGTCGCAGATCGGCAGAAGGTGGGTCGATGTGACGTGTTTTAAGCTACAAATTGCTATGTCGCATATTCGCATACGACGAATAGAAGCTGAGTTATAGTTGTTTATATCTGTCAGGCCATGAATCACCATTGACGGCCGGATTGCTTTCCACTCGAAACGATCGATGTTTGACAAAATTATGCAAGTTCGTCGCAGATCGGTATAAGGTGGTTCGTTGGGGCGTGTTTTATGCTACAAATTGTTATGTCGCAGATTTGCATATGACGAATAGAAGCGGAGTTATTGTTGTTTCTATCTGTGAGGCCATGAATCACCATTGACGGCCGGATTGCCTACCACTCGAAACGATCGATGTTTGACGAAACTATGCAAGTTCGTCGCAGATCGGCACAAGGTGGGTCGATATGACGTGTTTTCAGCTACAAATTGCTATGTCGCAAATTTGCATTCGACGAATAGAAGCGGAGTTATAGTTGTTTATATCTGTGAGGCCGTGAATCACCATTGACGGCCGGATTCCCTACCACTCGAAACGATCGACGTTTGACGAAACCATGCAAGTTCGTCGCAGATCGGCAGAAGGTGGGTCGATATGACGTGTTTTAAGCTACAAATTGCTATGTCGCATATTCGCATACGACGAATAGAAGCGGAGTTATTGTTGTTTATATCTGTGAGGCCATGAATCACCATTGACGGCCGGATTGCCTACCACTCGAAACGATCGATGTTTGACGGATCTATGCAAGTTCGTCGCAGATCGGCACAAGGTGGTTCGATGTGACGTGTTTTAAGCTACAAATTGCTATGTCGCAGATTTGCATTCGACGAATAGAAGCGGAGTTATAGTTGTTTATATCTGTCAGGCCATGAATCACCATTGACGGCCGGATTGCTTTCCACTCGAAACGATCGATGTTTGACAAAACTATGCAAGTTCGTCGCAGATCAGTATAAGGTGGTTCGTTGGGGCGTGTTTTAAGCTACAAATTGCTATGTCGCAGATTCGCATACGACGAATAGAAGCGGAGTTATTGTGGTTTATATCTGTGAGGCCATGAATCGCCATTGACTACCGGATTGCCTACCACTCGAAACGATCGACGTTTGACGAAACTACACAAGTACGTCGCAGATCGGCATGAGGTGGGTCGATGTGTCGTGTTTTAAGCTACAAATTGCTATGTCGCAGATTCGCATACGACGAATAGAAGCGGAGTTATTGTTGTTTATATCTGTGAGGCCATGAATCACCATTGACGGCCGGATTCCCTACCACTCGAAACGATCGATGTTTGACGAAACCATGCAAGTTCGTCGCAGATCGGCACAAGGTGGGTCGATGTGACGTGTTTTAAGCTACAAATTGCTATGTCGCATATTCGCATACGACGAATAGAAGCGGAGTTATTATTGTTTATATCTGTGAGGCCATGAATCACCATTAACGGCCGGATTGCCTACCACTCGAAACGATCGATGTTTGACGAAACTATGCAAGTTCGTCGCAGATCGGCACAAGGTGGGTCGATGTGACGTGTTTTAAGCTAAAAATTGCTATGTCGCAGATTTGCATTCGACGAATAGAAGCGGAGTTATAGTTGTTTATATCTGTCAGGCCATGAATCACCATTGACGGCCGGATTGCTTTCCACTCGAAACGATCGATGCTTGACAAAACTATGCAAGTTCGTCGCAGATCGGTATAAGGTGGGTCGTTGGGCCGTGTTTTTTGCTACAAATTGCTACGTCGCAGATTTGCATACGGCGAATAGAAGCGGAGTTATAGTTGTTTATATCTGTGAGGCCATGAATCACCATTGACGGCCGGATTGCTTTCCACTCGAAACGATCGATATTTGACGAAACTATGCAAGTTCGTCGCAAATCGGTATAAGGTGGTTCGTTGGGGCGTGTTTTAAGCTACAAAATGCTATGTCGCAGATTCGCATACGACGTATAGAAGCGGACTTATAGTTGTTTATATCTATGAGGCCATGAATCGCCATTGACTACCGGATTGCCTACCACTCGAAACGATCGACGTTTGACGAAACTATACAAGTACGTCGCAGATCGGCATTGGGTGGGTCGATGTGGCGTGTTTTAAGCTACAAATTGCTATGTAGCATATTCGCATACGACGAATAGAAGCGGAGTTATTGTTGTTTAAATCTGTGAGGCCATGAATCACCATTGACGGCCGGATTGCTTTCCACTCGAAACGATCGATGTTTGACAAAACTATGCAAGTTCGTCGCAGATCGGTATAAGGTGGTTCGTTGGGGCGTGTTTTATGCTATAAATTGCTATGTCGCAGATTTGCATACGACGAATAGAAGCGGAGTTATTGTTGTTTATATCTGTGAGGCCATGAATCACCAATGACGGCCGGATTGCCTACCACTCGAAACGATCGATGTTTGACGAAACTATGCAAGTTCGTCGCAGATCGGCACAAGGTGGGTCGATGTGACGTGTTTTAAGCTACAAATTGCTATGTCGCATATTAGCATACGACGAATAGAAGCGGAGTTATTGTTGTTTGTATCTGTGAGGCCATGAATCACCATTGACGGCCGGATTGCCTACCACTCGAAACGATCGACGTTTGACGAAACCATGCAAGTTCGTCGCAGATCGGCAGAAGGTGGGTCGATGTGACGTGTTTTAAGCTACAAATTGCTATGTCGCATATTCGCATACGACGAATAGAAGCGGAGTTATTGTTGTTTGTATCTGTGAGGCCATGAATCACCATTGACGGCCGGATTGCCTACCACTCGAAACGATCGACGTTTGACGAAACCATGCAAGTTCGTCGCAGATCGGCAGAAGGTGGGTCGATGTGACGTGTTTTAAGCTACAAATTGCAATGTCGCAGATTCGCATACGACGTATAGAAGCGGACTTAGAGTTGTTTATATCTATGAGGCCATGAATCGCCATTGACTACCGGATTGCCTACCACTCGAAACGATCGACGTTTGACGAAACTATACAAGTACGTCGCAGATCGGCATGAGGTGGGTCGATGTGTCGTGTTCTAAGCTACAAATTGCTATGTCGCAGATTCGCATACGACGAATAGAAGCGGAGTTATTGTTGTTTATATCTGTGAGGCCATGAATCACCATTGACGGCCGGATTCCCTACCACTCGAAACGATCGACGTTTGACGAAACTATGCAAGATCGTCGCACATCGGCACAAGGTGGGTCGATGTGACGTGTTTTAAGCTACAAATTGCTATGTCGCAGATTTGCATTCGACGAATAGAAGCGGAGTTATAATTGTTTATATCTGTCAGGTCATGAAACACCATTGACGGCCGGATTGCTTTCCACTCGAAACGATCGATGTTTGACAAAACTATGCAAGTTCGTCGCAGATCGGTACTAGGTGGGTCGATATGACGTGTTTTCAGCTACAAATTGCTATGTCGCAGATTTGCATTCGACGAATAGAAGCGGAGTTATAGTTGTTTATATCTGTGAGGCCGTGAATCACCATTGACGGCCGGATTCCCAACCACTCGAAACGATCGACGATTGACGAAACCATGCAAGTTCGTCGCAGATCGGCAGAAGGTGGGTCGATATGACGTGTTTTAAGCTACAAATTGCTATGTCGCATATTCGCATACGACGAATAGAAACGGAGTTATTGTTGTTTATATCTGTGAGGCCATGAATCACCATTGACGGCCGGATTGCCTACCACTCGAAACGATCGATGTTTGACGGATCTATGCAAGTTCGTCGCAGATCGGCACAAGGTGGTTCGATGTGACGTGTTTTAAGCTACAAATTGCTATGTCGCAGATTTGCATTCGACGAATAGAAGCGGAGTTATAATTGTTTATATCTGTCAGGCCATGAATCACCATTGACGGCCGGATTGCTTTCCACTCGAAACGATCGATGTTTGACAAAACTATGCAAGTTCGTCGCAGATCGGTATAAGGTGGTTCGTTGGGGCGTGTTTTAAGCTACAAATTGCTATGTCGCAGATTCGCATACGACGAATAGAAGCGGAGTTATTGTGGTTTATATCTGTGAGGCCATGAATCGCCATTGACTACCGGATTGCCTACCACTCGAAACGATCGACGTTTGACGAAACTACACAAGTACGTCGCAGATCGGCAGGAGGTGGGTCGATGTGTCGTGTTTTAAGCTACAAATTGCTATGTCGCATATTCGCATACGACGAATAGAAGCGGAGTTATTGTTGTTTGTATCTGTGAGGCCATGAATCACCATTGACGGCCGGATTGCCTACCACTCGAAACGATCGACGTTTGACGAAACCATGCAAGTTCGTCGCAGATCGGCAGAAGGTGGGTCGATGTGACGTGTTTTATGCTTCAAATTGCAATGTCGCAGATTCGCATACGACGTATAGAAGCGGACTTAGAGTTGTTTATATCTATGAGGCCATGAATCGCCATTGACTACCGGATTGCCTACCACTCGAAACGATCGACGTTTGACGAAACTATACAAGTACGTCGCAGATCGGCATGAGGTGGGTCGATGTGTCGTGTTCTAAGCTACAAATTGCTATGTCGCAGATTCGCATACGACGAATAGAAGCGGAGTTATTGTTGTTTATATCTGTGAGGCCATGAATCACCATTGACGGCCGGATTCCCTACCACTCGAAACGATCGACGTTTGACGAAACTATGCAAGTTCGTCGCACATCGGCACAAGGTGGGTCGATGTGACGTGTTTTAAGCTACAAATTGCTATGTCGCAGATTTGCATTCGACGATTAGAAGCGGAGTTATAATTGTTTATATCTGTCAGGTCATGAATCACCATTGACGGCCGGATTGCTTTCCACTCGAAACGATCGATGTTTGACAAAACTATGCAAGTTCGTCGCAGATCGGTATAAGGTGGGTCGATATGACGTGTTTTCAGCTACAAATTGCTATGTCGCAGATTTGCATTCGACGAATAGAAGCGGAGTTATAGTTGTTTATATCTGTGAGGCCATGAATCACCATTGACGGCCGGATTGCTTTCCACTCGAAACGATCGATATTTGACGAAACTATGCAAGTTCGTCGCAAATCGGTATAAGGTGGTTCGTTGGGGCGTGTTTTAAGCTACAAATTGCTATGTCGCAGATTCGCAAACGACGTATAGAAGCGGACTTATAGTTGTTTATATCTATGAGGCCATGAATCGCCATTGACTACCGGATTGCCTACCACTCGAAACGATCGACGTTTGACGAAACTATACAAGTACGTCGCAGATCGGCATTGGGTGGGTCGATGTGGCGTGTTTTAAGCTACAAATTGCTATGTAGCATATTCGCATACGACGAATAGAAGCGGAGTTATTGTTGTTTAAATCTGTGAGGCCATGAATCACCATTGACGGCCGGATTGCTTTCCACTCGAAACGATCGATGTTTGACAAAACTATGCAAGTTCGTCGCAGATCGGTATAAGGTGGTTCGTTGGGGCGTGTTTTAAGCTACAAATTGCTATGTCGCAGATTCGCATACGACGAATAGAAGCGGAGTTATTGTGGTTTATATCTGTGAGGCCATGAATCGCCATTGACTACCGGATTGCCTACCACTCGAAACGATCGACGTTTGACGAAACTACACAAGTACGTCGCAGATCGGCATGAGGTGGGTCGATGTGTCGTGTTTTAAGCTACAAATTGCTATGTCGCAGATTCGCATACGACGAATAGAAGCGGAGTTATTGTTGTTTATATCTGTGAGGCCACGAATCACCATTGACGGCCGGATTCCCTACCACTCGAAACGATCGATGTTTGACGAAACCATGCAAGTTCGTCGCAGATCGGCACAAGGTGGGTCGATGTGACGTGTTTCAAGCTACAAATTGCTATGTCGCAGATTTGCATTCGACAAATAGAAGCGGAGTTATAGTTGTTTATATCTGTGAGGCCATGAATCACCATTGACGGCCGGATTCCCTACCACTCGAAACGATCGACGTTTGACGAAACCATGCAAGTTCGTCACAGATCGGCAGAAGGTGGGTCGATGTGACGTGTTTTAAGCTACAAATTGCTATGTCGCATATTCGCATACGACGAATAGAAGCGGAGTTATTATTGTTTATATCTGTGAGGCCATGAATCACCATTAACGGCCGGATTGCCTACCTCTCGAAACGATCGATGTTTGACGAAACTATGCAAGTTCGTCGCAGATCGGCACAAGGTGGGTCGATGTGACGTGTTTTAAGCTAAAAATTGCTATGTCGCAGATTTGCATTCGACGAATAGAAGCGGAGTTATAGTTGTTTATATCTGTCAGGCCATGAATCACCATTGACGGCCGGATTGCTTTCCACTCGAAACGATCGATGCTTGACAAAACTATGCAAGTTCGTCGCAGATCGGTATAAGGTGGGTCGTTGGGCCGTGTTTTTTGCTACAAATTGCTACGTCGCAGATTTGCATACGGCGAATAGAAGCGGAGTTATAGTTGTTTATATCTGTGAGGCCATGAATCACCATTGACGGCCGGATTGCTTTCCACTCGAAACGATCGATATTTGACGAAACTATGCAAGTTCGTCGCAAATCGGTATAAGGTGGTTCGTTGGGGCGTGTTTTAAGCTACAAATTGCTATGTCGCAGATTCGCATACGACGTATAGAAGCGGACTTATAGTTGTTTATATCTATGAGGCCATGAATCGCCATTGACTACCGGATTGCCTACCACTCGAAACGATCGACGTTTGACGAAACTATACAAGTACGTCGCAGATCGGCATTGGGTGGGTCGATGTGGCGTGTTTTAAGCTACAAATTGCTATGTCGCATATTCGCATACGACGAATAGAAGCGGAGTTATTGTTGTTTAAATCTGTGAGGCCATGAATCACCATTGACGGCCGGATTGCTTTCCACTCGAAACGATCGATGTTTGACAAAACTATGCAAGTTCGTCGCAGATCGGTATAAGGTGGTTCGTTGGGGCGTGTTTTATGCTATAAATTGCTATGTCGCAGATTTGCATACGACGAATAGAAGCGGAGTTATTGTTGCTTATATCTGTGAGGCCATGAATCACCATTGACGGCCGGATTCCCTACCACTCGAAACGATCGACGTTTGACGAAACCATGCAAGTTCGTCGCAGATCGGCAGAAGGTGGGTCGATATGACGTGTTTTAAGCTACAAATTGCTATGTCGCATATTCGCATACGACGAATAGAAGCGGAGTTATTGTTGTTTATATCTGTGAGGCCATGAATCACCATTGACGGCCGGATTGCCTACCATTCGAAACGATCGATGTTTGACGGATCTATGCAAGTTCGTCGCAGATCGGCACAAGGTGGTTCGATGTGACGTGTTTTAAGCTACAAATTGCTATGTCGCATATTCGCATACGACGAATAGAAGCGGAGTTATTGTTGTTTATATCTGTGAGGCCATGAATCACCATTGACGGCCGGATTGCCTACCACTCGAAACGATCGACGTTTGACGAAACCATGCAAGTTCGTCGCAGATCGGCAGAAGGTGGGTCGATGTGACGTGTTTTAAGCTACAAATTGCAATGTCGCAGATTCGCATACGACGTATAGAAGCGGACTTAGAGTTGTTTATATCTATGAGGCCATGAATCGCCATTGACTACCGGATTGCCTACCACTCGAAACTATCGACGTTTGACGAAACTATACAAGTACGTCGCAGATCGGCATGAGGTGGGTCGATGTGTCGTGTTCTAAGCTACAAATTGCTATGTCGCAGATTCGCATACGACGAATAGAAGCGGAGTTATTGTTGTTTATATCTGTGAGGCCATGAATCACCATTGACGGCCGGATTCCCTACCACTCGAAACGATCGACGTTTGACGAAACTATGCAAGTTCGTCGCACATCGGCACAAGGTGGGTCGATGTGACGTGTTTTAAGCTACAAATTGCTATGTCGCAGATTTGCATTCGACGAATAGAAGCGGAGTTTTTGTTGTTTATATCTGTGAGGCCATGAATCACCAATGACGGCCGGATTGCCTACCACTCGAAACGATCGATGTTTGACGAAACTATGCAAGTTCGTCGCAGATCGGCACAAGGTGGGTCGATGTGTCGTGTTTTAAGCTACAAATTGCTATGTCGCAGATTTGCATTCGACGAATAGCAGCGGAGTTATAATTGTTTAAATCTGTGAGGCCATGAATCACCATTGACGGCCGGATTGCTTTCCACTCGAAACGATCGATGTTAGACAAAACTATGCAAGTTCGCCGCAGATCGGTATAAGGTGGTTCGTTGGGGCGTGTTTTATGCTACAAATTGCTATGTCGCAGATTTGCATACGACGAATAGAAGCGGAGTTATTGTTGTTTATATCTGTGAGGCCATGAATCACCATTGACGGCCGGATTCCCTACCACTCGAAACGATCGACGTTTGACGAAACCATGCAAGTTCGTCGCAGATCGGCACAAGGTGGGTCGATGTGACGTGTTTTATGCTACAAATTGCTATGTCGCAGATTTGCATTCGACGAATAGAAGCGGAGTAATTGTGGTTTATATCTGTGAGGCCATGAATCACCATTGACGGCCGGATTCCCTGCCACTCGAAACGATCGACGTTTGACGAAACCATGCAAGTTCGTCGCAGATCGGCACAAGGTGGGTCGTTGGGTCGTGTTTTATGCTACAAATTGCTATGTCGCAGATTTGCATTCGACGAATAGAAGCGGAGTTATAGTTGTTTATATCTGTCTGGCCATGAATCCCCATTGACGGCCGGATTGCTTTCCACTAGAATCGATCGAAGTTATCGAAACTATGCAAGTTCGTCGCAGATCGGTATAAGGTGGTTCGTTGGGCGTGTTTTATGCTACAAATTGCTATGTCGCAGATTTGCATACGACGAATAGAAGCGGAGTTATTGTTGTTTATATCTGTGAGGCCATGAATCACCAATGACGGCCGGATAGCTTTCCACTCGAAACGATCGACGTTTGACGAAACCATGCAAGTTCGTCGCAGATCGGCACAAGGTGGGTCGATGTGACGTGTTTTAAGCTACAAATTGCTATGTCGCAGATTTGCATACGACGAATAGAAGCGGAGTTATTGTTGTTTATATCTTTGGGGCCATGAATCACCATTGACGGCCGGATTGCTTTCCACTCGACACGATCGATGTTTGACGAAACTATGCAAGTTCGTCGCAGATCGGTATAAGGTGGTTCGTTGGGGCGTGTTTTAAGCTACAAATTGCTATGTCGCATATTCGCATACGACGAATAGTAGCGGAGTTATTGTTGTTTATATCTGTGAGGCCATGAATCACCATTGACGGCCGGATTGCTTTCCACTCGAAACGATCGGTGTTTGACAAAACTATGCAAGTTCGTCGCAGATCGGTATAAGGTAGTTCGTTGGGTCGTGTTTAATGCTACAAATTGCTATGTCGCAGATTTGCATACGACGAATAGAAGCGGAGTTTTTGTTGTTTATATCTGTGAGGCCATGAATCACCAATGACGGCCGGATTGCCTACCACTCGAAACGATCGATATTTGACGAAACTATGCAAGTTCGTCGCAGATCGGCACAAGGTGGGTCGATGTGTCGTGTTTTAAGCTACAAATTGCTATGTCGCAGATTTGCATTCGACGAATAGAAGCGGAGTTATAGTTGTTTATATCTGTGAGGCCATGAATCACCATTGACGGCCGGATTCCCTACCACTCGAAACGATCGACGTTTGACGAAACCATGCAAGTTCGTCGCAGATCGGCAGAAGGTGGGTCGATGTGACGTGTTTTAAGCTACAAATTGCTATGTCGCATATTCGCATACGACGAATAGAAGCGGAGTTATTGTTGTTTATATCTGTGAGGCCATGAATCACCATTGACGGCCGGATTGCTTTCCACTCGAAACGATCGATGTTTGACAAAACTATGCAAGTTCGTCGCAGATCGGTATAAGGTGGATCGTTGGGGCGTGTTTTATGCTACAAATTGCTATGTCGCAGATTTGCATACGACGAATAGAAGCGGAGTTATTGTTGTTTATATCTGTGAGGCCATGAATCACCAATGACGGCCGGATTGCCTACCACTCGAAACGATCGATGTTTGACGAAACTATGCAAGTTCGTCGCAGATCGGCACAAGGTGGGTCGATGTGACGTGTTTTAAGCTACAAATTGCTATGTCGCAGATTTGCATTCGACGAATAGAAGCGGAGTTATTGTTGTTTGTATCTGTGAGGCCATGAATCACCATTGACGGCCGGATTGCCTACCACTCGAAACGATCGATGTTTGACGAAACTATGCAAGTTCGTCGCAGATCGATAAAAGGTGGGTCGTTGGGTCGTGTTTTATGCTACAAATTGCTATGCCGCAGATTTGCATGCGACGTATAGAAGCGGAGTTATTGTTGTTTATATCTGTCAGGCCATGAATCACCATTGACGGCCGGATTGCTTTCCACTCGAAACGATCGACGTTTGACGAAACTATGCAAGTTCGTCGCAGGTCGGTATAAGGTGGTTCGTTGGGGCGTGTTTTAAGCTACAAATTGCTAGGTCGCATATTCGCATACGACGAATAGAAGCGGAGTTATAGTTGTTTATATCTGTGAGGCCATGAATCGCCATTGTCTACCGGATTGCCTACCACTCGAAACGATCGATGTTTGACGAAACTATACAAGTACGTCGCAGATCGGCATGAGGTGGGTCGATGTGTCGTGTTTTAAGCTACAAATCGCTATGTCGCAAATTTGCATTCGACGAATAGAAGCTGAGTTATAGTTGTTTATATCTGTCAGGCCATGAATCACCATTGACGGCCGGATTGCTTTCCACTCGAAACGATCGATGTTTGACAAAATTATGCAAGTACGTCGCAGATCGGTATAAGGTGGTTCGTTGGGGCGTGTTTTATGCTACAAATTGTTATGTCGCAGATTTGCATATGACGAATAGAAGCGGAGTTATTGTTGTTTCTATCTGTGAGGCCATGATTCACCATTGACGGCCGGATTGCCTACCACTCGAAACGATCGATGTTTGACGAAACTATGCAAGTTCGTCGCAGATCGGCACAAGGTGGGTCGATATGACGTGTTTTCAGCTACAAATTGCTATGTCGCAGATTTGCATTCGACGAATAGAAGCGGAGTTATAGTTGTTTATATCTTGAGGCCATGAATCACCATTGACGGCCGGATTCCCTGCCACTCGAAACGATCGACGTTTGACGAAACCATGCAAGTTCGTCGCAGATCGGCACAAGGTGGGTCGTTGGGTCGTGTTTTATGCTACAAATTGCTATGTCGCAGATTTGCATTCGACGAATAGAAGCGGAGTTATAGTTGTTTATATCTGTCTGGCCATGAATCCCCATTGACGGCCGGATTGCTTTCCACTAGAATCGATCGAAGTTATCGAAACTATGCAAGTTCGTCGCAGATCGGTATAAGGTGGTTCGTTGGGCGTGTTTTATGCTACAAATTGCTATGTCGCAGATTTGCATACGACGAATAGAAGCGGAGTTATTGTTGTTTATATCTGTGAGGCCATGAATCACCAATGACGGCCGGATAGCTTTCCACTCGAAACGATCGACGTTTGACGAAACCATGCAAGTTCGTCGCAGATCGGCACAAGGTGGGTCGATGTGACGTGTTTTAAGCTACAAATTGCTATGTCGCAGATTTGCATACGACGAATAGAAGCGGAGTTATTGTTGTTTATATCTTTGGGGCCATGAATCACCATTGACGGCCGGATTGCTTTCCACTCGACACGATCGATGTTTGACGAAACTATGCAAGTTCGTCGCAGATCGGTATAAGGTGGTTCGTTGGGGCGTGTTTTAAGCTACAAATTGCTATGTCGCATATTCGCATACGACGAATAGTAGCGGAGTTATTGTTGTTTATATCTGTGAGGCCATGAATCACCATTGACGGCCGGATTGCTTTCCACTCGAAACGATCGGTGTTTGACAAAACTATGCAAGTTCGTCGCAGATCGGTATAAGGTAGTTCGTTGGGTCGTGTTTAATGCTACAAATTGCTATGTCGCAGATTTGCATACGACGAATAGAAGCGGAGTTTTTGTTGTTTATATCTGTGAGGCCATGAATCACCAATGACGGCCGGATTGCCTACCACTCGAAACGATCGATATTTGACGAAACTATGCAAGTTCGTCGCAGATCGGCACAAGGTGGGTCGATGTGTCGTGTTTTAAGCTACAAATTGCTATGTCGCAGATTTGCATTCGACGAATAGAAGCGGAGTTATAGTTGTTTATATCTGTGAGGCCATGAATCACCATTGACGGCCGGATTCCCTACCACTCGAAACGATCGACGTTTGACGAAACCATGCAAGTTCGTCGCAGATCGGCAGAAGGTGGGTCGATGTGACGTGTTTTAAGCTACAAATTGCTATGTCGCATATTCGCATACGACGAATAGAAGCGGAGTTATTGTTGTTTATATCTGTCAGGCCATGAATCACCATTGACGGCCGGATTGCTTTCCACTCGAAACGATCGACGTTTGACGAAACTATGCAAGTTCGTCGCAGGTCGGTATAAGGTGGTTCGTTGGGGCGTGTTTTAAGCTACAAATTGCTAGGTCGCATATTCGCATACGACGAATAGAAGCGGAGTTATAGTTGTTTATATCTGTGAGGCCATGAATCGCCATTGACGGCCGGATTCCCTACCACTCGAAACGATCGACGTTTGACGAAACCATGCAAGTTCGTCGCAGATCGGCAGAAGGTGGGTCGATGTGACGTGTTTTAAGCTACAAATTGCTATGTCGCATATTCGCATACGACGAATAGAAGCGGAGTTATTGTTGTTTGTATCTGTGAGGCCATGAATCACCATTGACGGCCGGATTGCCTACCACTCGAAACGATCGATGTTTGACGAAACTATGCAAGTTCGTCGCAGATCGATAAAAGGTGGGTCGTTGGGTCGTGTTTTATGCTACAAATTGCTATGTCGCAGATTTGCATGCGACGTATAGAAGCGGAGTTATTGTTGTTTATATCTGTCAGGCCATGAATCACCATTGACGGCCGGATTGCTTTCCACTCGAAACGATCGACGTTTGACGAAACTATGCAAGTTCGTCGCAGGTCGGTATAAGGTGGTTCGTTGGGGCGTGTTTTAAGCTACAAATTGCTAGGTCGCATATTCGCATACGACGAATAGAAGCGGAGTTATAGTTGTTTATATCTGTGAGGCCATGAATCGCCATTGTCTACCGGATTGCCTACCACTCGAAACGATCGATGTTTGACGAAACTATACAAGTACGTCGCAGATCGGCATGAGGTGGGTCGATGTGTCGTGTTTTAAGCTACAAATCGCTATGTCGCAAATTTGCATTCGACGAGTAGAAGCTGAGTTATAGTTGTTTATATCTGTCAGGCCATGAATCACCATTGACGGCCGGATTGCTTTCCACTCGAAACGATCGATGTTTGACAAAATTATGCAAGTACGTCGCAGATCGGTATAAGGTGGTTCGTTGGGGCGTGTTTTATGCTACAAATTGTTATGTCGCAGATTTGCATATGACGAATAGAAGCGGAGTTATTGTTGTTTCTATCTGTGAGGCCATGATTCACCATTGACGGCCGGATTGCCTACCACTCGAAACGATCGATGTTTGACGAAACTATGCAAGTTCGTCGCAGATCGGCACAAGGTGGGTCGATATGACGTGTTTTCAGCTACAAATTGCTATGTCGCAGATTTGCATTCGACGAATAGAAGCGGAGTTATAGTTGTTTATATCTTGAGGCCATGAATCACCATTGACGGCCGGATTCCCTGCCACTCGAAACGATCGACGTTTGACGAAACCATGCAAGTTCGTCGCAGATCGGCACAAGGTGGGTCGTTGGGTCGTGTTTTATGCTACAAATTGCTATGTCGCAGATTTGCATTCGACGAATAGAAGCGGAGTTATAGTTGTTTATATCTGTCTGGCCATGAATCCCCATTGACGGCCGGATTGCTTTCCACTAGAATCGATCGAAGTTATCGAAACTATGCAAGTTCGTCGCAGATCGGTATAAGGTGGTTCGTTGGGCGTGTTTTATGCTACAAATTGCTATGTCGCAGATTTGCATACGACGAATAGAAGCGGAGTTATTGTTGTTTATATCTGTGAGGCCATGAATCACCAATGACGGCCGGATTGCTTTCCACTCGAAACGATCGACGTTTGACGAAACCATGCAAGTTCGTCGCAGATCGGCACAAGGTGGGTCGATGTGACGTGTTTTAAGCTACAAATTGCTATGTCGCAGATTTGCATACGACGAATAGAAGCGGAGTTATTGTTGTTTATATCTTTGAGGCCATGAATCACCATTGACGGCCGGATTGCTTTCCACTCGACACGATCGATGTTTGACGAAACTATGCAAGTTCGTCGCAGATCGGTATAAGGTGGTTCGTTGGGGCGTGTTTTAAGCTACAAATTGCTATGTCGCATATTCGCATACGACGAATAGTAGCGGAGTTATTGTTGTTTATATCTGTGAGGCCATGAATCACCATTGACGGCCGGATTGCTTTCCACTCGAAACGATCGGTGTTTGACAAAACTATGCAAGTTCGTCGCAGATCGGTATAAGGTAGTTCGTTGGGTCGTGTTTAATGCTACAAATTGCTATGTCGCAGATTTGCATACGACGAATAGAAGCGGAGTTTTTGTTGTTTATATCTGTGAGGCCATGAATCACCAATGACGGCCGGATTGCCTACCACTCGAAACGATCGAAATTTGACGAAACTATGCAAGTTCGTCGCAGATCGGCACAAGGTGGGTCGATGTGTCGTGTTTTAAGCTACAAATTGCTATGTCGCAGATTTGCATTCGACGAATAGAAGCGGAGTTATAGTTGTTTATATCTGTGAGGCCATGAATCACCATTGACGGCCGGATTCCCTACCACTCGAAACGATCGACGTTTGACGAAACCATGCAAGTTCGTCGCAGATCGGCAGAAGGTGGGTCGATGTGACGTGTTTTAAGCTACAAATTGCTATGTCGCATATTCGCATACGACGAATAGAAGCGGAGTTATTGTTGTTTATATCTGTGAGGCCATGAATCACCATTGACGGCCGGATTGCTTTCCACTCGAAACGATCGATGTTTGACAAAACTATGCAAGTTCGTCGCAGATCGGTATAAGGTGGATCGTTGGGGCGTGTTTTATGCTACAAATTGCTATGTCGCAGATTTGCATACGACGAATAGAAGCGGAGTTATTGTTGTTTATATCTGTGAGGCCATGAATCACCAATGACGGCCGGATTGCCTACCACTCGAAACGATCGATGTTTGACGAAACTATGCAAGTTCGTCGCAGATCGGCACAAGGTGGGTCGATGTGACGTGTTTTAAGCTACAAATTGCTATGTCGCAGATTTGCATTCGACGAATAGAAGCGGAGTTATTGTTGTTTATATCTGTGAGGCCATGAATCACCATTGACGGCCGGATTGCCTACCACTCGAAACGATCGATGTTTGACGAAACTATGCAAGTTCGTCGCAGATCGATAAAAGGTGGGTCGTTGGGTCGTGTTTTATGCTACAAATTGCTATGTCGCAGATTTGCATGCGACGTATAGAAGCGGAGTTATTGTTGTTTATATCTGTCAGGCCATGAATCACCATTGACGGCCGGATTGCTTTCCACTCGAAACGATCGACGTTTGACGAAACTATGCAAGTTCGTCGCAGGTCGGTATAAGGTGGTTCGTTGGGGCGTGTTTTAAGCTACAAATTGCTAGGTCGCATATTCGCATACGACGAATAGAAGCGGAGTTATAGTTGTTTATATCTGTGAGGCCATGAATCGCCATTGTCTACCGGATTGCCTACCACTCGAAACGATCGATGTTTGACGAAACTATACAAGTACGTCGCAGATCGGCATGAGGTGGGTCGATGTGTCGTGTTTTAAGCTACAAATCGCTATGTCGCAAATTTGCATTCGACGAATAGAAGCTGAGTTATAGTTGTTTATATCTGTCAGGCCATGAATCACCATTGACGGCCGGATTGCTTTCCACTCGAAACGATCGATGTTTGACAAAATTATGCAAGTACGTCGCAGATCGGTATAAGGTGGTTCGTTGGGGCGTGTTTTATGCTACAAATTGTTATGTCGCAGATTTGCATATGACGAATAGAAGCGGAGTTATTGTTGTTTCTATCTGTGAGGCCATGATTCACCATTGACGGCCGGATTGCCTACCACTCGAAACGATCGATGTTTGACGAAACTATGCAAGTTCGTCGCAGATCGGCACAAGGTGGGTCGATATGACGTGTTTTCAGCTACAAATTGCTATGTCGCAGATTTGCATTCGACGAATAGAAGCGGAGTTATAGTTGTTTATATCTGTGAGGCCGTGAATCACCATTGACGGCCGGATTCCCTACCACTCGAAACGATCGACGTTTGACGAAACCATGCAAGTTCGTCGCAGATCGGCAGAAGGTGGGTCGATGTGACGTGTTTTAAGCTACAAATTGCTATGTCGCATATTCGCATACGACGAATAGAAGCTGAGTTATAGTTGTTTATATCTGTCAGGCCATGAATCACCATTGACGGCCGGATTGCTTTCCACTCGAAACGATCGATGTTTGACAAAATTATGCAAGTTCGTCGCAGATCGGTATAAGGTGGTTCGTTGGGGCGTGTTTTATGCTACAAATTGTTATGTCGCAGATTTGCATATGACGAATAGAAGCGGAGTTATTGTTGTTTCTATCTGTGAGGCCATGAATCACCATTGACGGCCGGATTGCCTACCACTCGAAACGATCGATGTTTGACGAAACTATGCAAGTTCGTCGCAGATCGGCACAAGGTGGGTCGATATGACGTGTTTTCAGCTACAAATTGCTATGTCGCAAATTTGCATTCGACGAATAGAAGCGGAGTTATAGTTGTTTATATCTGTGAGGCCGTGAATCACCATTGACGGCCGGATTGCCTACCACTCGAAACGATCGATGTTTGACGGATCTATGCAAGTTCGTCGCAGATCGGCACAAGGTGGTTCGATGTGACGTGTTTTAAGCTACAAATTGCTATGTCGCAGATTTGCATTCGACGAATAGAAGCGGAGTTATAATTGTTTATATCTGTCAGGCCATGAATCACCATTGACGGCCGGATTGCTTTCCACTCGAAACGATCGATGTTTGACAAAACTATGCAAGTTCGTCGCAGATCGGTATAAGGTGGTTCGTTGGGGCGTGTTTTAAGCTACAAATTGCTATGTCGCAGATTCGCATACGACGAATAGAAGCGGAGTTATTGTGGTTTATATCTGTGAGGCCATGAATCGCCATTGACTACCGGATTGCCTACCACTCGAAACGATCGACGTTTGACGAAACTACACAAGTACGTCGCAGATCGGCATGAGGTGGGTCGATGTGTCGTGTTTTAAGCTACAAATTGCTATGTCGCAGATTCGCATACGACGAATAGAAGCGGAGTTATTGTTGTTTATATCTGTGAGGCCATGAATCACCATTGACGGCCGGATTCCCTACCACTCGAAACGATCGATGTTTGACGAAACCATGCAAGTTCGTCGCAGATCGGCACAAGGTGGGTCGATGTGACGTGTTTCAAGCTACAAATTGCTATGTCGCAGATTTGCATTCGACAAATAGAAGCGGAGTTATAGTTGTTTATATCTGTGAGGCCATGAATCACCATTGACGGCCGGATTCCCTACCACTCGAAACGATCGACGTTTGACGAAACCATGCAAGTTCGTCGCAGATCGGCAGAAGGTGGGTCGATGTGACGTGTTTTAAGCTACAAATTGCTATGTCGCATATTCGCATACGACGAATAGAAGCGGAGTTATTATTGTTTATATCTGTGAGGCCATGAATCACCATTAACGGCCGGATTGCCTACCACTCGAAACGATCGATGTTTGACGAAACTATGCAAGTTCGTCGCAGATCGGCACAAGGTGGGTCGTTGGGCCGTGTTTTTTGCTACAAATTTCTACGTCGCAGATTTGCATACGGCGAATAGAAGCGGAGTTATAGTTGTTTATATCTGTGAGGCCATGAATCACCATTGACGGCCGGATTGCTTTCCACTCGAAACGATCGATATTTGACGAAACTATGCAAGTTCGTCGCAAATCGGTATAAGGTGGTTCGTTGGGGCGTGTTTTAAGCTACAAATTGCTATGTCGCAGATTCGCATACGACGTATAGAAGCGGACTTATAGTTGTTTATATCTATGAGGCCATGAATCGCCATTGACTACCGGATTGCCTACCACTCGAAACGATCGACGTTTGACGAAACTATACAAGTACGTCGCAGATCGGCATTGGGTGGGTCGATGTGGCGTGTTTTAACCTACAAATTGCTATGTCGCATATTCGCATACGACGAATAGAAGCGGAGTTATTGTTGTTTAAATCTGTGAGGCCATGAATCACCATTGACGGCCGGATTGCTTTCCACTCGAAACGATCGATGTTTGACAAAACTATGCAAGTTCGTCGCAGATCGGTATAAGGTGGTTCGTTGGGGCGTGTTTTATGCTATAAATTGCTATGTCGCAGATTTGCATACGACGAATAGAAGCGGAGTTATTGTTGTTTATATCTGTGAGGCCATGAATCACCATTGACGGCCGGATTGCCTACCACTCGAAACGATCGATGTTTGACGAAACTATGCAAGTTCGTCGCAGATCGGCACAAGGTGGGTCGATGTGACGTGTTTTAAGCTACAAATTGCTATGTCGCATATTCGCATACGACGAATAGAAGCGGAGTTATTGTTGTTTGTATCTGTGAGGCCATGAATCACCATTGACGGCCGGATTGCCTACCACTCGAAACGATCGACGTTTGACGAAACCATGCAAGTTCGTCGCAGATCGGCAGAAGGTGGGTCGATGTGACGTGTTTTAAGCTACAAATTGCTATGTCGCATATTCGCATACGACGAATAGAAGCGGAGTTATTGTTGTTTGTATCTGTGAGGCCATGAATCACCATTGACGGCCGGATTGCCTACCACTCGAAACGATCGACGTTTGACGAAACCATGCAAGTTCGTCGCAGATCGGCAGAAGGTGGGTCGATGTGACGTGTTTTAAGCTACAAATTGCTATGTCGCATATTCGCATACGACGAATAGAAGCTGAGTTATAGTTGTTTATATCTGTCAGGCCATGAATCACCATTGACGGCCGGATTGCTTTCCACTCGAAACGATCGATGTTTGACAAAATTATGCAAGTTCGTCGCAGATCGGTATAAGGTGGTTCGTTGGGGCGTGTTTTATGCTACAAATTGTTATGTCGCAGATTTGCATATGACGAATAGAAGCGGAGTTATTGTTGTTTCTATCTGTGAGGCCATGAATCACCATTGACGGCCGGATTGCCTACCACTCGAAACGATCGATGTTTGACGAAACTATGCAAGTTCGTCGCAGATCGGCACAAGGTGGGTCGATATGACGTGTTTTCAGCTACAAATTGCTATGTCGCAAATTTGCATTCGACGAATAGAAGCGGAGTTATAGTTGTTTATATCTGTGAGGCCGTGAATCACCATTGACGGCCGGATTCCCTACCACTCGAAACGATCGACGTTTGACGAAACCATGCAAGTTCGTCGCAGATCGGCAGAAGGTGGGTCGATATGACGTGTTTTAAGCTACAAATTGCTATGTCGCATATTCGCATACGACGAATAGAAGCGGAGTTATTGTTGTTTATATCTGTGAGGCCATGAATCACCATTGACGGCCGGATTGCCTACCACTCGAAACGATCGATGTTTGACGGATCTATGCAAGTTCGTCGCAGATCGGCACAAGGTGGTTCGATGTGACGTGTTTTAAGCTACAAATTGCTATGTCGCAGATTTGCATTCGACGAATAGAAGCGGAGTTATAATTGTTTATATCTGTCAGGCCATGAATCACCATTGACGGCCGGATTGCTTTCCACTCGAAACGATCGATGTTTGACAAAACTATGCAAGTTCGTCGCAGATCAGTATAAGGTGGTTCGTTGGGGCGTGTTTTAAGCTACAAATTGCTATGTCGCAGATTCGCATACGACGAATAGAAGCGGAGTTATTGTGGTTTATATCTGTGAGGCCATGAATCTCCATTGACTGCCGGATTGCCTACCACTCGAAACGATCGACGTTTGACGAAACTACACAAGTACGTCGCAGATCGGCATGAGGTGGGTCGATGTGTCGTGTTTTAAGCTACAAATTGCTATGTCGCAGATTCGCATACGACGAATAGAAGCGGAGTTATTGTTGTTTATATCTGTGAGGCCATGAATCACCATTGACGGCCGGATTCCCTACCACTCGAAACGATCGATGTTTGACGAAACCATGCAAGTTCGTCGCAGATCGGCACAAGGTGGGTCGATGTGACGTGTTTCAAGCTACAAATTGCTATGTCGCAGATTTGCATTCGACAAATAGAAGCGGAGTTATAGTTGTTTATATCTGTGAGGCCATGAATCACCATTGACGGCCGGATTCCCTACCACTCGAAACGATCGACGTTTGACGAAACCATGCAAGTTCGTCGCAGATCGGCAGAAGGTGGGTCGATGTGACGTGTTTTAAGCTACAAATTGCTATGTCGCATATTCGCATACGACGAATAGAAGCGGAGTTATTATTGTTTATATCTGTGAGGCCATGAATCACCATTAACGGCCGGATTGCCTACCACTCGAAACGATCGATGTTTGACGAAACTATGCAAGTTCGTCGCAGATCGGAACAAGGTGGGTCGATGTGACGTGTTTTAAGCTAAAAATTGCTATGTCGCAGATTTGCATTCGACGAATAGAAGCGGAGTTATAGTTGTTTATATCTGTCAGGCCATGAATCACCATTGACGGCCGGATTGCTTTCCACTCGAAACGATCGATGCTTGACAAAACTATGCAAGTTCGTCGCAGATCGGTATAAGGTGGGTCGTTGGGCCGTGTTTTTTGCTACAAATTGCTACGTCGCAGATTTGCATACGGCGAATAGAAGCGGAGTTATAGTTGTTTATATCTGTGAGGCCATGAATCACCATTGACGGCCGGATTGCTTTCCACTCGAAACGATCGATATTTGACGAAACTATGCAAGTTCGTCGCAAATCGGTATAAGGTGGTTCGTTGGGGCGTGTTTTAAGCTACAAAATGATATGTCGCAGATTCGCATACGACGTATAGAAGCGGACTTATAGTTGTTTATATCTATGAGGCCATGAATCGCCATTGACTACCGGATTGCCTACCACTCGAAACGATCGACGTTTGACGAAACTATACAAGTACGTCGCAGATCGGCATTGGGTGGGTCGATGTGGCGTGTTTTAAGCTACAAATTGCTATGTAGCATATTCGCATACGACGAATAGAAGCGGAGTTATTGTTGTTTAAATCTGTGAGGCCATGAATCACCATTGACGGCCGGATTGCTTTCCACTCGAAACGATCGATGTTTGACAAAACTATGCAAGTTCGTCGCAGATCGGTATAAGGTGGTTCGTTGGGGCGTGTTTTATGCTATAAATTGCTATGTCGCAGATTTGCATACGACGAATAGAAGCGGAGTTATTGTTGTTTATATCTGTGAGGCCATGAATCACCATTGACGGCCGGATTGCCTACCACTCGAAACGATCGATGTTTGACGAAACTATGCAAGTTCGTCGCAGATCGGCACAAGGTGGGTCGATGTGACGTGTTTTAAGCTACAAATTGCTATGTCGCATATTAGCATACGACGAATAGAAGCGGAGTTATTGTTGTTTGTATCTGTGAGGCCATGAATCACCATTGACGGCCGGATTGCCTACCACTCGAAACGATCGACGTTTGACGAAACCATGCAAGTTCGTCGCAGATCGGCAGAAGGTGGGTCGATGTGACGTGTTTTAAGCTACAAATTGCTATGTCGCATATTCGCATACGACGAATAGAAGCGGAGTTATTGTTGTTTGTATCTGTGAGGCCATGAATCACCATTGACGGCCGGATTGCCTACCACTCGAAACGATCGACGTTTGACGAAACCATGCAAGTTCGTCGCAGATCGGCAGAAGGTGGGTCGATGTGACGTGTTTTAAGCTACAAATTGCAATGTCGCAGATTCGCATACGACGTATAGAAGCGGACTTAGAGTTGTTTATATCTATGAGGCCATGAATCGCCATTGACTACCGGATTGCCTACCACTCGAAACGATCGACGTTTGACGAAACTATACAAGTACGTCGCAGATCGGCATGAGGTGGGTCGATGTGTCGTGTTTTAAGCTACAAATTGCTATGTCGCAGATTCGCATACGACGAATAGAAGCTGAGTTATAGTTGTTTATATCTGTCAGGCCATGAATCACCATTGACGGCCGGATTGCTTTCCACTCGAAACGATCGATGTTTGACAAAATTATGCAAGTTCGTCGCAGATCGGTATAAGGTGGTTCGTTGGGGCGTGTTTTATGCTACAAATTGTTATGTCGCAGATTTGCATATGACGAATAGAAGCGGAGTTATTGTTGTTTCTATCTGTGAGGCCATGAATCACCATTGACGGCCGGATTGCCTACCACTCGAAACGATCGATGTTTGACGAAACTATGCAAGTTCGTCGCAGATCGGCACAAGGTGGGTCGATATGACGTGTTTTCAGCTACAAATTGCTATGTCGCAAATTTGCATTCGACGAATAGAAGCGGAGTTATAGTTGTTTATATCTGTGAGGCCGTGAATCACCATTGACGGCCGGATTGCCTACCACTCGAAACGATCGATGTTTGACGGATCTATGCAAGTTCGTCGCAGATCGGCACAAGGTGGTTCGATGTGACGTGTTTTAAGCTACAAATTGCTATGTCGCAGATTTGCATTCGACGAATAGAAGCGGAGTTATAATTGTTTATATCTGTCAGGCCATGAATCACCATTGACGGCCGGATTGCTTTCCACTCGAAACGATCGATGTTTGACAAAACTATGCAAGTTCGTCGCAGATCGGTATAAGGTGGTTCGTTGGGGCGTGTTTTAAGCTACAAATTGCTATGTCGCAGATTCGCATACGACGAATAGAAGCGGAGTTATTGTGGTTTATATCTGTGAGGCCATGAATCGCCATTGACTACCGGATTGCCTACCACTCGAAACGATCGACGTTTGACGAAACTACACAAGTACGTCGCAGATCGGCATGAGGTGGGTCGATGTGTCGTGTTTTAAGCTACAAATTGCTATGTCGCAGATTCGCATACGACGAATAGAAGCGGAGTTATTGTTGTTTATATCTGTGAGGCCATGAATCACCATTGACGGCCGGATTCCCTACCACTCGAAACGATCGATGTTTGACGAAACCATGCAAGTTCGTCGCAGATCGGCACAAGGTGGGTCGATGTGACGTGTTTCAAGCTACAAATTGCTATGTCGCAGATTTGCATTCGACAAATAGAAGCGGAGTTATAGTTGTTTATATCTGTGAGGCCATGAATCACCATTGACGGCCGGATTCCCTACCACTCGAAACGATCGACGTTTGACGAAACCATGCAAGTTCGTCGCAGATCGGCAGAAGGTGGGTCGATGTGACGTGTTTTAAGCTACAAATTGCTATGTCGCATATTCGCATACGACGAATAGAAGCGGAGTTATTATTGTTTATATCTGTGAGGCCATGAATCACCATTAACGGCCGGATTGCCTACCACTCGAAACGATCGATGTTTGACGAAACTATGCAAGTTCGTCGCAGATCGGCACAAGGTGGGTCGTTGGGCCGTGTTTTTTGCTACAAATTTCTACGTCGCAGATTTGCATACGGCGAATAGAAGCGGAGTTATAGTTGTTTATATCTGTGAGGCCATGAATCACCATTGACGGCCGGATTGCTTTCCACTCGAAACGATCGATATTTGACGAAACTATGCAAGTTCGTCGCAAATCGGTATAAGGTGGTTCGTTGGGGCGTGTTTTAAGCTACAAATTGCTATGTCGCAGATTCGCATACGACGTATAGAAGCGGACTTATAGTTGTTTATATCTATGAGGCCATGAATCGCCATTGACTACCGGATTGCCTACCACTCGAAACGATCGACGTTTGACGAAACTATACAAGTACGTCGCAGATCGGCATTGGGTGGGTCGATGTGGCGTGTTTTAACCTACAAATTGCTATGTCGCATATTCGCATACGACGAATAGAAGCGGAGTTATTGTTGTTTAAATCTGTGAGGCCATGAATCACCATTGACGGCCGGATTGCTTTCCACTCGAAACGATCGATGTTTGACAAAACTATGCAAGTTCGTCGCAGATCGGTATAAGGTGGTTCGTTGGGGCGTGTTTTATGCTATAAATTGCTATGTCGCAGATTTGCATACGACGAATAGAAGCGGAGTTATTGTTGTTTATATCTGTGAGGCCATGAATCACCAATGACGGCCGGATTGCCTACCACTCGAAACGATCGATGTTTGACGAAACTATGCAAGTTCGTCGCAGATCGGCACAAGGTGGGTCGATGTGACGTGTTTTAAGCTACAAATTGCTATGTCGCATATTCGCATACGACGAATAGAAGCGGAGTTATTGTTGTTTGTATCTGTGAGGCCATGAATCACCATTGACGGCCGGATTGCCTACCACTCGAAACGATCGACGTTTGACGAAACCATGCAAGTTCGTCGCAGATCGGCAGAAGGTGGGTCGATGTGACGTGTTTTAAGCTACAAATTGATATGTCGCATATTCGCATACGACGAATAGAAGCGGAGTTATTGTTGTTTGTATCTGTGAGGCCATGAATCACCATTGACGGCCGGATTGCCTACCACTCGAAACGATCGACGTTTGACGAAACCATGCAAGTTCGTCGCAGATCGGCAGAAGGTGGGTCGATGTGACGTGTTTTAAGCTACAAATTGCTATGTCGCATATTCGCATACGAAGAATAGAAGCTGAGTTATAGTTGTTTATATCTGTCAGGCCATGAATCACCATTGACGGCCGGATTGCTTTCCACTCGAAACGATCGATGTTTGACAAAATTATGCAAGTTCGTCGCAGATCGGTATAAGGTGGTTCGTTGGGGCGTGTTTTATGCTACAAATTGTTATGTCGCAGATTTGCATATGACGAATAGAAGCGGAGTTATTGTTGTTTCTATCTGTGAGGCCATGAATCACCATTGACGGCCGGATTGCCTACCACTCGAAACGATCGATGTTTGACGAAACTATGCAAGTTCGTCGCAGATCGGCACAAGGTGGGTCGATATGACGTGTTTTCAGCTACAAATTGCTATGTCGCAAATTTGCATTCGACGAATAGAAGCGGAGTTATAGTTGTTTATATCTGTGAGGCCGTGAATCACCATTGACGGCCGGATTCCCTACCACTCGAAACGATCGACGTTTGACGAAACCATGCAAGTTCGTCGCAGATCGGCAGAAGGTGGGTCGATGTGACGTGTTTTAAGCTACAAATTGCTATGTCGCATATTCGCATACGACGAATAGAAGCGGAGTTATTGTTGTTTATATCTGTGAGGCCATGAATCACCATTGACGGCCGGATTGCCTACCACTCGAAACGATCGATGTTTGACGGATCTATGCAAGTTCGTCGCAGATCGGCACAAGGTGGTTCGATGTGACGTGTTTTAAGCTACAAATTGCTATGTCGCAGATTTGCATTCGACGAATAGAAGCGGAGTTATAATTGTTTATATCTGTCAGGCCATGAATCACCATTGACGGCCGGATTGCTTTCCACTCGAAACGATCGATGTTTGACAAAACTATGCAAGTTCGTCGCAGATCAGTATAAGGTGGTTCGTTGGGGCGTGTTTTAAGCTACAAATTGCTATGTCGCAGATTCGCATACGACGAATAGAAGCGGAGTTATTGTGGTTTATATCTGTGAGGCCATGAATCGCCATTGACTACCGGATTGCCTACCACTCGAAACGATCGACGTTTGACGAAACTACACAAGTACGTCGCAGATCGGCATGAGGTGGGTCGATGTGTCGTGTTTTAAGCTACAAATTGCTATGTCGCAGATTCGCATACGACGAATAGAAGCGGAGTTATTGTTGTTTATATCTGTGAGGCCATGAATCACCATTGACGGCCGGATTCCCTACCACTCGAAACGATCGAGGTTTGACGAAACCATGCAAGTTCGTCGCAGATCGGCACAAGGTGGGTCGATGTGACGTGTTTCAAGCTACAAATTGCTATGTCGCAGATTTGCATTCGACAAATAGAAGCGGAGTTATAGTTGTTTATATCTGTGAGGCCATGAATCACCATTGACGGCCGGATTCCCTACCACTCGAAACGATCGACGTTTGACGAAACCATGCAAGTTCGTCGCAGATCGGCAGAAGGTGGGTCGATGTGACGTGTTTTAAGCTACAAATTGCTATGTCGCATATTCGCATACGACGAATAGAAGCGGAGTTATTATTGTTTATATCTGTGAGGCCATGAATCACCATTAACGGCCGGATTGCCTACCACTCGAAACGATCGATGTTTGACGAAACTATGCAAGTTCGTCGCAGATCGGCACAAGGTGGGTCGATGTGACGTGTTTTAAGCTAAAAATTGCTATGTCGCAGATTTGCATTCGACGAATAGAAGCGGAGTTATAGTTGTTTATATCTGTCAGGCCATGAATCACCATTGACGGCCGGATTGCTTTCCACTCGAAACGATCGATGCTTGACAAAACTATGCAAGTTCGTCGCAGATCGGTATAAGGTGGGTCGTTGGGCCGTGTTTTTTGCTACAAATTGCTACGTCGCAGATTTGCATACGGCGAATAGAAGCGGAGTTATAGTTGTTTATATCTGTGAGGCCATGAATCACCATTGACGGCCGGATTGCTTTCCACTCGAAACGATCGATATTTGACCAAACTATGCAAGTTCGTCGCAAATCGGTATAAGGTGGTTCGTTGGGGCGTGTTTTAAGCTACAAAATGCTATGTCGCAGATTCGCATACGACGTATAGAAGCGGACTTATAGTTGTTTATATCTATGAGGCCATGAATCGCCATTGACTACCGGATTGCCTACCACTCGAAACGATCGACGTTTGACGAAACTATACAAGTACGTCGCAGATCGGCATTGGGTGGGTCGATGTGGCGTGTTTTAAGCTACAAATTGCTATGTAGCATATTCGCATACGACGAATAGAAGCGGAGTTATTGTTGTTTAAATCTGTGAGGCCATGAATCACCATTGACGGCCGGATTGCTTTCCACTCGAAACGATCGATGTTTGACAAAACTATGCAAGTTCGTCGCAGATCGGTATAAGGTGGTTCGTTGGGGCGTGTTTTATGCTATAAATTGCTATGTCGCAGATTTGCATACGACGAATAGAAGCGGAGTTATTGTTGTTTATATCTGTGAGGCCATGAATCACCAATGACGGCCGGATTGCCTACCACTCGAAACGATCGATGTTTGACGAAACTATGCAAGTTCGTCGCAGATCGGCACAAGGTGGGTCGATGTGACGTGTTTTAAGCTACAAATTGCTATGTCGCATATTCGCATACGACGAATAGAAGCGGAGTTATTGTTGTTTGTATCTGTGAGGCCATGAATCACCATTGACGGCCGGATTGCCTACCACTCGAAACGATCGACGTTTGACGAAACCATGCAAGTTCGTCGCAGATCGGCAGAAGGTGGGTCGATGTGTCGTGTTTTAAGCTACAAATTGCTATGTCGCATATTCGCATACGACGAATAGAAGCGGAGTTATTGTTGTTTGTATCTGTGAGGCCATGAATCACCATTGACGGCCGGATTGCCTACCACTCGAAACGATCGACGTTTGACGAAACCATGCAAGTTCGTCGCAGATCGGCAGAAGGTGGGTCGATGTGACGTGTTTTAAGCTACAAATTGCAATGTCGCAGATTCGCATACGACGTATAGAAGCGGACTTAGAGTTGTTTATATCTATGAGGCCATGAATCGCCATTGACTACCGGATTGCCTACCACTCGAAACGATCGACGTTTGACGAAACTATACAAGTACGTCGCAGATCGGCATGAGGTGGGTCGATGTGTCGTGTTCTAAGCTACAAATTGCTATGTCGCAGATTCGCATACGACGAATAGAAGCGGAGTTATTGTTGTTTATATCTGTGAGGCCATGAATCACCATTGACGGCCGGATTCCCTACCACTCGAAACGATCGACGTTTGACGAAACTATGCAAGTTCGTCGCACATCGGCACAAGGTGGGTCGATGTGACGTGTTTTAAGCTACAAATTGCTATGTCGCAGATTTGCATTCGACGAATAGAAGCGGAGTTATAATTGTTTATATCTGTCAGGTCATGAAACACCATTGACGGCCGGATTGCTTTCCACTCGAAACGATCGATGTTTGACAAAACTATGCAAGTTCGTCGCAGATCGGTACTAGGTGGGTCGATATGACGTGTTTTCAGCTACAAATTGCTATGTCGCAGATTTGCATTCGACGAATAGAAGCGGAGTTATAGTTGTTTATATCTGTGAGGCCGTGAATCACCATTGACGGCCGGATTCCCTACCACTCGAAACGATCGACGTTTGACGAAACCATGCAAGTTCGTCGCAGATCGGCAGAAGGTGGGTCGATATGACGTGTTTTAAGCTACAAATTGCTATGTCGCATATTCGCATACGACGAATAGAAACGGAGTTATTGTTGTTTATATCTGTGAGGCCATGAATCACCATTGACGGCCGGATTGCCTACCACTCGAAACGATCGATGTTTGACGGATCTATGCAAGTTCGTCGCAGATCGGCACAAGGTGGTTCGATGTGACGTGTTTTAAGCTACAAATTGCTATGTCGCAGATTTGCATTCGACGAATAGAAGCGGAGTTATAATTGTTTATATCTGTCAGGCCATGAATCACCATTGACGGCCGGATTGCTTTCCACTCGAAACGATCGATGTTTGACAAAACTATGCAAGTTCGTCGCAGATCGGTATAAGGTGGTTCGTTGGGGCGTGTTTTAAGCTACAAATTGCTATGTCGCAGATTCGCATACGACGAATAGAAGCGGAGTTATTGTGGTTTATATCTGTGAGGCCATGAATCGCCATTGACTACCGGATTGCCTACCACTCGAAACGATCGACGTTTGACGAAACTATACAAGTACGTCGCAGATCGGCAGGAGGTGGGTCGATGTGTCGTGTTTTAAGCTACAAATTGCTATGTCGCATATTCGCATACGACGAATAGAAGCGGAGTTATTGTTGTTTGTATCTGTGAGGCCATGAATCACCATTGACGGCCGGATTGCCTACCACTCGAAACGATCGACGTTTGACGAAACCATGCAAGTTCGTCGCAGATCGGCAGAAGGTGGGTCGATGTGACGTGTTTTAAGCTTCAAATTGCAATGTCGCAGATTCGCATACGACGTATAGAAGCGGACTTAGAGTTGTTTATATCTATGAGGCCATGAATCGCCATTGACTACCGGATTGCCTACCACTCGAAACGATCGACGTTTGACGAAACTATACAAGTACGTCGCAGATCGGCATGAGGTGGGTCGATGTGTCGTGTTCTAAGCTACAAATTGCTATGTCGCAGATTCGCATACGACGAATAGAAGCGGAGTTATTGTTGTTTATATCTGTGAGGCCATGAATCACCATTGACGGCCGGATTCCCTACCACTCGAAACGATCGACGTTTGACGAAACTATGCAAGTTCGTCGCACATCGGCACAAGGTGGGTCGATGTGACGTGTTTTAAGCTACAAATTGCTATGTCGCAGATTTGCATTCGACGATTAGAAGCGGAGTTATAATTGTTTATATCTGTCAGGTCATGAATCACCATTGACGGCCGGATTGCTTTCCACTCGAAACGATCGATGTTTGACAAAACTATGCAAGTTCGTCGCAGATCGGTATAAGGTGGGTCGATATGACGTGTTTTCAGCTACAAATTGCTATGTCGCAGATTTGCATTCGACGAATAGAAGCGGAGTTATAGTTGTTTATATCTGTGAGGCCATGAATCACCATTGACGGCCGGATTGCTTTCCACTCGAAACGATCGATATTTGACGAAACTATGCAAGTTCGTCGCAAATCGGTATAAGGTGGTTCGTTGGGGCGTGTTTTAAGCTACAAATTGCTATGTCGCAGATTCGCATACGACGTATAGAAGCGGACTTATAGTTGTTTATATCTATGAGGCCATGAATCGCCATTGACTACCGGATTGCCTACCACTCGAAACGATCGACGTTTGACGAAACTATACAAGTACGTCGCAGATCGGCATTGGGTGGGTCGATGTGGCGTGTTTTAAGCTACAAATTGCTATGTAGCATATTCGCATACGACGAATAGAAGCGGAGTTATTGTTGTTTAAATCTGTGAGGCCATGAATCACCATTGACGGCCGGATTGCTTTCCACTCGAAACGATCGATGTTTGACAAAACTATGCAAGTTCGTCGCAGATCGGTATAAGGTGGTTCGTTGGGGCGTGTTTTAAGCTACAAATTGCTATGTCGCAGATTCGCATACGACGAATAGAAGCGGAGTTATTGTGGTTTATATCTGTGAGGCCATGAATCGCCATTGACTACCGGATTGCCTACCACTCGAAACGATCGACGTTTGACGAAACTACACAAGTACGTCGCAGATCGGCATGAGGTGGGTCGATGTGTCGTGTTTTAAGCTACAAATTGCTATGTCGCAGATTCGCATACGACGAATAGAAGCGGAGTTATTGTTGTTTATATCTGTGAGGCCACGAATCACCATTGACGGCCGGATTCCCTACCACTCGAAACGATCGATGTTTGACGAAACCATGCAAGTTCGTCGCAGATCGGCACAAGGTGGGTCGATGTGACGTGTTTCAAGCTACAAATTGCTATGTCGCAGATTTGCATTCGACAAATAGAAGCGGAGTTATAGTTGTTTATATCTGTGAGGCCATGAATCACCATTGACGGCCGGATTCCCTACCACTCGAAACGATCGACGTTTGACGAAACCATGCAAGTTCGTCACAGATCGGCAGAAGGTGGGTCGATGTGACGTGTTTTAAGCTACAAATTGCTATGTCGCATATTCGCATACGACGAATAGAAGCGGAGTTATTATTGTTTATATCTGTGAGGCCATGAATCACCATTAACGGCCGGATTGCCTACCTCTCGAAACGATCGATGTTTGACGAAACTATGCAAGTTCGTCGCAGATCGGCACAAGGTGGGTCGATGTGACGTGTTTTAAGCTAAAAATTGCTATGTCGCAGATTTGCATTCGACGAATAGAAGCGGAGTTATAGTTGTTTATATCTGTCAGGCCATGAATCACCATTGACGGCCGGATTGCTTTCCACTCGAAACGATCGATGCTTGACAAAACTATGCAAGTTCGTCGCAGATCGGTATAAGGTGGGTCGTTGGGCCGTGTTTTTTGCTACAAATTGCTACGTCGCAGATTTGCATACGACGAATAGAAGCGGAGTTATTGTTGTTTAAATCTGTGAGGCCATGAATCACCATTGACGGCCGGATTGCTTTCCACTCGAAACGATCGATGTTTGACAAAACTATGCAAGTTCGTCGCAGATCGGTATAAGGTGGTTCGTTGGGGCGTGTTTTAAGCTACAAATTGCTATGTCGCAGATTCGCATACGACGAATAGAAGCGGAGTTATTGTGGTTTATATCTGTGAGGCCATGAATCGCCATTGACTACCGGATTGCCTACCACTCGAAACGATCGACGTTTGACGAAACTACACAAGTACGTCGCAGATCGGCATGAGGTGGGTCGATGTGTCGTGTTTTAAGCTACAAATTGCTATGTCGCAGATTCGCATACGACGAATAGAAGCGGAGTTATTGTTGTTTATATCTGTGAGGCCACGAATCACCATTGACGGCCGGATTCCCTACCACTCGAAACGATCGATGTTTGACGAAACCATGCAAGTTCGTCGCAGATCGGCACAAGGTGGGTCGATGTGACGTGTTTCAAGCTACAAATTGCTATGTCGCAGATTTGCATTCGACAAATAGAAGCGGAGTTATAGTTGTTTATATCTGTGAGGCCATGAATCACCATTGACGGCCGGATTCCCTACCACTCGAAACGATCGACGTTTGACGAAACCATGCAAGTTCGTCACAGATCGGCAGAAGGTGGGTCGATGTGACGTGTTTTAAGCTACAAATTGCTATGTCGCATATTCGCATACGACGAATAGAAGCGGAGTTATTATTGTTTATATCTGTGAGGCCATGAATCACCATTAACGGCAGGATTGCCTACCTCTCGAAACGATCGATGTTTGACGAAACTATGCAAGTTCGTCGCAGATCGGCACAAGGTGGGTCGATGTGACGTGTTTTAAGCTAAAAATTGCTATGTCGCAGATTTGCATTCGACGAATAGAAGCGGAGTTATAGTTGTTTATATCTGTCAGGCCATGAATCACCATTGACGGCCGGATTGCTTTCCACTCGAAACGATCGATGCTTGACAAAACTATGCAAGTTCGTCGCAGATCGGTATAAGGTGGGTCGTTGGGCCGTGTTTTTTGCTACAAATTGCTACGTCGCAGATTTGCATACGGCGAATAGAAGCGGAGTTATAGTTGTTTATATCTGTGAGGCCATGAATCACCATTGACGGCCGGATTGCTTTCCACTCGAAACGATCGATATTTGACGAAACTATGCAAGTTCGTCGCAAATCGGTATAAGGTGGTTCGTTGGGGCGTGTTTTAAGCTACAAATTGCTATGTCGCAGATTCGCATACGACGTATAGAAGCGGACTTATAGTTGTTTATATCTATGAGGCCATGAATCGCCATTGACTACCGGATTGCCTACCACTCGAAACGATCGACGTTTGACGAAACTATACAAGTACGTCGCAGATCGGCATTGGGTGGGTCGATGTGGCGTGTTTTAAGCTACAAATTTCTATGTCGCATATTCGCATACGACGAATAGAAGCGGAGTTATTGTTGTTTAAATCTGTGAGGCCATGAATCACCATTGACGGCCGGATTGCTTTCCACTCGAAACGATCGATGTTTGACAAAACTATGCAAGTTCGTCGCAGATCGGTATAAGGTGGTTCGTTGGGGCGTGTTTTATGCTATAAATTGCTATGTCGCAGATTTGCATACGACGAATAGAAGCGGAGTTATTGTTGCTTATATCTGTGAGGCCATGAATCACCATTGACGGCCGGATTCCCTACCACTCGAAACGATCGACGTTTGACGAAACCATGCAAGTTCGTCGCAGATCGGCAGAAGGTGGGTCGATATGACGTGTTTTAAGCTACAAATTGCTATGTCGCATATTCGCATACGACGAATAGAAGCGGAGTTATTGTTGTTTATATCTGTGAGGCCATGAATCACCATTGACGGCCGGATTGCCTACCATTCGAAACGATCGATGTTTGACGGATCTATGCAAGTTCGTCGCAGATCGGCACAAGGTGGTTCGATGTGACGTGTTTTAAGCTACAAATTGCTATGTCGCATATTCGCATACGACGAATAGAAGCGGAGTTATTGTTGTTTGTATCTGTGAGGCCATGAATCACCATTGACGGCCGGATTGCCTACCACTCGAAACGATCGACGTTTGACGAAACAATGCAAGTTCGTCGCAGATCGGCAGAAGGTGGGTCGATGTGACGTGTTTTAAGCTACAAATTGCAATGTCGCAGATTCGCATACGACGTATAGAAGCGGACTTAGAGTTGTTTATATCTATGAGGCCATGAATCGCCATTGACTACCGGATTGCCTACCACTCGAAACTATCGACGTTTGACGAAACTATACAAGTACGTCGCAGATCGGCATGAGGTGGGTCGATGTGTCGTGTTCTAAGCTACAAATTGCTATGTCGCAGATTCGCATACGACGAATAGAAGCGGAGTTATTGTTGTTTATATCTGTGAGGCCATGAATCACCATTGACGGCCGGATTCCCTACCACTCGAAACGATCGACGTTTGACGAAACTATGCAAGTTCGTCGCAGATCGGCACAAGGTGGGTCGATGTGACGTGTTTTAAGCTACAAATTGCTATGTCGCAGATTTGCATTCGACGAATAGAAGCGGAGTTTTTGTTGTTTATATCTGTGAGGCCATGAATCACCATTGACGGCCGGATTGCCTACCACTCGAAACGATCGATGTTTGACGAAACTATGCAAGTTCGTCGCAGATCGGCACAAGGTGGGTCGATGTGTCGTGTTTTAAGCTACAAATTGCTATGTCGCAGATTTGCATTCGACGAATAGCAGCGGAGTTATAATTGTTTAAATCTGTGAGGCCATGAATCACCATTGACGGCCGGATTGCTTTCCACTCGAAACGATCGATGTTAGACAAAACTATGCAAGTTCGCCGCAGATCGGTATAAGGTGGTTCGTTGGGGCGTGTTTTATGCTACAAATTGCTATGTCGCAGATTTGCATACGACGAATAGAAGCGGAGTTATTGTTGTTTATATCTGTGAGGCCATGAATCACCATTGACGGCCGGATTCCCTACCACTCGAAACGATCGACGTTTGACGAAACCATGCAAGTTCGTCGCAGATCGGCACAAGGTGGGTCGATGTGACGTGTTTTATGCTACAAATTGCTATGTCGCAGATTTGCATTCGACGAATAGAAGCGGAGTAATTGTGGTTTATATCTGTGAGGCCATGAATCACCATTGACGGCCGGATTCCCTACCACTCGAAACGATCGACGTTTGACGAAACCATGCAAGTTCGTCGCAGATCGGCACAAGGTGGGTCGTTGGGTCGTGTTTTATGCTACAAATTGCTATGTCGCAGATTTGCATACGACGAATAGAAGCGGAGTTATTGTTGTTTATATCTGTCTGGCCATGAATCACCATTGACGGCCGGATTGCTTTCCACTAGAATCGATCGAAGTTATCGAAACTATGCAAGTTCGTCGCAGATCGGTATAAGGTGGTTCGTTGGGCGTGTTTTATGCTACAAATTGCTATGTCGCAGATTTGCATACGACGAATAGAAGCGGAGTTATTGTTGTTTATATCTGTGAGGCCATGAATCACCAATGACGGCCGGATAGCTTTCCACTCGAAACGATCGACGTTTGACGAAACCATGCAAGTTCGTCGCAGATCGGCACAAGGTGGGTCGATGTGACGTGTTTTAAGCTACAAATTGCTATGTCGCAGATTTGCATACGACGAATAGAAGCGGAGTTATTGTTGTTTATATCTTTGGGGCCATGAATCACCATTGACGGCCGGATTGCTTCCCACTCGACACGATCGATGTTTGACGAAACTATGCAAGTTCGTCGCAGATCGGTATAAGGTGGTTCGTTGGGGCGTGTTTTAAGCTACAAATTGCTATGTCGCATATTCGCATACGACGAATAGTAGCGGAGTTATTGTTGTTTATATCTGTGAGGCCATGAATCACCATTGACGGCCGGATTGCTTTCCACTCGAAACGATCGGTGTTTGACAAAACTATGCAAGTTCGTCGCAGATCGGTATAAGGTAGTTCGTTGGGTCGTGTTTAATGCTACAAATTGCTATGTCGCAGATTTGCATACGACGAATAGAAGCGGAGTTTTTGTTGTTTATATCTGTGAGGCCATGAATCACCAATGACGGCCGGATTGCCTACCACTCGAAACGATCGATATTTGACGAAACTATGCAAGTTCGTCGCAGATCGGCACAAGGTGGGTCGATGTGTCGTGTTTTAAGCTACAAATTGCTATGTCGCAGATTTGCATTCGACGAATAGAAGCGGAGTTATAGTTGTTTATATCTGTGAGGCCATGAATCACCATTGACGGCCGGATTCCCTACCACTCGAAACGATCGACGTTTGACGAAACCATGCAAGTTCGTCGCAGATCGGCAGAAGGTGGGTCGATGTGACGTGTTTTAAGCTACAAATTGCTATGTCGCATATTCGCATACGACGAATAGAAGCGGAGTTATTGTTGTTTATATCTGTGAGGCCATGAATCACCATTGACGGCCGGATTGCTTTCCACTCGAAACGATCGATGTTTGACAAAACTATGCAAGTTCGTCGCAGATCGGTATAAGGTGGATCGTTGGGGCGTGTTTTATGCTACAAATTGCTATGTCGCAGATTTGCATACGACGAATAGAAGCGGAGTTATTGTTGTTTATATCTGTGAGGCCATGAATCACCAATGACGGCCGGATTGCCTACCACTCGAAACGATCGATGTTTGACGAAACTATGCAAGTTCGTCGCAGATCGGCACAAGGTGGGTCGATGTGACGTGTTTTAAGCTACAAATTGCTATGTCGCAGATTTGCATTCGACGAATAGAAGCGGAGTTATTGTTGTTTGTATCTGTGAGGCCATGAATCTCCATTGACGGCCGGATTGCCTACCACTCGAAACGATCGATGTTTGACGAAACTATGCAAGTTCGTCGCAGATCGATAAAAGGTGGGTCGTTGGGTCGTGTTTTATGCTACAAATTGCTATGTCGCAGATTTGCATGCGACGTATAGAAGCGGAGTTATTGTTGTTTATATCTGTCAGGCCATGAATCACCATTGACGGCCGGATTGCTTTCCACTCGAAACGATCGACGTTTGACGAAACTATGCAAGTTCGTCGCAGGTCGGTATAAGGTGGTTCGTTGGGGCGTGTTTTAAGCTACAAATTGCTAGGTCGCATATTCGCATACGACGAATAGAAGCGGAGTTATAGTTGTTTATATCTGTGAGGCCATGAATCGCCATTGTCTACCGGATTGCCTACCACTCGAAACGATCGATGTTTGACGAAACTATACAAGTACGTCGCAGATCGGCATGAGGTGGGTCGATGTGTCGTGTTTTAAGCTACAAATCGCTATGTCGCAAATTTGCATTCGACGAATAGAAGCTGAGTTATAGTTGTTTATATCTGTCAGGCCATGAATCACCATTGACGGCCGGATTGCTTTCCACTCGAAACGATCGATGTTTGACAAAATTATGCAAGTACGTCGCAGATCGGTATAAGGTGGTTCGTTGGGGCGTGTTTTATGCTACAAATTGTTATGTCGCAGATTTGCATATGACGAATAGAAGCGGAGTTATTGTTGTTTCTATCTGTGAGGCCATGATTCACCATTGACGGCCGGATTGCCTACCACTCGAAACGATCGATGTTTGACGAAACTATGCAAGTTCGTCGCAGATCGGCACAAGGTGGGTCGATATGACGTGTTTTCAGCTACAAATTGCTATGTCGCAGATTTGCATTCGACGAATAGAAGCGGAGTTATAGTTGTTTATATCTGTGAGGCCGTGAATCACCATTGACGGCCGGATTCCCTACCACTCGAAACGATCGACGTTTGACGAAACCATGCAAGTTCGTCGCAGATCGGCAGAAGGTGGGTCGTTGGGTCGTGTTTTATGCTACAAATTGCTATGTCGCAGATTTGCATGCGACGTATAGAAGCGGAGTTATTGTTGTTTATATCTGTCAGGCCATGAATCACCATTGACGGCCGGATTGCTTTCCACTCGAAACGATCGACGTTTGACGAAACTATGCAAGTTCGTCGCAGGTCGGTATAAGGTGGTTCGTTGGGGCGTGTTTTAAGCTACAAATTGCTAGGTCGCATATTCGCATACGACGAATAGAAGCGGAGTTATAGTTGTTTATATCTGTGAGGCCATGAATCGCCATTGTCTACCGGATTGCCTACCACTCGAAACGATCGATGTTTGACGAAACTATACAAGTACGTCGCAGATCGGCATGAGGTGGGTCGATGTGTCGTGTTTTAAGCTACAAATCGCTATGTCGCAAATTTGCATTCGACGAATAGAAGCTGAGTTATAGTTGTTTATATCTGTCAGGCCATGAATCACCATTGACGGCCGGATTGCTTTCCACTCGAAACGATCGATGTTTGACAAAATTATGCAAGTACGTCGCAGATCGGTATAAGGTGGTTCGTTGGGGCGTGTTTTATGCTACAAATTGTTATGTCGCAGATTTGCATATGACGAATAGAAGCGGAGTTATTGTTGTTTCTATCTGTGAGGCCATGATTCACCATTGACGGCCGGATTGCCTACCACTCGAAACGATCGATGTTTGACGAAACTATGCAAGTTCGTCGCAGATCGGCACAAGGTGGGTCGATATGACGTGTTTTCAGCTACAAATTGCTATGTCGCAGATTTGCATTCGACGAATAGAAGCGGAGTTATAGTTGTTTATATCTGTGAGGCCGTGAATCACCATTGACGGCCGGATTCCCTACCACTCGAAACGATCGACGTTTGACGAAACCATGCAAGTTCGTCGCAGATCGGCAGAAGGTGGGTCGATGTGACGTGTTTTAAGCTACAAATTGCTATGTCGCAGATTTGCATGCGACGTATAGAAGCGGAGTTATTGTTGTTTATATCTGTCAGGCCATGAATCACCATTGACGGCCGGATTGCTTTCCACTCGAAACGATCGACGTTTGACGAAACTATGCAAGTTCGTCGCAGGTCGGTATAAGGTGGTTCGTTGGGGCGTGTTTTAAGCTACAAATTGCTAGGTCGCATATTCGCATACGACGAATAGAAGCGGAGTTATAGTTGTTTATATCTGTGAGGCCATGAATCGCCATTGTCTACCGGATTGCCTACCACTCGAAACGATCGATGTTTGACGAAACTATACAAGTACGTCGCAGATCGGCATGAGGTGGGTCGATGTGTCGTGTTTTAAGCTACAAATCGCTATGTCGCAAATTTGCATTCGACGAATAGAAGCTGAGTTATAGTTGTTTATATCTGTCAGGCCATGAATCACCATTGACGGCCGGATTGCTTTCCACTCGAAACGATCGATGTTTGACAAAATTATGCAAGTTCGTCGCAGATCGGTATAAGGTGGTTCGTTGGGGCGTGTTTTATGCTACAAATTGTTATGTCGCAGATTTGCATATGACGAATAGAAGCGGAGTTATTGTTGTTTCTATCTGTGAGGCCATGATTCACCATTGACGGCCGGATTGCCTACCACTCGAAACGATCGATGTTTGACGAAACTATGCAAGTTCGTCGCAGATCGGCACAAGGTGGGTCGATATGACGTGTTTTCAGCTACAAATTGCTATGTCGCAGATTTGCATTCGACGAATAGAAGCGGAGTTATAGTTGTTTATATCTGTGAGGCCGTGAATCACCATTGACGGCCGGATTCCCTACCACTCGAAACGATCGACGTTTGACGAAACCATGCAAGTTCGTCGCAGATCGGCAGAAGGTGGGTCGATGTGACGTGTTTTAAGCTACAAATTGCTATGTCGCATATTCGCATACGACGAATAGAAGCTGAGTTATAGTTGTTTATATCTGTCAGGCCATGAATCACCATTGACGGCCGGATTGCTTTCCACTCGAAACGATCGATGTTTGACAAAAGTATGCAAGTTCGTCGCAGATCGGTATAAGGTGGTTCGTTGGGGCGTGTTTTATGCTACAAATTGTTATGTCGCAGATTTGCATATGACGAATAGAAGCGGAGTTATTGTTGTTTCTATCTGTGAGGCCATGAATCACCATTGACGGCCGGATTGCCTACCACTCGAAACGATCGATGTTTGACGAAACTATGCAAGTTCGTCGCAGATCGGCACAAGGTGGGTCGATATGACGTGTTTTCAGCTACAAATTGCTATGTCGCAAATTTGCATTCGACGAATAGAAGCGGAGTTATAGTTGTTTATATCTGTGAGGCCGTGAATCACCATTGACGGCCGGATTGCCTACCACTCGAAACGATCGATGTTTGACGGATCTATGCAAGTTCGTCGCAGATCGGCACAAGGTGGTTCGATGTGACGTGTTTTAAGCTACAAATTGCTATGTCGCAGATTTGCATTCGACGAATAGAAGCGGAGTTATAATTGTTTATATCTGTCAGGCCATGAATCACCATTGACGGCCGGATTGCTTTCCACTCGAAACGATCGATGTTTGACAAAACTATGCAAGTTCGTCGCAGATCGGTATAAGGTGGTTCGTTGGGGCGTGTTTTAAGCTACAAATTGCTATGTCGCAGATTCGCATACGACGAATAGAAGCGGAGTTATTGTGGTTTATATCTGTGAGGCCATGAATCGCCATTGACTACCGGATTGCCTACCACTCGAAACGATCGACGTTTGACGAAACTACACAAGTACGTCGCAGATCGGCATGAGGTGGGTCGATGTGTCGTGTTTTAAGCTACAAATTGCTATGTCGCAGATTCGCATACGACGAATAGAAGCGGAGTTATTGTTGTTTATATCTGTGAGGCCATGAATCACCATTGACGGCCGGATTCCCTACCACTCGAAACGATCGATGTTTGACGAAACCATGCAAGTTCGTCGCAGATCGGCACAAGGTGGGTCGATGTGACGTGTTTCAAGCTACAAATTGCTATGTCGCAGATTTGCATTCGACAAATAGAAGCGGAGTTATAGTTGTTTATATCTGTGAGGCCATGAATCACCATTGACGGCCGGATTCCCTACCACTCGAAACGATCGACGTTTGACGAAACCATGCAAGTTCGTCGCAGATCGGCACAAGGTGGGTCGATGTGACGTGTTTTAAGCTACAAATTGCTATGTCGCATATTCGCATACGACGAATAGAAGCGGAGTTATTATTGTTTATATCTGTGAGGCCATGAATCACCATTAACGGCCGGATTGCCTACCACTCGAAACGATCGATGTTTGACGAAACTATGCAAGTTCGTCGCAGATCGGCACAAGGTGGGTCGTTGGGCCGGGTTTTTTGCTACAAATTTCTACGTCGCAGATTTGCATACGGCGAATAGAAGCGGAGTTATAGTTGTTTATATCTGTGAGGCCATGAATCACCATTGACGGCCGGATTGCTTTCCACTCGAAACGATCGATATTTGACGAAACTATGCAAGTTCGTCGCAAATCGGTATAAGGTGGTTCGTTGGGGCGTGTTTTAAGCTACAAATTGCTATGTCGCAGATTCGCATACGACGTATAGAAGCGGACTTATAGTTGTTTATATCTATGAGGCCATGAATCGCCATTGACTACCGGATTGCCTACCACTCGAAACGATCGACGTTTGACGAAACTATACAAGTACGTCGCAGATCGGCATTGGGTGGGTCGATGTGGCGTGTTTTAACCTACAAATTGCTATGTCGCATATTCGCATACGACGAATAGAAGCGGAGTTATTGTTGTTTAAATCTGTGAGGCCATGAATCACCATTGACGGCCGGATTGCTTTCCACTCGAAACGATCGATGTTTGACAAAACTATGCAAGTTCGTCGCAGATCGGTATAAGGTGGTTCGTTGGGGCGTGTTTTATGCTATAAATTGCTATGTCGCAGATTTGCATACGACGAATAGAAGCGGAGTTATTGTTGTTTATATCTGTGAGGCCATGAATCACCATTGACGGCCGGATTGCCTACCACTCGAAACGATCGATGTTTGACGAAACTATGCAAGTTCGTCGCAGATCGGCACAAGGTGGGTCGATGTGACGTGTTTTAAGCTACAAATTGCTATGTCGCATATTCGCATACGACGAATAGAAGCGGAGTTATTGTTGTTTGTATCTGTGAGGCCATGAATCACCATTGACGGCCGGATTGCCTACCACTCGAAACGATCGACGTTTGACGAAACCATGCAAGTTCGTCGCAGATCGGCAGAAGGTGGGTCGATGTGACGTGTTTTAAGCTACAAATTGCTATGTCGCATATTCGCATACGACGAATAGAAGCGGAGTTATTGTTGTTTGTATCTGTGAGGCCATGAATCACCATTGACGGCCGGATTGCCTACCACTCGAAACGATCGACGTTTGACGAAACCATGCAAGTTCGTCGCAGATCGGCAGAAGGTGGGTCGATGTGACGTGTTTTAAGCTACAAATTGCTATGTCGCATATTCGCATACGACGAATAGAAGCTGAGTTATAGTTGTTTATATCTGTCAGGCCATGAATCACCATTGACGGCCGGATTGCTTTCCACTCGAAACGATCGATGTTTGACAAAACTATGCAAGTTCGTCGCAGATCGGTATAAGGTGGTTCGTTGGGGCGTGTTTTAAGCTACAAATTGCTATGTCGCAGATTCGCATACGACGAATAGAAGCGGAGTTATTGTGGTTTATATCTGTGAGGCCATGAATCGCCATTGACTACCGGATTGCCTACCACTCGAAACGATCGACGTTTGACGAAACTACACAAGTACGTCGCAGATCGGCATGAGGTGGGTCGATGTGTCGTGTTTTAAGCTACAAATTGCTATGTCGCAGATTCGCATACGACGAATAGAAGCGGAGTTATTGTTGTTTATATCTGTGAGGCCATGAATCACCATTGACGGCCGGATTCCCTACCACTCGAAACGATCGACGTTTGACGAAACCATGCAAGTTCGTCGCAGATCGGCAGAAGGTGGGTCGATGTGACGTGTTTTAAGCTACAAATTGCTATGTCGCATATTCGCATACGACGAATAGAAGCGGAGTTATTATTGTTTATATCTGTGAGGCCATGAATCACCATTAACGGCCGGATTGCCTACCACTCGAAACGATCGATGTTTGACGAAACTATGCAAGTTCGTCGCAGATCGGCACAAGGTGGGTCGATGTGACGTGTTTTAAGCTAAAAATTGCTATGTCGCAGATTTGCATTCGACGAATAGAAGCGGACTTATAGTTGTTTATATCTATGAGGCCATGAATCGCCATTGACTACCGGATTGCCTACCACTCGAAACGATCGACGTTTGACGAAACTATACAAGTACGTCGCAGATCGGCATTGGGTGGGTCGATGTGGCGTGTTTTAAGCTACAAATTGCTATGTAGCATATTCGCATACGACGAATAGAAGCGGAGTTATTGTTGTTTAAATCTGTGAGGCCATGAATCACCATTGACGGCCGGATTGCTTTCCACTCGAAACGATCGATGTTTGACAAAACTATGCAAGTTCGTCGCAGATCGGTATAAGGTGGTTCGTTGGGGCGTGTTTTATGCTATAAATTGCTATGTCGCAGATTTGCATACGACGAATAGAAGCGGAGTTATTGTTGTTTATATCTGTGAGGCCATGAATCACCAATGACGGCCGGATTGCCTACCACTCGAAACGATCGATGTTTGACGAAACTATGCAAGTTCGTCGCAGATCGGCACAAGGTGGGTCGATGTGACGTGTTTTAAGCTACAAATTGCTATGTCGCATATTCGCATACGACGAATAGAAGCGGAGTTATTGTTGTTTGTATCTGTGAGGCCATGAATCACCATTGACGGCCGGATTGCCTACCACTCGAAACGATCGACGTTTGACGAAACCATGCAAGTTCGTCGCAGATCGGCAGAAGGTGGGTCGATGTGACGTGTTTTAAGCTACAAATTGCTATGTCGCATATTCGCATACGACGAATAGAAGCGGAGTTATTGTTGTTTGTATCTGTGAGGCCATGAATCACCATTGACGGCCGGATTGCCTACCACTCGAAACGATCGACGTTTGACGAAACCATGCAAGTTCGTCGCAGATCGGCAGAAGGTGGGTCGATGTGACGTGTTTTAAGCTACAAATTGCAATGTCGCAGATTCGCATACGACGTATAGAAGCGGACTTAGAGTTGTTTATATCTATGAGGCCATGAATCGCCATTGACTACCGGATTGCCTACCACTCGAAACGATCGACGTTTGACGAAACTATACAAGTACGTCGCAGATCGGCATGAGGTGGGTCGATGTGTCGTGTTCTAAGCTACAAATTGCTATGTCGCAGATTCGCATACGACGAATAGAAGCGGAGTTATTGTTGTTTATATCTGTGAGGCCATGAATCACCATTGACGGCCGGATTCCCTACCACTCGAAACGATCGACGTTTGACGAAACTATGCAAGTTCGTCGCACATCGGCACAAGGTGGGTCGATGTGACGTGTTTTAAGCTACAAATTGCTATGTCGCAGATTTGCATTCGACGAATAGAAGCGGAGTTATAATTGTTTATATCTGTCAGGTCATGAAACACCATTGACGGCCGGATTGCTTTCCACTCGAAACGATCGATGTTTGACAAAACTATGCAAGTTCGTCGCAGATCGGTACTAGGTGGGTCGATATGACGTGTTTTCAGCTACAAATTGCTATGTCGCAGATTTGCATTCGACGAATAGAAGCGGAGTTATAGTTGTTTATATCTGTGAGGCCGTGAATCACCATTGACGGCCGGATTCCCTACCACTCGAAACGATCGACGTTTGACGAAACCATGCAAGTTCGTCGCAGATCGGCAGAAGGTGGGTCGATGTGACGTGTTTTAAGCTACAAATTGCTATGTCGCATATTCGCATACGACGAATAGAAACGGAGTTATTGTTGTTTATATCTGTGAGGCCATGAATCACCATTGACGGCCGGATTGCCTACCACTCGAAACGATCGATGTTTGACGGATCTATGCAAGTTCGTCGCAGATCGGCACAAGGTGGTTCGATGTGACGTGTTTTAAGCTACAAATTGCTATGTCGCAGATTTGCATTCGACGAATAGAAGCGGAGTTATAATTGTTTATATCTGTCAGGCCATGAATCACCATTGACGGCCGGATTGCTTTCCACTCGAAACGATCGATGTTTGACAAAACTATGCAAGTTCGTCGCAGATCGGTATAAGGTGGTTCGTTGGGGCGTGTTTTAAGCTACAAATTGCTATGTCGCAGATTCGCATACGACGAATAGAAGCGGAGTTATTGTGGTTTATATCTGTGAGGCCATGAATCGCCATTGACTACCGGATTGCCTACCACTCGAAACGATCGACGTTTGACGAAACTACACAAGTACGTCGCAGATCGGCATGAGGTGGGTCGATGTGTCGTGTTTTAAGCTACAAATTGCTATGTCGCATATTCGCATACGACGAATAGAAGCGGAGTTATTGTTGTTTGTATCTGTGAGGCCATGAATCACCATTGACGGCCGGATTGCCTACCACTCGAAACGATCGACGTTTGACGAAACCATGCAAGTTCGTCGCAGATCGGCAGAAGGTGGGTCGATGTGACGTGTTTTAAGCTTCAAATTGCAATGTCGCAGATTCGCATACGACGTATAGAAGCGGACTTAGAGTTGTTTATATCTATGAGGCCATGAATCGCCATTGACTACCGGATTGCCTACCACTCGAAACGATCGACGTTTGACGAAACTATACAAGTACGTCGCAGATCGGCATGAGGTGGGTCGATGTGTCGTGTTCTAAGCTACAAATTGCTATGTCGCAGATTCGCATACGACGAATAGAAGCGGAGTTATTGTTGTTTATATCTGTGAGGCCATGAATCACCATTGACGGCCGGATTCCCTACCACTCGAAACGATCGACGTTTGACGAAACTATGCAAGTTCGTCGCACATCGGCACAAGGTGGGTCGATGTGACGTGTTTTAAGCTACAAATTGCTATGTCGCAGATTTGCATTCGACGAATAGAAGCGGAGTTATAATTGTTTATATCTGTCAGGTCATGAATCACCATTGACGGCCGGATTGCTTTCCACTCGAAACGATCGATGTTTGACAAAACTATGCAAGTTCGTCGCAGATCGGTATAAGGTGGGTCGATATGACGTGTTTTCAGCTACAAATTGCTATGTCGCAGATTTGCATTCGACGAATAGAAGCGGAGTTATAGTTGTTTATATCTGTGAGGCCGTGAATCACCATTGACGGCCGGATTCCCTACCACTCGAAACGATCGACGTTTGACGAAACCATGCAAGTTCGTCGCAGATCGGCAGAAGGTGGGTCGATATGACGTGTTTTAAGCTACAAATTGCTATGTCGCATATTCGCATACGACGAATAGAAACGGAGTTATTGTTGTTTATATCTGTGAGGCCATGAATCACCATTGACGGCCGGATTGCCTACCACTCGAAACGATCGATGTTTGACGGATCTATGCAAGTTCGTCGCAGATCGGCACAAGGTGGTTCGATGTGACGTGTTTTAAGCTACAAATTGCTATGTCGCAGATTTGCATTCGACGAATAGAAGCGGAGTTATAATTGTTTATATCTGTCAGGCCATGAATCACCATTGACGGCCGGATTGCTTTCCACTCGATGCGATCGATGTTTGACAAAACTATGCAAGTTCGTCGCAGATCGGTATAAGGTGGTTCGTTGGGGCGTGTTTTAAGCTACAAATTGCTATGTCGCAGATTCGCATACGACGTATAGAAGCGGAGTTATTGTGGTTTATATCTGTGAGGCCATGAATCGCCATTGACTACCGGATTGCCTACCACTCGAAACGATCGACGTTTGACGAAACTACACAAGTACGTCGCAGATCGGCATGAGGTGGGTCGATGTGTCGTGTTTTAAGCTACAAATTGCTATGTCGCAGATTCGCATACGACGAATAGAAGCGGAGTTATTGTTGTTTATATCTGTGAGGCCATGAATCACCATTGACGGCCGGATTCCCTACCACTCGAAACGATCGATGTTTGACGAAACCATGCAAGTTCGTCGCAGATCGGCACAAGGTGGGTCGATGTGACGTGTTTCAAGCTACAAATTGCTATGTCGCAGATTTGCATTCGACAAATAGAAGCGGAGTTATAGTTGATTATATCTGTCAGGCCATGAATCACCATTGACGGCCGGATTGCTTTCCACTCGAAACGATCGATGTTTGACAAAACTATGCAAGTTCGTCGCAGATCGGTATAAGGTGGTTCGTTAGGGCGTGTTTTAAGCTACAAATTGCTATGTCGCAGATTCGCATACGACGAATAGAAGCGGAGTTATTGTGGTTTATATCTGTGAGGCCATGAATCGCCATTGACTACCGGATTGCCTACCACTCGAAACGATCGACGTTTGACGAAACTACACAAGTACGTCGCAGATCGGCATGAGGTGGGTCGATGTGTCGTGTTTTAAGCTACAAATTGCTATGTCGCAGATTCGCATACGACGAATAGAAGCGGAGTTATTGTTGTTTATATCTGTGAGGCCATGAATCACCATTGACGGCCGGATTCCCTACCACTCGAAACGATCGATGTTTGACGAAACCATGCAAGTTCGTCGCAGATCGGCACAAGGTGGGTCGATGTGACGTGTTTCAAGCTACAAATTGCTATGTCGCAGATTTGCATTCGACAAATAGAAGCGGAGTTATAATTGTTTATATCTGTCAGGCCATGAATCACCATTGACGGCCGGATTGCTTTCCACTCGGAACGATCGATGTTTGACAAAACTATGCAAGTTCGTCGCAGATCGGTATAAGGTGGTTCGTTGGGGCGTGTTTTAAGCTACAAATTGCTATGTCGCAGATTCGCATACGACGAATAGAAGCGGAGTTATTGTGGTTTATATCTGTGAGGCCATGAATCGCCATTGACTACCGGATTGCCTACCACTCGAAACGATCGACGTTTGACGAAACTACTCAAGTACGTCGCAGATCGGCATGAGGTGGGTCGATGTGTCGTGTTTTAAGCTACAAATTGCTATGTCGCAGATTCGCATACGACGAATAGAAGCGGAGTTATTGTTGTTTATATCTGTGAGGCCATGAATCACCATTGACGGCCGGATTCCCTACCACTCGAAACGATCGATGTTTGACGAAACCATGCAAGTTCGTCGCAGATCGGCACAAGGTGGGTCGATGTGACGTGTTTCAAGCTACAAATTGCTATGTCGCAGATTTGCATTCGACAAATAGAAGCGGAGTTATAGTTGATTATATCTGTCAGGCCATGAATCACCATTGACGGCCGGATTGCTTTCCACTCGAAACGATCGATGTTTGACAAAACTATGCAAGTTCGTCGCAGATCGGTATAAGGTGGTTCGTTGGGGCGTGTTTTAAGCTACAAATTGCTATGTCGCAGATTCGCATACGACGAATAGAAGCGGAGTTATTGTGGTTTATATCTGTGAGGCCATGAATCGCCATTGACTACCGGATTGCCTACCACTCGAAACGATCGACGTTTGACGAAACTACACAAGTACGTCGCAGATCGGCATGAGGTGGGTCGATGTGTCGTGTTTTAAGCTACAAATTGCTATGTCGCAGATTCGCATACGACGAATAGAAGCGGAGTTATTGTTGTTTATATCTGTGAGGCCATGAATCACCATTGACGGCCGGATTCCCTACCACTCGAAACGATCGATGTTTGACGAAACCATGCAAGTTCGTCGCAGATCGGCACAAGGTGGGTCGATGTGACGTGTTTCAAGCTACAAATTGCTATGTCGCAGATTTGCATTCGACAAATAGAAGCGGAGTTATAGTTGTTTATATCTGTGAGGCCATGAATCACCATTGACGGCCGGATTCCCTACCACTCGAAACGATCGACGTTTGACGAAACCATGCAAGTTCGTCGCAGATCGGCAGAAGGTGGGTCGATGTGACGTGTTTTAAGCTACAAATTGCTATGTCGCATATTCGCATACGACGAATAGAAGCGGAGTTATTATTGTTTATATCTGTGAGGCCATGAATCACCATTAACGGCCGGATTGCCTACCTCTCGAAACGATCGATGTTTGACGAAACTATGCAAGTTCGTCGCAGATCGGCACAAGGTGGGTCGATGTGACGTGTTTTAAGCTAAAAATTGCTATGTCGCAGATTTGCATTCGACGAATAGAAGCGGAGTTATAGTTGTTTATATCTGTCAGGCCATGAATCACCATTGACGGCCGGATTGCTTTCCACTCGAAACGATCGATGCTTGACAAAACTATGCAAGTTCGTCGCAGATCGGTATAAGGTGGGTCGTTGGGCCGTGTTTTTTGCTACAAATTGCTACGTCGCAGATTTGCATACGGCGAATAGAAGCGAAGTTATAGTTGTTTATATCTGTGAGGCCATGAATCACCATTGACGGCCGGATTGCTTTCCACTCGAAACGATCGATATTTGACGAAACTATGCAAGTTCGTCGCAAATCGGTATAAGGTGGTTCGTTGGGGCGTGTTTTAAGCTACAAATTGCTATGTCGCAGATTCGCATACGACGTATAGAAGCGGACTTATAGTTGTTTATATCTATGAGGCCATGAATCGCCATTGACTACCGGATTGCCTACCACTCGAAACGATCGACGTTTGACGAAACTATACAAGTACGTCGCAGATCGGCATGGGGTGGGTCGATGTGGCGTGTTTTAAGCTACAAATTGCTATGTCGCATATACGCATACGACGAATAGAAGCGGAGTTATTGTTGTTTAAATCTGTGAGGCCATGAATCACCATTGACGGCCGGATTGCTTTCCACTCGAAACGATCGATGTTTGACAAAACTATGCAAGTTCGTCGCAGATCGGTATAAGGTGGTTCGTTGGGGCGTGTTTTATGCTACAAATTGCTATGTCGCAGATTTGCATACGACGAATAGAAGCGGAGTTATTGTTGTTTATATCTGTGAGGCCATGAATCACCAATGACGGCCGGATTGCCTACCACTCGAAACGATCGATGTTTGACGAAACTATGCAAGTTCGTCGCAGATCGGCACAAGGTGGGTCGATGTGACGTGTTTTAAGCTACAAATTGCTATGTCGCATATTAGCATACGACGAATAGAAGCGGAGTTATTGTTGTTTGTATCTGTGAGGCCATGAATCACCATTGACGGCCGGATTGCCTACCACTCGAAACGATCGAGGTTTGACGAAACCATGCAAGTTCGTCGCAGATCGGCAGAAGGTGGGTCGATGTGACGTGTTTTAAGCTACAAATTGCTATGTCGCATATTCGCATACGACGAATAGAAGCGGAGTTATTGTTGTTTGTATCTGTGAGGCCATGAATCACCATTGACGGCCGGATTGCCTACCACTCGAAACGATCGACGTTTGACGAAACCATGCAAGTTCGTCGCAGATCGGCAGAGGGTGGGTCGATGTGACGTGTTTTAAGCTACAAATTGCAATGTCGCAGATTCGCATACGACGTATAGAAGCGGACTTAGAGTTGTTTATATCTATGAGGCCATGAATCGCCATTGACTACCGGATTGCCTACCACTCGAAACGATCGACGTTTGACGAAACTATACAAGTACGTCGCAGATCGGCATGAGGTGGGTCGATGTGTCGTGTTCTAAGCTACAAATTGCTATGTCGCAGATTCGCATACGACGAATAGAAGCGGAGTTATTGTTGTTTATATCTGTGAGGCCATGAATCACCATTGACGGCCGGATTCCCTACCACTCGAAACGATCGACGTTTGACGAAACTATGCAAGTTCGTCGCACATCGGCACAAGGTGGGTCGATGTGACGTGTTTTAAGCTACAAATTGCTATGTCGCAGATTCGCATACGACGAATAGAAGCGGAGTTATTGTTGTTTATATCTTTGAGGCCATGAATCACCATTGACGGCCGGATTGCTTTCCACTCGAAGCGATCGATGTTTGACGAAACAATGCAAGTTCGTCGCAGATCGGCACAAGGTGGTTCGATGTGGCGTGTTTTAAGCTACAAATTGCTATGTTGCATATTCGCATACGACGAATAGAAGCGGAGTTATTGTTGTTTAAATCTGTGAGGCCATGAATCACCATTGACGGCCGGATTGCTTTCCACTCGAAACGATCGACGTTTGACGAAACCATGCAAGTTCGTCGCAGATCGGCACAAGGTGGGTCGATGTGACGTGTTTTAAGCTACAAATTGCTATGTCGCAGATTTGCATACGACGAATAGAAGCGGAGTTATTGTTGTTTATATCTGTGAGGCCATGAATCACCATTGACGGCCGGATTCCCTACCACTCGAAACGATCGACGTTTGACGAAACCATGCAAGTTCGTCGCAGATCGGCACAAGGTGGGTCGATGTGACGTGTTTTAAGCTACAAATTGCTATGTCGCAGATTTGCATACGACGAATAGAAGCGGAGTTATTGTTGTTTAAATCTGTGAGGCCATGAATCACCATTGACGGCCGGATTGCTTTCCACTCGAAACGATCGATGTTTGACAAAACTATGCAAGTTCGTCGCAGATCGGCACAAGGTGGGTCGATGTGACGTGTTTTAAGCTACAAATTGCTATGTCGCATATTCGCATACGACGAATAGAAGCGGAGTTATTGTTGTTTGTATCTGTGAGGCCATGAATCACCATTGACGGCCGGATTGCCTACCACTCGAAACGATCGACGTTTGACGAAACCATGCAAGTTCGTCGCAGATCGGCAGAAGGTGGGTCGATGTGACGTGTTTTAAGCTACAAATTGCTATGTCGCATATTCGCATACGACGAATAGAAGCGGAGTTATTGTTGTTTGTATCTGTGAGGCCATGAATCACCATTGACGGCCGGATTGCCTACCACTCGAAACGATCGACGTTTGACGAAACCATGCAAGTTCGTCGCAGATCGGCAGAAGGTGGGTCGATATGACGTGTTTTAAGCTACAAATTGCAATGTCGCAGATTCGCATACGACGTATAGAAGCGGACTTAGAGTTGTTTATATCTATGAGGCCATGAATCGCCATTGACTACCGGATTGCCTACCACTCGAAACGATCGACGTTTGACGAAACTATACAAGTACGTCGCAGATCGGCATGAGGTGGGTCGATGTGTCGTGTTCTAAGCTACAAATTGCTATGTCGCAGATTCGCATACGACGAATAGAAGCGGAGTTATTGTTGTTTATATCTGTGAGGCCATGAATCACCATTGACGGCCGGATTCCCTACCACTCGAAACGATCGACGTTTGACGAAACTATGCAAGTTCGTCGCACATCGGCACAAGGTGGGTCGATGTGACGTGTTTTAAGCTACAAATTGCTATGTCGCAGATTTGCATTCGACGAATAGAAGCGGAGTTATAATTGTTTATATCTGTCAGGTCATGAATCACCATTGACGGCCGGATTGCTTTCCACTCGAAACGATCGATGTTTGACAAAACTATGCAAGTTCGTCGCAGATCGGTATAAGGTGGGTCGATATGACGTGTTTTCAGCTACAAATTGCTATGTCGCAGATTTGCATTCGACGAATAGAAGCGGAGTTATAGTTGTTTATATCTGTGAGGCCGTGAATCACCATTGACGGCCGGATTCCCTACCACTCGAAACGATCGACGTTTGACGAAACCATGCAAGTTCGTCGCAGATCGGCAGAAGGTGGGTCGATATGACGTGTTTTAAGCTACAAATTGCTATGTCGCATATTCGCATACGACGAATAGAAACGGAGTTATTGTTGTTTATATCTGTGAGGCCATGAATCACCATTGACGGCCGGATTGCCTACCACTCGAAACGATCGATGTTTGACGGATCTATGCAAGTTCGTCGCAGATCGGCACAAGGTGGGTCGATGTGACGTGTTTTAAGCTACAAATTGCTATGTCGCAGATTTGCATTCGACGAATAGAAGCGGAGTTATAATTGTTTATATCTGTCAGGCCATGAATCACCATTGACGGCCGGATTGCTTTCCACTCGAAGCGATCGATGTTTGACAAAACTATGCAAGTTCGTCGCAGATCGGTATAAGGTGGTTCGTTGGGGCGTGTTTTAAGCTACAAATTGCTATGTCGCAGATTCGCATACGACGAATAGAAGCGGAGTTATTGTGGTTTATATCTGTGAGGCCATGAATCGCCATTGACTACCGGATTGCCTACCACTCGAAACGATCGACGTTTGACGAAACTACACAAGTACGTCGCAGATCGGCATGAGGTGGGTCGATGTGTCGTGTTTTAAGCTACAAATTGCTATGTCGCAGATTCGCATACGACGAATAGAAGCGGAGTTATTGTTGTTTATATCTGTGAGGCCATGAATCACCATTGACGGCCGGATTCCCTACCACTCGAAACGATCGATGTTTGACGAAACCATGCAAGTTCGTCGCAGATCGGCACAAGGTGGGTCGATGTGACGTGTTTCAAGCTACAAATTGCTATGTCGCAGATTTGCATTCGACAAATAGAAGCGGAGTTATAGTTGATTATATCTGTCAGGCCATGAATCACCATTGACGGCCGGATTGCTTTCCACTCGAAACGATCGATGTTTGACAAAACTATGCAAGTTCGTCGCAGATCGGTATAAGGTGGTTCGTTGGGGCGTGTTTTAAGCTACAAATTGCTATGTCGCAGATTCGCATACGACGAATAGAAGCGGAGTTATTGTGGTTTATATCTGTGAGGCCATGAATCGCCATTGACTACCGGATTGCCTACCACTCGAAACGATCGACGTTTGACGAAACTACACAAGTACGTCGCAGATCGGCATGAGGTGGGTCGATGTGTCGTGTTTTAAGCTACAAATTGCTATGTCGCAGATTCGCATACGACGAATAGAAGCGGAGTTATTGTTGTTTATATCTGTGAGGCCATGAATCACCATTGACGGCCGGATTCCCTACCACTCGAAACGATCGATGTTTGACGAAACCATGCAAGTTCGTCGCAGATCGGCACAAGGTGGGTCGATGTGACGTGTTTCAAGCTACAAATTGCTATGTCGCAGATTTGCATTCGACAAATAGAAGCGGAGTTATAATTGTTTATATCTGTCAGGCCATGAATCACCATTGACGGCCGGATTGCTTTCCACTCGGAACGATCGATGTTTGACAAAACTATGCAAGTTCGTCGCAGATCGGTATAAGGTGGTTCGTTGGGGCGTGTTTTAAGCTACAAATTGCTATGTCGCAGATTCGCATACGACGAATAGAAGCGGAGTTATTGTGGTTTATATCTGTGAGGCCATGAATCGCCATTGACTACCGGATTGCCTACCACTCGAAACGATCGACGTTTGACGAAACTACACAAGTACGTCGCAGATCGGCATGAGGTGGGTCGATGTGTCGTGTTTTAAGCTACAAATTGCTATGTCGCAGATTCGCATACGACGAATAGAAGCGGAGTTATTGTTGTTTATATCTGTGAGGCCATGAATCACCATTGACGGCCGGATTCCCTACCACTCGAAACGATCGATGTTTGACGAAACCATGCAAGTTCGTCGCAGATCGGCACAAGGTGGGTCGATGTGACGTGTTTCAAGCTACAAATTGCTATGTCGCAGATTTGCATTCGACAAATAGAAGCGGAGTTATAGTTGATTATATCTGTCAGGCCATGAATCACCATTGACGGCCGGATTGCTTTCCACTCGAAACGATCGATGTTTGACAAAACTATGCAAGTTCGTCGCAGATCGGTATAAGGTGGTTCGTTAGGGCGTGTTTTAAGCTACAAATTGCTATGTCGCAGATTCGCATACGACGAATAGAAGCGGAGTTATTGTGGTTTATATCTGTGAGGCCATGAATCGCCATTGACTACCGGATTGCCTACCACTCGAAACGATCGACGTTTGACGAAACTACACAAGTACGTCGCAGATCGGCATGAGGTGGGTCGATGTGTCGTGTTTTAAGCTACAAATTGCTATGTCGCAGATTTGCATACGACGAATAGAAGCGGAGTTATTGTTGTTTATATCTGTGAGGCCATGAATCACCATTGACGGCCGGATTCCCTACCACTCGAAACGATCGATGTTTGACGAAACCATGCAAGTTCGTCGCAGATCGGCACAAGGTGGGTCGATGTGACGTGTTTCAAGCTACAAATTGCTATGTCGCAGATTTGCATTCGACAAATAGAAGCGGAGTTATAGTTGTTTATATCTGTGAGGCCATGAATCACCATTGACGGCCGGATTCCCTACCACTCGAAACGATCGACGTTTGACGAAACCATGCAAGTTCGTCGCAGATCGGCAGAAGGTGGGTCGATGTGACGTGTTTTAAGCTACAAATTGCTATGTCGCATATTCGCATACGACGAATAGAAGCGGAGTTATTATTGTTTATATCTGTGAGGCCATGAATCACCATTAACGGCCGGATTGCCTACCTCTCGAAACGATCGATGTTTGACGAAACTATGCAAGTTCGTCGCAGATCGGCACAAGGTGGGTCGATGTGACGTGTTTTAAGCTAAAAATTGCTATGTCGCAGATTTGCATACGACGAATAGAAGCGGAGTTATAGTTGTTTATATCTGTCAGGCCATGAATCACCATTGACGGCCGGATTGCTTTCCACTCGAAACGATCGATGCTTGACAAAACTATGCAAGTTCGTCGCAGATCGGTATAAGGTGGGTCGTTGGGCCGTGTTTTTTGCTACAAATTGCTACGTCGCAGATTTGCATACGGCGAATAGAAGCGAAGTTATAGTTGTTTATATCTGTGAGGCCATGAATCACCATTGACGGCCGGATTGCTTTCCACTCGAAACGATCGATATTTGACGAAACTATGCAAGTTCGTCGCAAATCGGTATAAGGTGGTTCGTTGGGGCGTGTTTTAAGCTACAAATTGCTATGTCGCAGATTCGCATACGACGTATAGAAGCGGACTTATAGTTGTTTATATCTATGAGGCCATGAATCGCCATTGACTACCGGATTGCCTACCACTCGAAACGATCGACGTTTGACGAAACTATACAAGTACGTCGCAGATCGGCATGGGGTGGGTCGATGTGGCGTGTTTTAAGCTACAAATTGCTATGTCGCATATACGCATACGACGAATAGAAGCGGAGTTATTGTTGTTTAAATCTGTGAGGCCATGAATCACCATTGACGGCCGGATTGCTTTCCACTCGAAACGATCGATGTTTGACAAAACTATGCAAGTTCGTCGCAGATCGGTATAAGGTGGTTCGTTGGGGCGTGTTTTATGCTATAAATTGCTATGTCGCAGATTTGCATACGACGAATAGAAGCGGAGTTATTGTTGTTTATATCTGTGAGGCCATGAATCACCAATGACGGCCGGATTGCCTACCACTCGAAACGATCGATGTTTGACGAAACTATGCAAGTTCGTCGCAGATCGGCACAAGGTGGGTCGATGTGACGTGTTTTAAGCTACAAATTGCTATGTCGCATATTAGCATTCGACGAATAGAAGCGGAGTTATTGTTGTTTGTATCTGTGAGGCCATGAATCACCATTGACGGCCGGATTGCCTACCACTCGAAACGATCGACGTTTGACGAAACAATGCAAGTTCGTCGCAGATCGGCAGAAGGTGGGTCGATGTGACGTGTTTTAAGCTACAGATTGCTATGTCGCATATTCGCATACGACGAATAGAAGCGGAGTTATTGTTGTTTGTATCTGTGAGGCCATGAATCACCATTGACGGCCGGATTGCCTACCACTCGAAACGATCGACGTTTGACGAAACCATGCAAGTTCGTCGCAGATCGGCAGAAGGTGGGTCGATGTGACGTGTTTTAAGCTACAAATTGCAATGTCGCAGATTCGCATACGACGTATAGAAGCGGACTTAGAGTTGTTTATATCTATGAGGCCATGAATCGCCATTGACTACCGGATTGCCTACCACTCGAAACGATCGACGTTTGACGAAACTATACAAGTACGTCGCAGATCGGCATGAGGTGGGTCGATGTGTCGTGTTCTAAGCTACAAATTGCTATGTCGCAGATTCGCATACGACGAATAGAAGCGGAGTTATTGTTGTTTATATCTGTGAGGCCATGAATCACCATTGACGGCCGGATTCCCTACCACTCGAAACGATCGACGTTTGACGAAACTATGCAAGTTCGTCGCACATCGGCACAAGGTGGGTCGATGTGACGTGTTTTAAGCTACAAATTGCTATGTCGCAGATTTGCATTCGACGAATAGAAGCGGAGTTATAATTGTTTATATCTGTCAGGTCATGAATCACCATTGACGGCCGGATTGCTTTCCACTCGAAACGATCGATGTTTGACAAAACTATGCAAGTTCGTCGCAGATCGGTATAAAGTGGTTCGTTAGGGCGTGTTTTAAGCTACAAATTGCTATGTCGCAGATTCGCATACGACGAATAGAAGCGGAGTTATTGTGGTTTATATCTGTGAGGCCATGAATCACCATTGACGGCCGGATTCCCTACCACTCGAAACGATCGACGTTTGACGAAACCATGCAAGTTCGTCGCAGATCGGCACAAGGTGGGTCGATGTGACGTGTTTTAAGCTACAAATTGCTATGTCGCAGATTTGCATACGACGAATAGAAGCGGAGTTATTGTTGTTTATATCTGTGAGGCCATGAATCACCATTGACGGCCGGATTCCCTACCACTCGAAACGATCGACGTTTGACGAAACCATGCAAGTTCGTCGCAGATCGGCACAAGGTGGGTCGATGTGACGTGTTTTAAGCTACAAATTGCTATGTCGCAGATTTGCATACGACGAATAGAAGCGGAGTTATTGTTGTTTAAATCTGTGAGGCCATGAATCACCATTGACGGCCGGATTGCTTTCCACTCGAAACGATCGATGTTTGACAAAACTATGCAAGTTCGTCGCAGATCGGCACAAGGTGGGTCGATGTGACGTGTTTTAAGCTACAAATTGCTATGTCGCATATTCGCATACGACGAATAGAAGCGGAGTTATTGTTGTTTGTATCTGTGAGGCCATGAATCACCATTGACGGCCGGATTGCCTACCACTCGAAACGATCGACGTTTGACGAAACCATGCAAGTTCGTCGCAGATCGGCAGAAGGTGGGTCGATGTGACGTGTTTTAAGCTACAAATTGCTATGTCGCATATTCGCATACGACGAATAGAAGCGGAGTTATTGTTGTTTGTATCTGTGAGGCCATGAATCACCATTGACGGCCGGATTGCCTACCACTCGAAACGATCGACGTTTGACGAAACCATGCAAGTTCGTCGCAGATCGGCAGAAGGTGGGTCGATATGACGTGTTTTAAGCTACAAATTGCAATGTCGCAGATTCGCATACGACGTATAGAAGCGGACTTAGAGTTGTTTATATCTATGAGGCCATGAATCGCCATTGACGACCGGATTGCCTACCACTCGAAACGATCGACGTTTGACGAAACTATACAAGTACGTCGCAGATCGGCATGAGGTGGGTCGATGTGTCGTGTTTTAAGCTACAAATTGCTATGTCGCAGATTCGCATACGACGAATAGAAGCGGAGTTATTGTTGTTTATATCTGTGAGGCCATGAATCACCATTGACGGCCGGATTCCCTACCACTCGAAACGATCGACGTTTGACGAAACTATGCAAGTTCGTCGCACATCGGCACAAGGTGGGTCGATGTGACGTGTTTTAAGCTACAAATTGCTATGTCGCAGATTTGCATTCGACGAATAGAAGCGGAGTTATAATTGTTTATATCTGTCAGGTCATGAATCACCATTGACGGCCGGATTGCTTTCCACTCGAAACGATCGATGTTTGACAAAACTATGCAAGTTCGTCGCAGATCGGTATAAGGTGGTTCGTTAGGGCGTGTTTTAAGCTACAAATTGCTATGTCGCAGATTCGCATACGACGAATAGAAGCGGAGTTATTGTGGTTTATATCTGTGAGGCCATGAATCACCATTGACGGCCGGATTCCCTACCACTCGAAACGATCGACGTTTGACGCAACTATGCAAGTTCGTCGCATATCGGCACAAGGTGGGTCGATGTGACGTGTTTTAAGCTACAAATTGCTATGTCGCAGATTTGCATACGACGAATAGAAGCGGAGTTATTGTTGTTTATATCTTTGAGGCCATGAATCACCATTGACGGCCGGATTGCTTTCCACTCGAAGCGATCGATGTTTGACGAAACAATGCAAGTTCGTCGCAGATCGGCACAAGGTGGTTCGATGTGGCGTGTTTTAAGCTACAAATTGCTATGTTGCATATTCGCATACGACGAATAGAAGCGGAGTTATTGTTGTTTAAATCTGTGAGGCCATGAATCACCATTGACGGCCGGATTGCTTTCCACTCGAAACGATCGATGTTTGACAAAACTATGCAAGTTCGTCGCAGAACGGTATAAGGTGGTTCGTTGGGGCGTGTTTTATGCTACAAATTGCTATGTCGCAGATTTGCATACGACGAATAGAAGCGGAGTTATTGTTGTTTATATCTGTGAGGCCATGAATCACCATTGACGGCCGGATTACTTTCCACTTGAATCGATCGATGTTTGACGAAACTATGCAAGTTCTTCGCAGATCGGTATAAGGTGGTTCATTGGGGCGTGTTTTAAGCTACAAATTGCTAGGTCGCAGATTCGCATACGACGAATAGAAGCGGAGTTATAGTTGTTTATATCTGTGAGGCCATGAATCGCCATTGACTACCGGATTGCCTACCACTCGAAACGATCGACGTTTGACGAAATTATACAAGTACGTCGCAGATCGGCATGAGGTGGGTCGATGTGTCGTGTTTTAAGCTACAAATTGCTATGCCGCAGATTTGCATTCGACGAATAGAAGCGGAGTTATAGTTGTTTATATCTGTGAGGCCGTGAATCACCATTGACGGCCGGATTCCCTACCACTCGAAACGATCGACGTTTGACGAAACCATGCAAGTTCGTCGCAGATCGGCCGAAGGTGGGTCGATGTGACGTGTTTTAAGCTACAAATTGCTATGTCGCATATTCGCATACGACGAATAGAAGCGGAGTTATTGTTGTTTATATCTGTCAGGCCATGAATCACCATTGACGGCCGGATTGCCTACCACTTGAAACGATCGATGTTTGACGAAACTATGCAAGTTCGTCGCAGATCGGCACAACGTGGGTCGATGTGACGTGTTTTATGCTACAAATTGCTATGTCGCATATTCGCATACGACGAATAGAAGCGGAGTTATTGTTGTTTGTATCTGTGAGGCCATGAATCACCATTGACGGCCGGATTGCCTACCACTCGAAACGATCGACGTTTGACGAAACCATGCAAGTTCGTCGCAGATCGGCAGAAGGTGGGTCGATGTGACGTGTTTTAAGCTACAAATTGCAATGTCGCAGATTCGCATACGACGTATAGAAGCGGACTTATAGTTGTTTATATCTATGAGGCCATGAATCGCCATTGACTACCGGATTGCATACCACTCGAAACGATCGACGTTTGACGAAACTATACAAGTACGTCGCAGATCGGCATGAGGTGGGTCGATGTGTCGTGTTCTAAGCTACAAATTGCTATGTCGCAGATTCGCATACGACGAATAGAAGCGGAGTTATTGTTGTTTATATCTGTGAGGCCATGAATCACCATTGACGGCCGGATTGCCTACCACTCGAAACGATCGACGTTTGACGAAACCATGCAAGTTCGTCGCAGATCGGCAGAAGGTGGGTCGATGTGACGTGTTTTAAGCTACAAATTGCAATGTCGCAGATTCGCATACGACGTATAGAAGCGGACTTAGAGTTGTTTATATCTGTCAGGCCATGAATCACCATTGACGGCCGGATTGCTTTCCACTCGAAACGATCGACGTTTGACGAAACCATGCAAGTTCGTCGCAGATCGGCAGAAGGTGGGTCGATGTAACGTGTTTTAAGCTACAAATTGCTATGTCGCAGATTTGCATTCGACGAATAGAAGCGGAGTTATAATTGTTTATATCTGTCAGGTCATGAATCACCATGTCATATAAAAACATTTGATCTTGATGAACAAGCATCGCCATACGCTTGCTGCATCATTCGGAATGTTTCTGATGCACTTTTTGCGTGGAATTTAATGACCGCTCTCTGCTCGATGTTAAAATTTCAACATCAAACGAAAAAGTGTTTTGCAAAATGATTTTAATAAATATTAAATGTCAACCAAATGTCATGAAATTTTTACAGCTAGTAGAGGAAGGTTGAAGCTTCAAAACGCATGTGCTCGCACATAGATGGCGCGCTTGGTTGCTGAGATATAATTCGAGTCTTAATACATAATTGTCGCACTGTGTAGCAATTTATAGCATAAAACACGACCCAACGACCCATCATTTACCGATCTGCGACGAACTTGCATACTTTCGTCAAACATCGATCGTTTCGAGTGGTAGGCAATCCGGCCGTCAATGGTGATTCATGGCCTCACAGATATAAACAACAATAACTCCGCTTCTATTCGTCGTATGCGAATATAAAACATAGCAATTTGTAGCTAAAAACACGTCACATCGGCCCACCTTCTGCCGATCTGCGACGAACTTGCATGGTTTCGTCAAACGTCGATCGTTTCGAGTGGTAGGGAATCCGGCCGTCAATGGTGATTCATGGCCTCACAGATATAAACAACAATAACTCCGCTTCTATTCGTCGTATGCGAATCTGCGACATAGCAATTTTTAGCCTAAAACACACCCCAATGAACCACCTTATACCGATCTGCGACGAACTTGCATAGTTTTGTCAAACATTGATCGTTTCGAGTGGAAAGCAATCCGGCCGTCAATGGTGATTCATGGCCTGACAGATATAAACAACTATAACTCCGCTTCTATTCGTCGTATGCAAATCTGCGACATAGCAATTTGTAGCTTAAAACACGTCACATCGACCCACCTTGTGCCGATCTGGGACGAACTTGCATAGTTTCGTCAAACATCGATCGTTTGGAGTGGAAAGCAATCCGGCCGTCAATGGTGATTCATGGCCTCACAGATATAAACAACAATAACTCCGCTTCTATCCGTCGAATGCAAATCTGCGACGTAACAATTTGTAGCATAAAACACGGCCCAACGACCCACTTTATACCGATCTGCGACGAACTTGCATAGTTTTGTCAAACATCGATCGTTTTGAGTGGAAAGCAATCCGGCCGTCAATGGTGATTCATGGCCTGACAGATATAAACAACTATAACTCCGCTTCTATTCGTCGAATGCAAATCTGCGACACAGCAATTTGTAGCTTAAAACACGTCACATCGACCCACCTTGTGCCGATCAGCGACGAACTTGCATGGTTTCGTCAAACGTCGATCGTTTCGAGTGGTAGGGAATCCGGCCGTCAATGGTGTCTCATGGCCTCACAGATATAAACAACAATAACTCCGCTTCTATTCGTCGTATGCAAATCTGCGACATAGCAATTTGTAGCTTAAAACACGTCACATCGACCCACATTGTGCCGATCTGGGACGAACTTGCATAGTTTCGTCAAACATCGATCGTTTGGAGTGGAAAGCAATCCGGCCGTCAATGGTGATTCATGGCCTCACAGATATAAACAACAATAACTCCGCTTCTATACGTCGTATGCAAATCTGCGACATAGCGATTTATAGCATAAAACACGACCCAACGACCCACCATTTACCGATCTGCGACAAACTTGCATAGTTTCGTCAAACATCGATCGTTTCGAGTGGTAGGCAATCCGGCCGTCAATGGTGATTCATGGCCTCACAGATACAAACAATTATAACTCCGCTTCTATACGTCGTATGCAAATCTGCGACATAGCAATTTGTAGCTTAAAACACGCCCCAACGAACCACCTTATACCGATTTGCGACGAACTTGCATAGTTTCGTCAAACATCGATCGTTTCGAGTGGAAAGCAATCCGGCCGTCAATGGTGATTCATGGCCTCACAGATATAAACAACAATAACTCCGCTTCTATTCGTCGTATGCAAGTCTGCGACATAGCAATTTGTAGCATAAAACACGCCCCAACGAATCACCTTATACCGATCTGCGACGAACTTGCATAGTTTTGTCAGACATCGATCGTTTCGAGTGGAAAGCAATCCGGCCGTCAATGGTGATTCATGGCCTGACAGATATAAACAACTATAACTCCGCTTCTATTCGTCGAATGCAAATCTGCGACATAGCAATTTGTAGCTTATAACACGACACATCGACCCACCTTGTGCCGATCTGCGGCGAACTTGCATAGTTTCGTCAAACATCGATCGTTTCGAGTGGTAAGCAATCCGGCCGTCAATGGTGATTCATGGCCTCACAGATATAAACAACAATAACTCCGCTTCTATTCGTCGTATGCGAATATGCGACATAGCAATTTGTAGCTTAAAACACGCCCCAACGAACCACCTTATACCGATTTGCGACGAACTTGCATAGTTTCGTCAAACATCGATCGTTTGGAGTGGAAAGCAATCCGGCCGTCAATGGTGATTCATGGCCTCACAGATATAAACAACAATAACTCCGCTTCTATTCGTCGTATGCAAATCTGCGACATAGCAATTTGTAGCATAAAACACGCCTCAACGAACCACCTTATACCGATCTGCGACGAACTTGCATAGTTTTGTAAGACATCGATCGTTTCGAGTGGAAAGCAATCCGGCCGTCAATGGTGATTCATGGCCTGACAGATATAAACAACTATAACTCCGCTTCTATTCGTCGAATGCAAATCTGCGACATAGCAATTTGTAGCTTAAAACACGTCACATCGAACCACCTTGTGCCGATCTGCGACGAACTTGCATAGTTTCGTCAAACGTCGATCGTTTCGAGTGGAAAGCAATCCGGCCGTCAATGGTGATTCATGGCCTGACAGATATAAACAACTATAACTCCGCTTCTATTCGTCGAATGCAAATCTGCGACATAGCAATTTGTAGCTTATAACACGACACATCGACCCACCTTGTGCCGATCTGCGGCGAACTTGCATAGTTTCGTCAAACATCGATCGTTTCGAGTGGTAAGCAATCCGGCCGTCAATGGTGATTCATGGCCTCACAGATATAAACAACAATAACTCCGCTTCTATTCGTCGTATGCGAATATGCGACATAGCAATTTGTAGCTTAAAACACGCCCCAACGAACCACCTTATACCGATTTGCGACGAACTTGCATAGTTTCGTCAAACATCGATCGTTTGGAGTGGAAAGCAATCCGGCCGTCAATGGTGATTCATGGCCTCACAGATACAAACAATTATAACTCCGCTTCTATACGTCGTATGCAAATCTGCGACATAGCAATTTGTAGCTTAAAACACGCCCCAACGAACCACCTTATACCGATTTGCGACGAACTTGCATAGTTTCGTCAAACATCGATCGTTTCGAGTGGAAAGCAATCCGGCCGTCAATGGTGATTCATGGCCTCACAGATATAAACAACAATAACTCCGCTTCTATTCGTCGTATGCAAGTCTGCGACATAGCAATTTGTAGCATAAAACACGCACCAACGAATCACCTTATACCGATCTGCGACGAACTTGCATAGTTTTGTCAGACATCGATCGTTTCGAGTGGAAAGCAATCCGGCCGTCAATGGTGATTCATGGCCTGACAGATATAAACAACTATAACTCCGCTTCTATTCGTCGAATGCAAATCTGCGACATAGCAATTTGTAGCTTATAACACGACACATCGACCCACCTTGTGCCGATCTGCGGCGAACTTGCATAGTTTCGTCAAACATCGATCGTTTCGAGTGGTAAGCAATCCGGCCGTCAATGGTGATTCATGGCCTCACAGATATAAACAACAATAACTCCGCTTCTATTCGTCGTATGCGAATATGCGACATAGCAATTTGTAGCTTAAAACACGCCCCAACGAACCACCTTATACCGATTTGCGACGAACTTGCATAGTTTCGTCAAACATCGATCGTTTGGAGTGGAAAGCAATCCGGCCGTCAATGGTGATTTATGGCCTCACAGATATAAACAACAATAACTCCGCTTCTATTCGTCGTATGCAAATCTGCGACATAGCAATTTGTAGCATAAAACACGCCTCAACGAACCACCTTATACCGATCTGCGACGAACTTGCATAGTTTTGTAAGACATCGATCGTTTCGAGTGGAAAGCAATCCGGCCGTCAATGGTGATTCATGGCCTGACAGATATAAACAACTATAACTCCGCTTCTATTCGTCGAATGCAAATCTGCGACATAGCAATTTGTAGCTTAAAACACGTCACATCGAACCACCTTGTGCCGATCTGCGACGAACTTGCATAGTTTCGTCAAACGTCGATCGTTTCGAGTGGTAGGCAATCCGGCCGTCAATGGTGATTCATGGCCTCACAGATATAAACAACTATAACTCCGCTTCTATTCGTCGAATGCAAATCTGCGAGGTAGCAATTTGTAGCATAAAACACGGCCCAACGACCCACCTTATACCGATTTGCGACGAACTTGCATAGTTTTGTCAAACGTCGATCGTTTCGAGTGGTAGGGAATCCGGCCGTCAATGGTGATTCATGGCCTCACAGATATAAACAACAATAACTCCGCTTCTATTCGTCGTATGCAAATCTGCGACATAGCAATTTGTAGCTTAAAACACGTCACATCGACCCACTTTGTGCCGATCAGCGACGAACTTGCATGGTTTCGTCAAACGTCGATCGTTTCGAGTGGTAGGGAATCCGGCCGTCAATGGTGATTCATGGCCTCACGGATATAAACAACAATAACTCCGCTTCTATACGTCGTATGCAAATCTGCGACATAGCAATTTACAGCATAAAACACGACCCAACGACCCACCATTTACCGATCTGCGACGAACTTGCATAGTCTCGTCAAACATCGATCGTTTCAAGTGGTAGGCAATCCGGCCGTCAATGGTGATTCATGGCCTCACAGATATGAACAACTATAACTCCGCTTCTATTCGTCGAATGCAAATCTGCGACATAGCAATTTCTAGCTTATAACACGACACATCGACCCACCTTGTGCCGATCTGCGACAAACTTCCATAGTTTCGTCAAACATCGATCGTTTCGAGTGGTAAGCAATCCGGCCGTCAATGGTGATTCATGGTCTGACAGATATAAACAACTATAACTCCGCTTCTATTCGTCGAATGCAAATCTGCGACATAGCAATTTGTAGCTTAAAACACGTCACATCGACCCACCTTGTGCCGATCTGGGACGAACTTGCATAGTTTCGTCAAACATCGATTGTTTCGAGTGGTAGGCAATCCGGCCGTCAATGGTGATTCATGGCCTCACAGATATAAACAACAATAACTCCGCTTCTATTCGTCGTATGCGAATATGCGACATAGCAATTTGTAGCTTAAAACACGCCCCAACGAACCACCTTATACCGATTTGCGACGAACTTGCATAGTTTCGTCAAACATCGATCGTTTGGAGTGGAAAGCAATCCGGCCGTCAATGGTGATTCATGGCCTCACAGATATAAACAACAATAACTCCGCTTCTATTCGTCGTATGCAAATCTGCGACATAGCAATTTGTAGCATAAAACACGCCTCAACGAACCACCTTATACCGATCTGCGACGAACTTGCATAGTTTTGTCAGACATCGATCGTTTCGAGTGGAAAGCAATCCGGCCGTCAATGGTGATTCATGGCCTGACAGATATAAACAACTATAACTCCGCTTCTATTCGTCGAATGCAAATCTGCGACATAGCAATTTGTAGCTTAAAACACGTCACATCGAACCACCTTGTGCCGATCTGCGACGAACTTGCATAGTTTCGTCAAACGTCGATCGTTTCGAGTGGTAGGCAATCCGGCCGTCAATGGTGATTCATGGCCTTACAGATATAAACAACTATAACTCCGCTTCTATTCGTCGAATGCAAATCTGCGAGGTAGCAATTTGTAGCATAAAACACGGCCCAACGACCCACCTTATACCGATTTGCGACGAACTTGCATAGTTTTGTCAAACGTCGATCGTTTCGAGTGGTTGGGAATCCGGCCGTCAATGGTGATTCATGGCCTCACAGATATAAACAACAATAACTCCGCTTCTATTCGTCGTATGCAAATCTGCGACATAGCAAATTGTAGCTTAAAACACGTCACATCGACCCACTTTGTGCCGATCAGCGACGAACTTGCATGGTTTCGTCAAACGTCGATCGTTTCGAGTGGTAAGCAATCCGGCCGTCAATGGTGATTCATGGCCTGACAGATATAAACATCGATATCTCCACTTATATTCGTCGTATGCAAATCTGCGACATAGCAATTTGTAGCTTAAAACACGTCACATCGAACCACCTTATACCGATCTGCGACGAACTTGCATAGTTTTGTCAGACATCGATCGTTTCGAGTGGAAAGCAATCCGGCCGCGAATGGTGATTCATGGCCTGACAGATATAAACAACTATAACTCCGCTTCTATTCGTCGAATGCAAATCTGCGACATAGCAATTTGTAGCTTAAAACACGTCACATCCAACCACCTTGTGCCGATCTGCGACGAACATGCATAGTTTCGTCAAACGTCGATCGTTTCGAGTGGTAGGCAATCCGGCCGTCAATGGTGATTCATGGCCTCACAGATATAAACAACTATAACTCCGCTTCTATTCGTCGAATGCAAATCTGCGAGGTAGCAATTTGTAGCATAAAACACGGCCCAACGACCCACCTTATACCGATTTGCGACGAACTTGCATAGTTTTGTCAAACGTCGATCGTTTCGAATGGTAGGGAATCCGGCCGTCAATGGTGATTCATGGCCTCACAGATATAAACAACAATAACTCCGCTTCTATTCGTCGTATGCAAATCTGCGACATAGCAATTTGTAGCTTAAAACACGTCATATCGACCCACTTTGTGCCGATCAGCGACGAACTTGCATGGTTTCGTCAAACGTCGACTGTTTCGAGTGGTAGGGAATCCGGCCGTCAATGGTGATTCATGGCCTCACGGATATAAACAACAATAACTCCGCTTCTATACGTCGTATGCAAATCTGCGACATAGCAATTTACAGCATAAAACACGACCCAACGACCCACCATTTACCGATCTGCGACGAACTTGCATAGTTTTGTCAGACATCGATCGTTTCGAGTGGAAAGCAATCCGGCCGTCAATGGTGATTCATGGCCTGACAGATATAAACAACTATAACTCCGCTTCTATTCGTCGAATGCAAATCTGCGACATAGCAATTTGTAGCTTAAAACACGTCACATCGAACCACCTTGTGCCGATCTGCGGCGAACTTGCATAGTTTCGTCAAACGTCGATCGTTTCGAGTGGTAGGGAATCCGGCCGTCAATGGTGATTCATGGCCTGACAGATATAAACAACTATAACTCCGCTTCTATTCGTCGAATGCAAATCTGCGACATAGCAATTTGTAGCTTAAAACACGTCACATCGAACCACCTTGTGCCGATCTGCGACGAACTTGCATAGTTTCGTCAAACGTCGATCGTTTCGAGTGGTAGGCAATCCGGCCGTCAATGGTGATTCATGGCCTCACAGATATAAACAACTGTAACTCCGCTTCTATTCGTCGAATGCAAATCTGCGAGGTAGCAATTTGTAGCATAAAACACGGCCCAACGACCCACCTTATACCGATTTGCGACGAACTTGCATAGTTTTGTCAAACGTCGATCGTTTCGAGTGGTAGGGAATCCGGCCGTCAATGGTGATTCATGGCCTCACAGATATAAACAACAATAACTCCGCTTCTATACGTCGTATGCAAATCTGCGACATAGCAATTTATAGCATAAAACACGACCCAACGACCCACCATTTACCGATCTGCGACGAACTTGCATACTTTCGTCAAACATCGATCGTTTCGAGTGGTAGGCAATCCGGCCGTCAATGGTGATTCATGGCCTCACAGATACAAACAACTATAACTCCGCTTCTATACGTCGTATGCTAATCTGCGACATAGCAATTTGTAGCTTAAAACACGCCCCAACGAACTACCTTATACCGATCTGCGACGAACTTGCATAGTTTCGTCAAACGTCGATCGTTTCGAGTGGTAGGAAATCCGGCCGTCAATGGTGATTCATGGCCTCACGAATATAAACAACAATGACTCCGCTTCTATTCGTCGTATGCGTATCTGCGACATAGCAATTTGTAGCTTAAAACACGCCCGAACGAACCACCTTATACCGATCTGCGACTAACTTGCATAGTTTTGTCAAACATCGATCGTTTCGAGTGGAAAGCAATCCGGCCGTCAATGGTGATTCATGGCCTGACAGATATAAACAACTATAACTCCGCTTCTATTCGTCGAATGCAAATCTGCGACAGAGCAATTTGTAGCTTAAAACACGTCACATCGACCCACCTTGTGCCGATCTGCGACGAACTTGCATAGTTTCGTCAAACGTCGATCGTTTCGAGTGGTAGGCAATCCGGCCGTCAATGGTGATTCATGGTCTCACAGATATAAGCACCTAAAACTTGGCTGTTATTCGTCGTATGCCAATCTCCGACATAGCAATTTGTAGCTTAAAACACGTCACATCGACCCACCTTGTGCCGATCTGCGACGAACTTGCATAGTTTCGTCAAACATCGATCGTTTCGAGTGGTAGGCAATCCGGCCGTCAATGGTGATTCATGGTCTCACAGATATAAACACCATTAACTCCGCTTCTATTGGTCGTATGCAAATCTGCGACATAGCAATTTGTAGCTTAAAACACGTCACATCGACCCACCTTGTGCCGATCTGGGACGAACTTGCATAGTTTCGTCAAACGTCGATCGTTTCGAGTGGTAAGCAATCCGGCCGTCAATGGTGATTCATGGCCTCACAGATATAAACAACTATAACTCCGCTTCTATTCGTCGTATGCGACTCTGCGACATAGCAATTTGTAGCTTAACACACACCACATCGACCCACCTCATGCCGATCTGCGACGTACTTGTATAGTTTCGTCAAACGTCGATCGTTTCGAGTGGTAGGCATACGGTCGTCATTGGTGATTCATGGCCTCATAGATATAAACATCGATAACTCCGCTTCTATTCGTTGTATGCAAACCTGCGACATAGCAATTTGTAGCATAAAACACGGCCCAACGACCCACCTTATACCGATCTGCGACGAACCTGCATAGTTTCGTCAAACGTCGATCGTTTCGAGTAGTAGGCAATCCGGCCGTCAATGGTGATTCATGGCCTCACAGATATAAACAACAATAACTCCGCTTCTATTCGCCGTATGCAAATCTGCAATGTAGCAATTTGTAGCATAAAACACGTGACATCGAACCACCTTATACCGATTTGCGACGAACTTGCATAGTTTCGTCAAACATCGATCGTTTCGAGTGGAAAGCAATCCGGCCGTCAATGGTGATTCATGGCCTCACAGATATATACAACTATAACTCCGCTTCTATTCGTCGTATGCGAATCTGCGACCTAGCAATTTGTAGCTTAAAACACGCCCCAATGAACCACCTTATACCGATTTGCGACGAACTTGCATAGTTTCGTCAAACATCGATCGATTCTAGTGGAAAGCAATCCGGCCGTCAATGGTGAATCATGGCCAGACAGATATAAACAACTATGACACCGCTTCTATTCGTCGAATGCAAATCTGCGACATAGCAATTTGTAGCATAAAACACGTCACATCGACCCACCTTGTGCCGATCTGCGACGATCTTGCATGGTTTCGTCAAACGTCGATCGTTTCGAGTGGTAGGGAATCCGGCCGTCAATGGTGATTCATGGCCTCACAGATATAAACAACAATAACTCCGCTTCTATTCGTCGAATGCAAATCTGCGACATAGCAATTTGTAGCTTAAAACACGTCACATCGAACCACCTTGTGCCGATCTGCGACGAACTTGCATAGTTTCGTCAAACGTCGATCGTTTCGAGTGGTAGGCAATCCGGCCGTCAATGGTGATTCATGGCCTGACAGATATAAACAACTATAACTCCGCTTCTATTCGTCGAATGCAAATCTGCGACATAGCAATTTGTAGCTTAAAACACGTCACATCGACCCACCTTGTTACGATCTGCGACGAACTTGCATAGTTTCGTCAAACATCGATCGTTTCGAGTGGTAGGGAATCCGGCCGTCAATGGTGATTCATGGCCTCACAGATATAAACATCGATATCTCCACTTATATTCGTCGTATGCGAATCTGCGACATAGCGATTTGTAGCTTAAAACATGGCCCAACGACCCACATTATACCGATCTGCGATGAACTTGCATTGTTTCGTCAAACGTCGATCGTTTCGAGTGGTAGGGAATCCGGCCGCCAATAGTGATTCATGGCCTCACAGATATAAACAACAATAACTCCGCTTCTATTCGTCGTATGCGAATCTGCGTCATAGCAATTTTTAGCTTAAAACACGTCACATCAACCCACCTTGTGCCGATCTGGGACGAACTTGCATAGTTTCGTCAAACATCGATCGTTTGGAGTGGAAAGCAATCCGGCCGTCAATGGTGATTCATGGCCTCACAGATATAACCAACAATAACTCCGCTTCAATACGTCGTATGCAAATCTGCGACATAGCAATTTGTAGCATATAACACGACCCAACGACCCACCATTTCCCGATCTGCGACGAACTTGCATAGTTTTGTCAAACATCGATCGTTTCGAGTGGAAAGCAATCCGGCCGTCAATGGTGATTCATGGCCTGACAGATATAAACAACTATAACTCCGCTTCTTATCGTCGAATGCAAATCTGAGACATAGCAATTTGTAGCTTAAAACACGTCACATCGAACCACCTTGTGCCGATCTGCGACGAACTTGCATAGTTTCGTCAAACGTCGATCGTTTCGAGTGGTAGGGAATCCGGCCTTCAATGGTGATACATGGCCTCACAGATATAAACAACTATAACTCCGCTTCTATTGGCCGTATGCAAATCTGCGACATAGCGAATTATAGCTTAAAACACGCCCCAACCACCCACCTTATACCGATCTAAGACGAACTTGCAAAGTTTTGTCAAACATCGATCGTTTCGAGTGGAAAGCAATCCGGCCGTCAATGGTGATTCATGGCCTCACAGATATAATATAAACAACAATAACTCCGCTTCTATACGTCGTATGCAAATCTGCGACATAGCAATTTGTAGCTTAAAACACGCCCCAATGAACCACCTTATACCGATTTGCGACGAACTTGCATAGTATCGTCAAACATCGATCGATTCTAGTGGAAAGCAATCCGGCCGTCAATGGTGAATCATGGCCAGACAGATATAAACAACAATAACTCCGCTTCTGTTCGTCGTATGCAAATCTGCGACATAGCAATTTGTAGCTTAAAACACGTCACATCGACCCACCTTGTGCCGATCAGCGACGAACTTACATGGTTTCGTCAAACGTCGATCGTTTCGAGTGGTAGGGAATCCGGCCGTCAATGGTGATTCATGGCCTCACAGATATAAACAACAATAACTCCGCTTCTATTCGTCGTATGCGAATCTGCGACATAGCAATTTGTAACATAAAACACGACCCAACGACCCACCATTTACCGATCAGCGACGAACTTGCATAGTTTTGTCAAACATCGATCGTTTCGAGTGGAAAGCAATCCGGCCATCAATGGTGATTCATGGCCTGACAGATATAAACAACTATAACTCCGCTTCTATTCGCCGTATGCAAATCTGCGACGTAGCAATTTGTAGCATAAAACACGGCCCAACCATCCACCTTATACCGATCTGCGACGAACTTGCATAGTTTTGTCAAAAATCGATCGTTTCGAGTGGTAGGCAATCCGGCCGTCAATGGTGATTCATGGCCTCACAGATATAAACAACTATAACTCCGCTTCAATTCGCCGTATGCAAATCTGCGTCGTAGCAATTTGTAGCATAAAACACGGCCCAACGACCCACCTTATACCGATCTGCAACGAACTTGCATAGTTTTGTCAAACATCGATCGTTTCGAGTGGAAAGCAATCCGGCCGTCAATGGTGATTCTTGGCCTGACAGATATAAACAACTATAACTCCGCTTCTATTTGTCGAATGCAAATCTGCGACATAGCAATTTCTAGCTTACAACACGTCACATCGACCCACCTTGTGCCGATCTGCGACGAACTTGCATAGTTTCGTCAAACATCGATCGTTTCGAGTGGTAAGCAATCCGGCCGTCAATGGTGATTCATGGCCTCACAGATATAAACAACAATAACTCCGCTTCTATTCGTCGTATGCGAATATGCGACATAGCAATTTGTAGCTTAAAACACGTCACATCGACCCACCTTGTGCCGATCTGCGACGAACTTGCATAGTTTCGTCAAACATCGATCGTTTCGGGTGGTAGGCAATCCGGCCGTCAATGGTGATTCATGGCCTCACAGATATAAACAACTATAACTCCGCTTCAATTCGCCGTATGCAAATCTGCGTCGTAGCAATTTGTAGCATAAAACACGGCCCAACGACCCACCTTATACCGATCTGCAACGAACTTGCATAGTTTTGTCAAACATCGATCGTTTCGAGTGGAAAGCAATCCGGCCGTCAATGGTGATTCTTGGCCTGACAGATATAAACAACTATAACTCCGCTTCTATTCGTCGTATGCAAATCTGCGACATAGCAATTTGTAGCTTAAAACACGCCCCAACGAACCACCTTATACCGATCTGCGACGAACTTGCATAGTTTTTCCAAACATCGATCGTTTCGAGTGGAAAGCAATCCGGCCGTCAATGGTGATTCATGGCCTGACAGATATAAACAACTATAACTCCGCTTCTATTCGTCGAATGCAAATCTGCGACATAGCAATTTGTAGCTTAAAACACGTCACATCGAACCACCTTGTGCCGATCTGCGACGAACTTGCATAGTTTCGTCAAACGTCGATCGTTTCGAGTGGTAGGAAATCCGGCCGTCAATGGTGATTCATGGCCTCACGAATATAAACAACAATGACTCCGCTTCTATTCGTCGTATGCGTATCTGCGACATAGCAATTTGTAGCTTAAAACACGCCCGAACGAACCACCTTATACCGATCTGCGACTAACTTGCATAGTTTTGTCAAACATCGATCGTTTCGAGTGGAAAGCAATCCGGCCGTCAATGGTGATTCATGGCCTGACAGATATAAACAACTATAACTCCGCTTCTATTCGTCGAATGCAAATCTGCGACAGAGCAATTTGTAGCTTAAAACACGTCACATCGACCCACCTTGTGCCGATCTGCGACGAACTTGCATAGTTTCGTCAAACGTCGATCGTTTCGAGTGGTAAGCAATCCGGCCGTCAATGGTGATTCATGGCCTCACAGATATAAACAACTATAACTCCGCTTCTATTCGTCGTATGCGACTCTGCGACATAGCAATTTGTAGCTTAAAACACACCACATCGACCCACCTCATGCCGATCTGCGACGTACTTGTATAGTTTCGTCAAACGTCGATCGTTTCGAGTGGTAGGCATACGGTCGTCATTGGTGATTCATGGCCTCATAGATATAAACATCGATAACTCCGCTTCTATTCGTTGTATGCAAACCTGCGACATAGCAATTTGTAGCATAAAACACGGCCCAACGACCCACCTTATACCGATCTGCGACGAACCTGCATAGTTTCGTCAAACGTCGATCGTTTCGAGTAGTAGGCAATCCGGCCGTCAATGGTGATTCATGGCCTCACAGATATAAACAACAATAACTCCGCTTCTATTCGCCGTATGCAAATCTGCAATGTAGCAATTTGTAGCATAAAACACGTGACATCGAACCACCTTATACCGATTTGCGACGAACTTGCATAGTTTCGTCAAACATCGATCGTTTCGAGTGGAAAGCAATCCGGCCGTCAATGGTGATTCATGGCCTCACAGATATATACAACTATAACTCCGCTTCTATTCGTCGTATGCGAATCTGCGACCTAGCAATTTGTAGCTTAAAACACGCCCCAATGAACCACCTTATACCGATTTGCGACGAACTTGCATAGTTTCGTCAAACATCGATCGATTCTAGTGGAAAGCAATCCGGCCGTCAATGGTGAATCATGGCCAGACAGATATAAACAACTATGACACCGCTTCTATTCGTCGAATGCAAATCTGCGACATAGCAATTTGTAGCATAAAACACGTCACATCGACCCACCTTGTGCCGATCTGCGACGATCTTGCATGGTTTCGTCAAACGTCGATCGTTTCGAGTGGTAGGGAATCCGGCCGTCAATGGTGATTCATGGCCTCACAGATATAAACAACAATAACTCCGCTTCTATTCGTCGAATGCAAATCTGCGACATAGCAATTTGTAGCTTAAAACACGTCACATCGAACCACCTTGTGCCGATCTGCGACGAACTTGCATAGTTTCGTCAAACGTCGATCGTTTCGAGTGGTAGGGAATCCGGCCTTCAATGGTGATACATGGCCTCACAGATATAAACAACTATAACTCCGCTTCTATTGGCCGTATGCAAATCTGCGACATAGCGAATTATAGCTTAAAACACGCCCCAACCACCCACCTTATACCGATCTAAGACGAACTTGCAAAGTTTTGTCAAACATCGATCGTTTCGAGTGGAAAGCAATCCGGCCGTCAATGGTGATTCATGGCCTCACAGATATAATATAAACAACAATAACTCCGCTTCTATACGTCGTATGCAAATCTGCGACATAGCAATTTGTAGCTTAAAACACGCCCCAATGAACCACCTTATACCGATTTGCGACGAACTTGCATAGTATCGTCAAACATCGATCGATTCTAGTGGAAAGCAATCCGGCCGTCAATGGTGAATCATGGCCAGACAGATATAAACAACAATAACTCCGCTTCTGTTCGTCGTATGCAAATCTGCGACATAGCAATTTGTAGCTTAAAACACGTCACATCGACCCACCTTGTGCCGATCAGCGACGAACTTACATGGTTTCGTCAAACGTCGATCGTTTCGAGTGGTAGGGAATCCGGCCGTCAATGGTGATTCATGGCCTCACAGATATAAACAACAATAACTCCGCTTCTATTCGTCGTATGCGAATCTGCGACATAGCAATTTGTAACATAAAACACGACCCAACGACCCACCATTTACCGATCAGCGACGAACTTGCATAGTTTTGTCAAACATCGATCGTTTCGAGTGGAAAGCAATCCGGCCATCAATGGTGATTCATGGCCTGACAGATATAAACAACTATAACTCCGCTTCTATTCGCCGTATGCAAATCTGCGACGTAGCAATTTGTAGCATAAAACACGGCCCAACCATCCACCTTGTACCGATCTGCGACGAACTTGCATAGTTTTGTCAAAAATCGATCGTTTCGAGTGGTAGGCAATCCGGCCGTCAATGGTGATTCATGGCCTCACAGATATAAACAACTATAACTCCGCTTCAATTCGCCGTATGCAAATCTGCGTCGTAGCAATTTGTAGCATAAAACACGGCCCAACGACCCACCTTATACCGATCTGCAACGAACTTGCATAGTTTTGTCAAACATCGATCGTTTCGAGTGGAAAGCAATCCGGCCGTCAATGGTGATTCTTGGCCTGACAGATATAAACAACTATAACTCCGCTTCTATTTGTCGAATGCAAATCTTCGACATAGCAATTTCTAGCTTACAACACGTCACATCGACCCACCTTGTGCCGATCTGCGACGAACTTGCATAGTTTCGTCAAACATCGATCGTTTCGAGTGGTAAGCAATCCGGCCGTCAATGGTGATTCATGGCCTCACAGATATAAACAACAATAACTCCGCTTCTATTCGTCGTATGCGAATATGCGACATAGCAATTTGTAGCTTAAAACACGTCACATCGACCCACCTTGTGCCGATCTGCGACGAACTTGCATAGTTTCGTCAAACATCGATCGTTTCGGGTGGTAGGCAATCCGGCCGTCAATGGTGATTCATGGCCTCACAGATATAAACAACTATAACTCCGCTTCAATTCGCCGTATGCAAATCTGCGTCGTAGCAATTTGTAGCATAAAACACGGCCCAACGACCCACCTTATACCGATCTGCAACGAACTTGCATAGTTTTGTCAAACATCGATCGTTTCGAGTGGAAAGCAATCCGGCCGTCAATGGTGATTCTTGGCCTGACAGATATAAACAACTATAACTCCGCTTCTATTCGTCGTATGCAAATCTGCGACATAGCAATTTGTAGCATAAAACACGCCCCAACGAACCACCTTATACCGATCTGCGACGAACTTGCATAGTTTTTCCAAACATCGATCGTTTCGAGTGGAAAGCAATCCGGCCGTCAATGGTGATTCATGGCCTGACAGATATAAACAACTATAACTCCGCTTCTATTCGTCGAATGCAAATCTGCGACATAGCAATTTGTAGCTTAAAACACGTCACATCGAACCACCTTGTGCCGATCTGCGACGAACTTGCATAGTTTCGTCAAACGTCGATCGTTTCGAGTGGTAGGAAATCCGGCCGTCAATGGTGATTCATGGCCTCACGAATATAAACAACAATGACTCCGCTTCTATTCGTCGTATGCGTATCTGCGACATAGCAATTTGTAGCGTAAAACACGACCGAACGAACCACCTTATACCGATCTGCGACTAACTTGCATAGTTTTGTCAAACATCGATCGTTTCGAGTGGAAAGCAATCCGGCCGTCAATGGTGATTCATGGCCTGACAGATATAAACAACTATAACTCCGCTTCTATTCGTCGAATGCAAATCTGCGACAGAGCAATTTGTAGCTTAAAACACGTCACATCGACCCACCTTGTGCCGATCTGCGACGAACTTGCATAGTTTCGTCAAACGTCGATCGTTTCGAGTGGTAAGCAATCCGGCCGTCAATGGTGATTCATGGCCTCACAGATATAAACAACTATAACTCCGCTTCTATTCGTCGTATGCGACTCTGCGACATAGCAATTTGTAGCTTAACACACACCACATCGACCCACCTCATGCCGATCTGCGACGTACTTGTATAGTTTCGTCAAACGTCGATCGTTTCGAGTGGTAGGCATTCGGTCGTCATTGGTGATTCATGGCCTCATAGATATAAACATCGATAACTCCGCTTCTATTCGTTGTATGCAAACCTGCGACATAGCAATTTGTAGCATAAAACACGGCCCAACGACCCACCTTATACCGATCTGCGACGAACCTGCATAGTTTCGTCAAACGTCGATCGTTTCGAGTAGTAGGCAATCCGGCCGTCAATGGTGATTCATGGCCTCACAGATATAAACAACAATAACTCCGCTTCTATTCGCCGTATGCAAATCTGCAATGTAGCAATTTGTAGCATAAAACACGTGACATCGAACCACCTTATACCGATTTGCGACGAACTTGCATAGTTTCGTCAAACATCGATCGTTTCGAGTGGAAAGCAATCCGGCCGTCAATGGTGATTCATGGCCTCACAGATATATACAACTATAACTCCGCTTCTATTCGTCGTATGCGAATCTGCGACCTAGCAATTTGTAGCTTAAAACACGCCCCAATGAACCACCTTATACCGATTTGCGACGAACTTGCATAGTTTCGTCAAACATCGATCGATTCTAGTGGAAAGCAATCCGGCCGTCAATGGTGAATCATGGCCAGACAGATATAAACAACTATGACACCGCTTCTATTCGTCGAATGCAAATCTGCGACATAGCAATTTGTAGCATAAAACACGTCACATCGACCCACCTTGTGCCGATCTGCGACGATCTTGCATGGTTTCGTCAAACGTCGATCGTTTCGAGTGGTAGGGAATCCGGCCGTCAATGGTGATTCATGGCCTCACAGATATAAACAACAATAACTCCGCTTCTATTCGTCGAATGCAAATCTGCGACATAGCAATTTGTAGCTTAAAACACGTCACATCGAACCACCTTGTGCCGATCTGCGACGAACTTGCATAGTTTCGTCAAACGTCGATCGTTTCGAGTGGTAGGCAATCCGGCCGTCAATGGTGATTCATGGCCTGACAGATATAAACAACTATAACTCCGCTTCTATTCGTCGAATGCAAATCTGCGACATAGCAATTTGTAGCTTAAAACACGTCACATCGACCCACCTTGTTACGATCTGCGACGAACTTGCATAGTTTCGTCAAACATCGATCGTTTCGAGTGGTAGGGAATCCGGCCGTCAATGGTGATTCATGGCCTCACAGATATAAACATCGATATCTCCACTTATATTCGTCGTATGCGAATCTGCGACATAGCGATTTGTAGCTTAAAACATGGCCCAACGACCCACATTATACCGATCTGCGATGAACTTGCATGGTTTCGTCAAACGTCGATCGTTTCGAGTGGTAGGGAATCCGGCCGCCAATAGTGATTCATGGCCTCACAGATATAAACAACAATAACTCCGCTTCTATTCGTCGTATGCGAATCTGCGACATAGCAATTTTTAGCTTAAAACACGTCACATCAACCCACCTTGTGCCGATCTGGGACGAACTTGCATAGTTTCGTCAAACATCGATCGTTTGGAGTGGAAAGCAATCCGGCCGTCAATGGTGATTCATGGCCTCACAGATATAACCAACAATAACTCCGCTTCAATACGTCGTATGCAAATCTGCGACATAGCAATTTGTAGCATATAACACGACCCAACGACCCACCATTTCCCGATCTGCGACGAACTTGCATAGTTTTGTCAAACATCGATCGTTTCGAGTGGAAAGCAATCCGGCCGTCAATGGTGATTCATGGCCTGACAGATATAAACAACTATAACTCCGCTTCTTATCGTCGAATGCAAATCTGAGACATAGCAATTTGTAGCTTAAAACACGTCACATCGAACCACCTTGTGCCGATCTGCGACGAACTTGCATAGTTTCGTCAAACGTCGATCGTTTCGAGTGGTAGGGAATCCGGCCTTCAATGGTGATACATGGCCTCACAGATATAAACAACTATAACTCCGCTTCTATTGGCCGTATGCAAATCTGCGACATAGCGAATTATAGCTTAAAACACGCCCCAACCACCCACCTTATACCGATCTAAGACGAACTTGCAAAGTTTTGTCAAACATCGAACGTTTCGAGTGGAAAGCAATCCGGCCGTCAATGGTGATTCATGGCCTCACAGATATAATATAAACAACAATAACTCCGCTTCTATACGTCGTATGCAAATCTGCGACATAGCAATTTGTAGCTTAAAACACGCCCCAATGAACCACCTTATACCGATTTGCGACGAACTTGCATAGTATCGTCAAACATCGATCGATTCTAGTGGAAAGCAATCCGGCCGTCAATGGTGAATCATGGCCAGACAGATATAAACAACAATAACTCCGCTTCTGTTCGTCGTATGCAAATCTGCGACATAGCAATTTGTAGCTTAAAACACGTCACATCGACCCACCTTGTGCCGATCAGCGACGAACTTACATGGTTTCGTCAAACGTCGATCGTTTCGAGTGGTAGGGAATCCGGCCGTCAATGGTGATTCATGGCCTCACAGATATAAACAACAATAACTCCGCTTCTATTCGTCGTATGCGAATCTGCGACATAGCAATTTGTAACATAAAACACGACCCAACGACCCACCATTTACCGATCAGCGACGAACTTGCATAGTTTTGTCAAACATCGATCGTTTCGAGTGGAAAGCAATCCGGCCATCAATGGTGATTCATGGCCTGACAGATATAAACAACTATAACTCCGCTTCTATTCGCCGTATGCAAATCTGCGACGTAGCAATTTGTAGCATAAAACACGGCCCAACCATCCACCTTATACCGATCTGCGACGAACTTGCATAGTTTTGTCAAAAATCGATCGTTTCGAGTGGTAGGCAATCCGGCCGTCAATGGTGATTCATGGCCTCACAGATATAAACAACTATAACTCCGCTTCAATTCGCCGTATGCAAATCTGCGTCGTAGCAATTTGTAGCATAAAACACGGCCCAACGACCCACCTTATACCGATCTGCAACGAACTTGCATAGTTTTGTCAAACATCGATCGTTTCGAGTGGAAAGCAATCCGGCCGTCAATGGTGATTCTTGGCCTGACAGATATAAACAACTATAACTCCGCTTCTATTTGTCGAATGCAAATCTGCGACATAGCAATTTCTAGCTTACAACACGTCACATCGACCCACCTTGTGCCGATCTGCGACGAACTTGCATAGTTTCGTCAAACATCGATCGTTTCGAGTGGTAAGCAATCCGGCCGTCAATGGTGATTCATGGCCTCACAGATATAAACAACAATAACTCCGCTTCTATTCGTCGTATGCGAATATGCGACATAGCAATTTGTAGCTTAAAACACGTCACATCGACCCACCTTGTGCCGATCTGCGACGAACTTGCATAGTTTCGTCAAACATCGATCGTTTCGGGTGGTAGGCAATCCGGCCGTCAATGGTGATTCATGGCCTCACAGATATAAACAACAATAACTCCGCTTCTATTCGTCGTATGCAAATCTGCGACATAGCAATTTGTAGCTTAAAACACGTCACATCGACCCACCTTGTGCCGATCTGGGACGAACTTGCATAGTTTCGTCAAACATCGATCGTTTGGAGTGGAAAGCAATCCGGCCGTCAATAGTGATTCATGGCCTCACAGATATAAACAACAATAACTCCGCTTCTATTTGTCGTATGCGTATCTGCGACATAGCAATTTTTAGCTTGAAACACGCCCCAACGAACCACCTTATACAGATCTGCGACGAACTTGCATAGTTTTGTCAAACATCGATCGTTTCGAGTGGAAAGCAATCCGGCCGTCAATGGTGATTCATGGCCTGACAGATATAAACAACTATAACTCCGCTTCTATTCGTCGAATGCAAATCTGCGACATAGCAATTTGTAGCTTAAAACCCGTCACATCGACCCACCTTGTGCCGATCTGCGACGAACTTGCATAGTTTCGTCAAACATCGATCGTTTCGAGTGGTAGGCAATCCGGCCGTCAATGGTGATTCATGGCCTCACAGATATAAACAACAATAACTCCGCTTCTATTCGTCGTATTCAAATCTGCGACATAGCAATTTGTAGCTTAAAACACGTCACATCGACCCACCTTGTGCCGATCTGGGACGAACTTGCATAGTTTCGTCAAACATCGATCGTTTGGAGTGGAAAGCAATCCGGCCGTCAATGGTGATTCTTGGCCTGACAGATATAAACAACTATAACTCCGCTTCTATTTGTCGAATGCAAATCTGCGACATAGCAATTTCTAGCTTACAACACGTCACATCGACCCACCTTGTGCCGATCTGCGACGAACTTGCATAGTTTCGTCAAACATCGATCGTTTCGAGTGGTAAGCAATCCGGCCGTCAATGGTGATTCATGGCCTCACAGATATAAACAACAATAACTCCGCTTCTATTCGTCGTATGCGAATATGCGACATAGCAATTTGTAGCTTAAAACACGTCACATCGACCCACCTTGTGCCGATCTGCGACGAACTTGCATAGTTTCGTCAAACATCGATCGTTTCGGGTGGTAGGCAATCCGGCCGTCAATGGTGATTCATGGCCTCACAGATATAAACAACTATAACTTCGCTTCAATTCGCCGTATGCAAATCTGCGTCGTAGCAATTTGTAGCATAAAACACGGCCCAACGACCCACCTTATACCGATCTGCAACGAACTTGCATAGTTTTGTCAAACATCGATCGTTTCGAGTGGAAAGCAATCCGGCCGTCAATGGTGATTCTTGGCCTGACAGATATAAACAACTATAACTCCGCTTCTATTCGTCGTATGCAAATCTGCGACATAGCAATTTGTAGCATAAAACACGCCCCAACGAACCACCTTATACCGATCTGCGACGAACTTGCATAGTTTTTCCAAACATCGATCGTTTCGAGTGGAAAGCAATCCGGCCGTCAATGGTGATTCATGGCCTGACAGATATAAACAACTATAACTCCGCTTCTATTCGTCGAATGCAAATCTGCGACATAGCAATTTGTAGCTTAAAACACGTCACATCGAACCACCTTGTGCCGATCTGCGACGAACTTGCATAGTTTCGTCAAACGTCGATCGTTTCGAGTGGTAGGAAATCCGGCCGTCAATGGTGATTCATGGCCTCACGAATATAAACAACAATGACTCCGCTTCTATTCGTCGTATGCGTATCTGCGACATAGCAATTTGTAGCTTAAAACACGCCCCAACGAACCACCTTATACCGATCTGCGACTAACTTGCATAGTTTTGTCAAACATCGATCGTTTCGAGTGGAAAGCAATCCGGCCGTCAATGGTGATTCATGGCCTGACAGATATAAACAACTATAACTCCGCTTCTATTCGTCGAATGCAAATCTGCGACAGAGCAATTTGTAGCTTAAAACACGTCACATCGACCCACCTTGTGCCGATCTGCGACGAACTTGCATAGTTTCGTCAAACGTCGATCGTTTCGAGTGGTAAGCAATCCGGCCGTCAATGGTGATTCATGGCCTCACAGATATAAACAACTATAACTCCGCTTCTATTCGTCGTATGCGACTCTGCGACATAGCAATTTGTAGCTTAACACACACCACATCGACCCACCTCATGCCGATCTGCGACGTACTTGTATAGTTTCGTCAAACGTCGATCGTTTCGAGTGGTAGGCATTCGGTCGTCATTGGTGATTCATGGCCTCATAGATATAAACATCGATAACTCCGCTTCTATTCGTTGTATGCAAACCTGCGACATAGCAATTTGTAGCATAAAACACGGCCCAACGACCCACCTTATACCGATCTGCGACGAACCTGCATAGTTTCGTCAAACGTCGATCGTTTCGAGTAGTAGGCAATCCGGCCGTCAATGGTGATTCATGGCCTCACAGATATAAACAACAATAACTCCGCTTCTATTCGCCGTATGCAAATCTGCAATGTAGCAATTTGTAGCATAAAACACGTGACATCGAACCACCTTATACCGATTTGCGACGAACTTGCATAGTTTCGTCAAACATCGATCGTTTCGAGTGGAAAGCAATCCGGCCGTCAATGGTGATTCATGGCCTCACAGATATATACAACTATAACTCCGCTTCTATTCGTCGTATGCGAATCTGCGACCTAGCAATTTGTAGCTTAAAACACGCCCCAATGAACCACCTTATACCGATTTGCGACGAACTTGCATAGTTTCGTCAAACATCGATCGATTCTAGTGGAAAGCAATCCGGCCGTCAATGGTGAATCATGGCCAGACAGATATAAACAACTATGACACCGCTTCTATTCGTCGAATGCAAATCTGCGACATAGCAATTTGTAGCATAAAACACGTCACATCGACCCACCTTGTGCCGATCTGCGACGATCTTGCATGGTTTCGTCAAACGTCGATCGTTTCGAGTGGTAGGGAATCCGGCCGTCAATGGTGATTCATGGCCTCACAGATATAAACAACAATAACTCCGCTTCTATTCGTCGAATGCAAATCTGCGACATAGCAATTTGTAGCTTAAAACACGTCACATCGACCCACCTTGTTACGATCTGCGACGAACTTGCATAGTTTCGTCAAACATCGATCGTTTCGAGTGGTAGGGAATCCGGCCGTCAATGGTGATTCATGGCCTCACAGATATAAACATCGATATCTCCACTTATATTCGTCGTATGCGAATCTGCGACATAGCGATTTGTAGCTTAAAACATGGCCCAACGACCCACATTATACCGATCTGCGATGAACTTGCATGGTTTCGTCAAACGTCGATCGTTTCGAGTGGTAGGGAATCCGGCCGCCAATAGTGATTCATGGCCTCACAGATATAAACAACAATAACTCCGCTTCTATTCGTCGTATGCGAATCTGCGACATAGCAATTTTTAGCTTAAAACACGTCACATCAACCCACCTTGTGCCGATCTGGGACGAACTTGCATAGTTTCGTCAAACATCGATCGTTTGGAGTGGAAAGCAATCCGGCCGTCAATGGTGATTCATGGCCTCACAGATATAACCAACAATAACTCCGCTTCAATACGTCGTATGCAAATCTGCGACATAGCAATTTGTAGCATATAACACGACCCAACGACCCACCTTTTCCCGATCTGCGACGAACTTGCATAGTTTTGTCAAACATCGATCGTTTCGAGTGGAAAGCAATCCGGCCGTCAATGGTGATTCATGGCCTGACAGATATAAACAACTATAACTCCGCTTCTATTCGTCGAATGCAAATCTGAGACATAGCAATTTGTAGCTTAAAACACGTCACATCGAACCACCTTGTGCCGATCTGCGACGAACTTGCATAGTTTCGTCAAACGTCGATCGTTTCGAGTGGTAGGGAATCCGGCCTTCAATGGTGATACATGGCCTCACAGATATAAACAACTATAACTCCGCTTCTATTGGCCGTATGCAAATCTGCGACATAGCGAATTATAGCTTAAAACACGCCCCAACCACCCACCTTATACCGATCTAAGACGAACTTGCAAAGTTTTGTCAAACATCGATCGTTTCGAGTGGAAAGCAATCCGGCCGTCAATGGTGATTCATGGCCTCACAGATATAATATAAACAACAATAACTCCGCTTCTATACGTCGTATGCAAATCTGCGACATAGCAATTTGTAGCTTAAAACACGCCCCAATGAACCACCTTATACCGATTTGCGACGAACTTGCATAGTATCGTCAAACATCGATCGTTTCGAGTGGTAAGCAATCCGGCCGTCAATGGTGATTCATGGCCTCACAGATATAAACAACAATAACTCCGCTTCTATTCGTCGTATGCGAATATGCGACATAGCAATTTGTAGCTTAAAACACGTCACATCGACCCACCTTGTGCCGATCTGGGACGAACTTGCATAGTTTCGTCAAACATCGATCGTTTGGAGTGGAAAGCAATCCGGCCGTCAATGGTGATTCATGGCCTCACAGATATAAACAACAATAACTCCGCTTCAATACGTCGTATGCAAATCTGCGACATAGCAATTTATAGCATAAAACACGACCCAACGACCCACCATTTACCGATCTGCGACGAACTTGCATACTTTCGTCAAACATCGATCGTTTCGAGTGGTAGGCAATCCGGCCGTCAATGGTGATCCATGGCCTCACAGATATAAACAACAATAACTCCGCTTCTATTCGTCGTATGCGAATATGAAACATAGCAATTTGTAGCTAAAAACACGTCACATCGACCCACCTTCTGCCGATCTGCGACGAACTTGCATGGTTTCGTCAAACGTCGATCGTTTCGAGTGGTAGGGAATCCGGCCGTCAATGGTGATTCATGGCCTCACAGATATAAACAACAATAACTCCGCTTCTATTCGTCGTATGCGAATCTGCGACATAGCAATTTTTAGCCTAAAACACACCCCAATGAACCACCTTATACCGATCTGCGACGAACTTGCATAGTTTTGTCAAACATTGATCGTTTCGAGTGGAAAGCAATCCGGCCGTCAATGGTGATTCATGGCCTGACAGATATAAACAACTATAACTCCGCTTCTATTCGTCGTATGCAAATCTGCGACTTAGCAATTTGTAGCTTAAAACACGTCACATCGACCCACCTTGTGCCGATCTGGGACGAACTTGCATAGTTTCGTCAAACATCGATCGTTTGGAGTGGATAGCAATTCGGCCGTCAATGGTGATTCATGGCCTCACAGATATAAACAACAATAACTCCGCTTCTATTCGTCGTATGCGAATCTGCGACCTAGCAATTTGTAGGTTAAAACACGCCCCAATGAACCACCTTATACCGATCTGCGACGAACTTGCATAGTTTCGTCAAACATCGATCGATTCTAGTGGAAAGCAATCCGGCCGTCAATGGTGATTCATGGCCAGACAGATATAAACAACTATAACTCCGCTTCTATTCGTCGAATGCAAATCTGCGACGTAACAATTTGTAGGATAAAACACGGCCCAACGACCCACATTATACCGATCTGCGACGAACTTGCATAGTTTTGTCAAACATCGATCGTTTTGAGTGGAAAGCAATCCGGCCGTCAATGGTGATTCATGGCCTGACAGATATAAACAACTATAACTCCGCTTCTATTCGTCGAATGCAAATCTGCGACATAGCAATTTGTAGCTTAAAACACGTCACATCGACCCACCTTGTGCCGATCTGGGACGAACTTGCATAGTTACGGCAAACATCGATCGTTCCGAGTGGACAGCAATCCGGCCGTCAATGGTGACTCATGGCCTCACAGATATAAACAACAATAACTCCGCTTCTATACGTCGTATGCAAATCTGCGACATAGCGAATTATAGCATAAAACACGACCCAACGACCCACCATTTACCGATCTGCGACAAACTTGCATAGTTTCGTCAAACATCGATCGTTTCGAGTGGTAGGCAATCCGGCCGTCAATGGTGATTCATGGCCTCACAGATACAAACAATTATAACTCCGCTTCTATACGTCGTATGCGAATCTGCGACATAGCAATTTGTAGCTTAAAACACGCCCCAACGAACCACCTTATACCGATTTGCGACGAACTTGCATAGTTTCGTCAAACATCGATCGTTTCGAGTGGAAAGCAATCCGGCCGTCAATGGTGATTCATGGCCTCACAGATATAAACAACAATAACTCCGCTTCTATTCGTCGTATGCAAATCTGCGACATAGCATTTTGTAGCATAAAACACGCCCCAACGAATCACCTTATACCGATCTGCGACGAACTTGCATAGTTTTGTCAGACATCGATCGTTTCGAGTGGAAAGCAATCCGGCCGTCAATGGTGATTCATGGCCTGACAGATATAAACAACTGTAATCCGCTTCTATTCGTCGAATGCAAATCTGCGACATAGCAATTTGTAGCTTAAAACACGTCACATCGAACCACCTTGTGCCGATCTGCGACGAACTTGCATAGTTTCGTCAAACGTCGATCGTTTCGAGTGGTAGGCAATCCGGCCGTCAATGGTGATTCATGGCCTCACAGATATAAACAACAATAACTCCGCTTCTATTCGTCGTATTCAAATCTGCGACATAGCAATTTGTAGCTTAAAACACGTCACATCGACCCACCTTGTGCCGATCTGGGACGAACTTGCATAGTTTCGTCAAACATCGATCGTTTGGAGTGGAAAGCAATCCGGCCGTCAATGGTGATTCATGGCCTCACAGATATAAACAACAATAACTCCGCTTCAATACGTCGTATGCAAATCTGCGACATAGCAATTTATAGCATAAAACACGACCCAACGACCCACCATTTACCGATCTGCGACGAACTTGCATACTTTCGTCAAACATCGATCGTTTCGAGTGGTAGGCAATCCGGCCGTCAATGGTGATCCATGGCCTCACAGATATAAACAACAATAACTCCGCTTCTATTCGTCGTATGCGAATATGAAACATAGCAATTTGTAGCTAAAAACACGTCACATCGACCCACCTTCTGCCGATCTGCGACGAACTTGCATGGTTTCGTCAAACGTCGATCGTTTCGAGTGGTAGGGAATCCGGCCGTCAATGGTGATTCATGGCCTCACAGATATAAACAACAATAACTCCGCTTCTATTCGTCGTATGCGAATCTGCGACATAGCAATTTTTAGCCTAAAACACACCCCAATGAACCACCTTATACCGATCTGCGACGAACTTGCATAGTTTTGTCAAACATTGATCGTTTCGAGTGGAAAGCAATCCGGCCGTCAATGGTGATTCATGGCCTGACAGATATAAACAACTATAACTCCGCTTCTATTCGTCGTATGCAAATCTGCGACTTAGCAATTTGTAGCTTAAAACACGTCACATCGACCCACCTTGTGCCGATCTGGGACGAACTTGCATAGTTTCGTCAAACATCGATCGTTTCGGGTGGTAGGCAATCCGGCCGTCAATGGTGATTCATGGCCTCACAGATATAAACAACAATAACTCCGCTTCTATTCGTCGTATGCAAATCTGCGACATAGCAATTTGTAGCTTAAAACACGTCACATCGACCCACCTTGTGCCGATCTGGGACGAACTTGCATAGTTTCGTCAAACATCGATCGTTTGGAGTGGAAAGCAATCCGGCCGTCAATGGTGATTCATGGCCTCACAGATATAAACAACAATAACTCCGCTTCAATACGTCGTATGCAAATCTGCGACATAGCAATTTATAGCATAAAACACGACCCAACGACCCACCATTTACCGATCTGCGACGAACTTGCATACTTTCGTCAAACATCGATCGTTTCGAGTGGTAGGCAATCCGGCCGTCAATGGTGATCCATGGCCTCACAGATATAAACAACAATAACTCCGCTTCTATTCGTCGTATGCGAATATGAAACATAGCAATTTGTAGCTAAAAACACGTCACATCGACCCACCTTCTGCCGATCTGCGACGAACTTGCATGGTTTCGTCAAACGTCGATCGTTTCGAGTGGTAGGGAATCCGGCCGTCAATGGTGATTCATGGCCTCACAGATATAAACAACAATAACTCCGCTTCTATTCGTCGTATGCGAATCTGCGACATAGCAATTTTTAGCCTAAAACACACCCCAATGAACCACCTTATACCGATCTGCGACGAACTTGCATAGTTTTGTCAAACATTGATCGTTTCGAGTGGAAAGCAATCCGGCCGTCAATGGTGATTCATGGCCTGACAGATATAAACAACTATAACTCCGCTTCTATTCGTCGTATGCAAATCTGCGACTTAGCAATTTGTAGCTTAAAACACGTCACATCGACCCACCTTGTGCCGATCTGGGACGAACTTGCATAGTTTCGTCAAACATCGATCGTTTGGAGTGGATAGCAATCCGGCCGTCAATGGTGATTCATGGCCTCACAGATATAAACAACAATAACTCCGCTTCTATTCGTCGTATGCGAATCTGCGACCTAGCAATTTGTAGGTTAAAACACGCCCCAATGAACCACCTTATACCGATCTGCGACGAACTTGCATAGTTTCGTCAAACATCGATCGATTCTAGTGGAAAGCAATCCGGCCGTCAATGGTGATTCATGGCCAGACAGATATAAACAACTATAACTCCGCTTCTATTCGTCGAATGCAAATCTGCGACGTAACAATTTGTAGGATAAAACACGGCCCAACGACCCACTTTATACCGATCTGCGACGAACTTGCATAGTTTTGTCAAACATCGATCGTTTTGAGTGGAAAGCAATCCGGCCGTCAATGGTGATTCATGGCCTGACAGATATAAACAACTATAACTCCGCTTCTATTCGTCGAATGCAAATCTGCGACATAGCAATTTGTAGCTTAAAACACGTCACATCGACCCACCTTGTGCCGATCTGGGACGAACTTGCATAGTTACGGCAAACATCGATCGTTCCGAGTGGACAGCAATCCGGCCGTCAATGGTGACTCATGGCCTCACAGATATAAACAACAATAACTCCGCTTCTATACGTCGTATGCAAATCTGCGACATAGCGAATTATAGCATAAAACACGACCCAACGACCCACCATTTACCGATCTGCGACAAACTTGCATAGTTTCGTCAAACATCGATCGTTTCGAGTGGTAGGCAATCCGGCCGTCAATGGTGATTCATGGCCTCACAGATACAAACAATTATAACTCCGCTTCTATACGTCGTATGCGAATCTGCGACATAGCAATTTGTAGCTTAAAACACGCCCCAACGAACCACCTTATACCGATTTGCGACGAACTTGCATAGTTTCGTCAAACATCGATCGTTTCGAGTGGAAAGCAATCCGGCCGTCAATGGTGATTCATGGCCTCACAGATATAAACAACAATAACTCCGCTTCTATTCGTCGTATGCAAATCTGCGACATAGCATTTTGTAGCATAAAACACGCCCCAACGAATCACCTTATACCGATCTGCGACGAACTTGCATAGTTTTGTCAGACATCGATCGTTTCGAGTGGAAAGCAATCCGGCCGTCAATGGTGATTCATGGCCTGACAGATATAAACAACTATAATCCGCTTCTATTCGTCGAATGCAAATCTGCGACATAGCAATTTGTAGCTTAAAACACGTCACATCGAACCACCTTGTGCCGATCTGCGACGAACTTGCATAGTTTCGTCAAACGTCGATCGTTTCGAGTGGTAGGCAATCCGGCCGTCAATGGTGATTCATGGCCTCACAGATATAAACAACAATAACTCCGCTTCTATACGTCGTATGCAAATCTGCGACATAGCAATTTATAGCATAAAACACGACCCAACGACCCACCATTTACCGATCTGCGACGAACTTGCATACTTTCGTCAAACATCGATCGTTTCGAGTGGTAGGCAATCCGGCCGTCAATGGTGATTCATGGCCTCACAGATATAAACAACAATAACTCCGCTTCTATTCGTCGTATGCGAATCTGCGACATAGCAATTTGTAGCTTAAAACACGTCACATCGACCCACCTTGTGCCGATCTGGGACGAACTTGCATAGTTTCGTCAAACATCGATCGTTTGGAGTGGAAAGCAATCCGGCCGTCAATGGGGATTCATGGCCTCACAGATATAAACAACAATAACTCCGCTTCTATTCGTCGTATGCGAATCTGCGACCTAGCAATTTGTAGGTTAAAACACGCCCCAATGAACCACCTTATACCGATCTGCGACGAACTTGCATAGTTTCGTCAAACATCGATCGATTCTAGTGGAAAGCAATCCGGCCGTCAATGGTGATTCATGGCCAGACAGATATAAACAACTATAACTCCGCTTCTATTCGTCGAATGCAAATCTGCGACGTAACAATTTGTAGCATAAAACACGGCCCAACGACCCACTTTATACCGATCTGCGACGAACTTGCATAGTTTTGTCAAACATCGATCGTTTTGAGTGGAAAGCAATCCGGCCGTCAATGGTGATTCATGGCCTGACAGATATAAACAACTATAACTCCGCTTTTATTCGTCGAATGCAAATCTGCGACATAGCAATTTGTAGCTTAAAACACGTCACATCAAACCACCTTGTGCCGATCAGCGACGAACTTGCATGGTTTCGTCAAACGTCGATCGTTTCGAGTGGTAGGGAATCCGGCCGTCAATGGTGACTCATGGCCTCACAGATATAAACAACAATAACTCCGCTTCTATTCGTCGTATGCAAATCTGCGACATAGCAATTTGTAGCTTAAAACACGTCACAGTGACCCACATTGTGCCGATCTGGGACGAACTTGCATAGTTTCGTCAAACATCGATCGTTTGGAGTGGAAAGCAATCCGGCCGTCAATGGTGATTCATGGCCTCACAGATATAAACAACAATAACTCCGCTTCTATACGTCGTATGCAAATCTGCGACATAGCGATTTATAGCATAAAACACGACCCAACGACCCACCATTTACCGATCTGCGACAAACTTGCATAGTTTCGTCAAACATCGATCGTTTCGAGTGGTAGGCAATCCGGCCGTCAATGGTGATTCATGGCCTCACAGATACAAACAATTATAACTCCGCTTCTATACGTCGTATGCGAATCTGCGACATAGCAATTTGTAGCTTAAAACACGCCCCAACGAACCACCTTATACCGATTTGCGACGAACTTGCATAGTTTCGTCAAACATCGATCGTTTGGAGTGGAAAGCAATCCGGCCGTCAATGGTGATTCATGGCCTCACAGATATAAACAACAATAACTCCGCTTCTGTTCGTCGTATGCAAATCTGCGACATAGCAATTTGTAGCATAAAACACGCCCCAACGAACCACCTTATACCGATCTGCGACGAACTTTCATAGTTTTGTCAGACATCAATCGTTTCGAGTGGAAAGCAATCCGGCCGTCAATTGTGATTCATGGCCTGACAGATATAAACAACTATAACTCCGCTTCTATTCGTCGAATGCAAATCTGCGACATAGCAATTTGTAGCTTAAAACACGTCACATCGACCCACCTTGTGCCGATCTGGGACGAACTTGCATAGTTTCGTCAAACATCGATCGTTTGGAGTGGAAAGCAATCCGGCCGTCAATGGTGATTCATGGCCTCACAGATATAAACAACAATAACTCCGCTTCTATACGTCGTATGCAAATCTGCGACATAGCAATTTATAGCATAAAACACGACCCAACGACCCACCATTTACCGATCTGCGACGAACTTGCATACTTTCGTCAAACATCGATCGTTTCGAGTGGTAGGCAATCCGGCCGTCAATGGTGATTCATGGCCTCACAGATACAAACAACTATAACTCCGCTTCTATTCGCCGTATGCAAATTTGCGACGTAGCAATTTGTAGCCTAAAACACGTCACATCGACCCACCTTGTGCCGATCTGCGACGAACTTGCATAGTTTCGCCAAACATCGATCGTTTCGAGTGGTAGGCAATCCGGCCGTCAATGGTGATTCATGGCCTCACAGATATAAACAACAATAACTCCGCTTCTATTCGTCGTATGCAAATCTGCGACATAGCAATTTGTAGCTTAAAACACGTCACATCGACCCACCTTGTGCCGATCTGGGACGAACTTGCATAGTTTCGGCAAACATCGATCGTTTCGAGTGGAAAGCAATCCGGCCGTCAATGGTGATTCATGGCCTCACAGATATAAACAACAATAACTCCGCTTCTATACGTCGTATGCAAATCTGCGACATAGCAATTTGTAGGTTAAAACACGCCCCAATGAACCACCTTATATCGATCTGCGACGAACTTGCATAGTTTCGTCAAACATCGATCGTTTGGAGTGGAAAGCAATCCGGCCGTCAATGGTGATTCATGGCCTCACAGATATAAACAACAATAACTCCGCTTCTATACGTCGTATGCAAATCTGCGACATAGCAATTTGTAGGTTAAAACACGCCCCAATGAACCACGTTATACCGATCTGCGACGAACTTGCATAGTTTCGTCAAACATCGATCGATTCTAGTGGAAAGCAATCCGGCCGTCAATGGTGATTCATGGCCTGACAGATATAAACAACTATAACTCCGCTTCTATTCGTCGAATGCAAATCTGCGACATAGCAATTTGTAGCTTAAAACACGTCACATCGACCCACCTTGTGCCGATCTGCGACGAACTTGCATAGTTTTGTCAGACATCGATCGTTTCGAGTGGAAAGCAATCCGGCCGTCAATGGTGATTCATGGCCTGACAGATATAAACAACTATAACTCCGCTCCTATTCGTCGAATGCAAATCTGCGACATAGCAATTTGTAGCTTAAAACACATCACATCGAACCACCTTGTGCCGATCTGCGACGAACTTGCATAGTTTCGTCAAACGTCGATCGTTTCGAGTGGTAGGGAATCCGGCCGTCAATGGTGATTCATGGCCTCACAGATATAAACAACAATAACTCCGCTTCTATTCGTCGTATGCAAATCTGCGACATAGCAATTTGTAGCTTAAAACACGTCACATCGACCCACCTTGTGCCGATCTGGGACGAACTTGCATAGTTTCGTCAAACATCGATCGTTTGGAGTGGAAAGCAATCCGGCCGTCAATGGTGATTCATGGCCTCACAGATATAAACAACAATAACTCCGCTTCTATACGTCGTATGCAAATCTGCGACATAGCAATTTATAGCATAAAACACGACCCAACGACCCACCATTTACCGATCTGCGACGAACTTGCATACTTTCGTCAAACATCGATCGTTTCGAGTGGTAGGCAATCCGGCCGTCAATGGTGATTCATGGCCTCACAGATACAAACAACTATAACTCCGCTTCTATTCGCCGTATGCAAATTTGCGACGTAGCAATTTGTAGCCTAAAACACGTCACATCGACCCACCTTGTGCCGATCTGCGACGAACTTGCATAGTTTCGCCAAACATCGATCGTTTCGAGTGGTAGGCAATCCGGCCGTCAATGGTGATTCATGGCCTCACAGATATAAACAACAATAACTCCGCTTCTATTCGTCGTATGCAAATCTGCGACATAGCAATTTGTAGCTTAAAACACGTCACATCGACCCACCTTGTGCCGATCTGGGACGAACTTGCATAGTTTCGGCAAACATCGATCGTTTCGAGTGGAAAGCAATCCGGCCGTCAATGGTGATTCATGGCCTCACAGATATAAACAACAATAACTCCGCTTCTATACGTCGTATGCAAATCTGCGACATAGCAATTTGTAGGTTAAAACACGCCCCAATGAACCACCTTATATCGATCTGCGACGAACTTGCATAGTTTCGTCAAACATCGATCGTTTGGAGTGGAAAGCAATCCGGCCGTCAATGGTGATTCATGGCCTCACAGATATAAACAACAATAACTCCGCTTCTATACGTCGTATGCAAATCTGCGACATAGCAATTTGTAAGTTAAAACACGCCCCAATGAACCACGTTATACCGATCTGCGACGAACTTGCATAGTTTCGTCAAACATCGATCGATTCTAGTGGAAAGCAATCCGGCCGTCAATGGTGATTCATGGCCTGACAGATATAAACAACTATAACTCCGCTTCTATTCGTCGAATGCAAATCTGCGACATAGCAATTTGTAGCTTAAAACACGTCACATCGACCCACCTTGTGCCGATCTGCGACGAACTTGCATAGTTTTGTCAGACATCGATCGTTTCGAGTGGAAAGCAATCCGGCCGTCAATGGTGATTCATGGCCTGACAGATATAAACAACTATAACTCCGCTCCTATTCGTCGAATGCAAATCTGCGACATAGCAATTTGTAGCTTAAAACACATCACATCGAACCACCTTGTGCCGATCTGCGACGAACTTGCATAGTTTCGTCAAACGTCGATCGTTTCGAGTGGTAGGGAATCCGGCCGTCAATGGTGATTCATGGCCTCACAGATATAAACAACAATAACTCCGCTTCTATTCGTCGTATGCAAATCTGCGACATAGCAATTTGTAGCTTAAAACACGTCACATCGACCCACCTTGTGCCGATCTGCGACGAACTTGCATAGTTTCGTCAAACATCGATCGTTTCGAGTGGTAGGCAATCCGGCCGTCAATGGTGATTCATGGCCTCACAGATATAAACAACAATAACTCCGCTTCTATTCGCCGTATGCAAATTTGCGACGTAGCAATTTGTAGCCTAAAACACGTCACATCGACCCACCTTGTGCCGATCTGCGACGAACTTGCATAGTTTCGTCAAACATCGATCGTTTCGAGTGGTAGGCAATCCGGCCGTCAATGGTGATTCATGGCCTCACAGATATAAACAACAATAACTCCGCTTCTATTCGTCGTATGCAAATCTGCGACATAGCAATTTGTAGCTTAAAACACGTCACATCGACCCACCTTGTGCCGATCTGGGACGAACTTGCATAGTTTCGGCAAACATCGATCGTTTCGAGTGGAAAGCAATCCGGCCGTCAATGGTGATTCATGGCCTCACAGATATAAACAACAATAACTCCGCTTCTATACGTCGTATGCAAATCTGCGACATAGCAATTTGTAGGTTAAAACACGCCCCAATGAACCACCTTATATCGATCTGCGACGAACTTGCATAGTTTCGTCAAACATCGATCGTTTGGAGTGGAAAGCAATCCGGCCGTCAATGGTGATTCATGGCCTCACAGATATAAACAACAATAACTCCGCTTCTATACGTCGTATGCAAATCTGCGACATAGCAATTTGTAGGTTAAAACACGCCCCAATGAACCACGTTATACCGATCTGCGACGAACTTGCATAGTTTCGTCAAACATCGATCGATTCTAGTGGAAAGCAATCCGGCCGTCAATGGTGATTCATGGCCAGACAGATATAAACAACTATAACTCCGCTTCTATTCGCCGTATGCAAATCTGCGACGTAGCAATTTGTAGCATAAAACACGTCACATCGAACCACCTTATACCGATCTGCGACGAACTTGCATAGTTTTGTCAAACATCGATCGTTTCGAGTGGAAAGCAATCCGGCCGTCAATGGTGATTCATGGCCTCACAGATATAAACAACAATAACTCCGCTTCTATACGTCGTATGCAAATCTGCGACATAGCAATTTGTAGGTTAAAACACGCCCCAATGAACCACCTTATACCGATCTGCGACGAACTTGCATAGTTTCGTCAAACATCGATCGTTTGGAGTGGAAAGCAATCCGGCCGTCAATGGTGATTCATGGCCTCACAGATATAAACAACAATAACTCCGCTTCTATACGTCGTATGCAAATCTGCGACATAGCAATTTGTAGGTTAAAACACGCCCCAATGAACCACGTTATACCGATCTGCGACGAACTTGCATAGTTTCGTCAAACATCGATCGATTCTAGTGGAAAGCAATCCGGCCGTCAATGGTCATTCATGGCCAGACAGATATAAACAACTATAACTCCGCTTCTATTCGCCGTATGCAAATCTGCGACGTAGCAATTTGTAGCATAAAACACGTGACATCGAACCACCTTATACCGATCTGCGACGAACTTGCATAGTTTTGTCAAACATCGATCGTTTCGAGTGGAAAGCAATCCGGCCGTCAATGGTGATTCATGGCCTGACAGATATAAACAACTATAACTCCGCTTCTATTCGTCGAATGCAAATCTGCGACATAGCAATTTGTAACCTAAAACACGTCACATCGACCCACCTTGTGCCGATCTGCGACGAACTTGCATAGTTTCGTCAAACATCGATCGTTTCGAGTGGTAGGCAATCTGGCCGTCAATGGTGATTCATGGCCTCACAGATATAAACAACAATAACTCCGCTTCTATTCGTCGTATGCAAATCTGCGACATAGCAATTTGTAGCTTAAAACACGTCACATCGACCCACCTTGTGCCGATCTGCGACGAACTTGCATAGTTTCGTCAAACATCGATCGTTTCGAGTGGTAGGCAATCCGGCCGTCAATGGTGATTCATGGCCTCACAGATATAAACAACAATAACTCCGCATCTATTCGTCGTATGCAAATCTGCGACATAGCAGTTTGTAGCTTAAAACACGTCACATCGACCCACCTTGTGCCGATCTGGGACGAACTTGCATAGTTTCGTCAAACATCGATCGTTTGGAGTGGAAAGCAATCCGGCCGTCAATGGTGATTCATGGCCTCACAGATATAAACAACAATAACTCCGCTTCTATACGTCGTATGCAAATCTGCGACATAGCAATTTGTAGGTTAAAACACGCCCCAATGAACCACCTTATACCGATCTGCGACGAACTTGCATAGTTTCGTCAAACATCGATCGATTCTAGTGGAAAGCAATCCGGCCGTCAATGGTGATTCATGGCCAGACAGATATAAACAACTATAACTCCGCTTCTATTCGCCGTATGCAAATCTGCGACGTAGCAATTTGTAGCATAAAACACGTCACATCGAACCACCTTATACCGATCTGCGACGAACTTGCATAGTTTTGTCAAACATCGATCGTTTCGAGTGGAAAGCAATCCGGCCGTCAATGGTGATTCATGGCCTGACAGATATAAACAACAATAACTCCGCTTCTATTCGTCGTATGCAAATCTGCGACATAGCAATTTGTAGCATAAAACACGCCTCAACGAACCACCTTATACCGATCTGCGACGAACTTGCATAGTTTTGTCAGACATCGATCGTTTCGAGTGGAAAGCAATCCGGCCGTCAATGGTGATTCATGGCCTGACAGATATAAACAACTATAACTCCGCTTCTATTCGTCGAATGCAAATCTGCGACATAGCAATTTGTAGCTTAAAACACGACACATCGAACCACCTTGTTCCGATCTGCGACGAACTTGCATAGTTTCGTCAAACGTCGATCGTTTCGAGTGGTAGGCAATCCGTCCGTCAATGGTGATTCATGGCCTCACAGATATAAACAACTGTAACTCCGCTTCTATTCGTCGAATGCAAATCTGCGAGGTAGCAATTTGTAGCATAAAACACGGCCCAACGACCCACCTTATACCGATTTGCGACGAACTTGCATAGTTTTGTCAAACGTCGATCGTTTCGAGAGGTAGGGAATCCGGCCGTCATTGGTGATTCATGGCCTCACAGATATAAACAACAATAACTCCGCTTCTATTCGTCGTATGCAAATCTGCGACATAGCAATTTGTAGCTTAAAACACGTCACATCGACCCACCTTGTGCCGATCTGGGACGAACGTGCATAGTTTCGTCAAACATCGATCGTTTGGAGTGGAAAGCAATCCGGCCGTCAATGGTGATTCATGGCCTCACAGATGTAAACAACAATAACTCCGCTTCTATACGTCGTATGCAAATCTGCGACATAGCAATTTATAGCATAAAACACGACCCAACGACCCACCATTTACCGATCTGCGACGAACTTGCATACTTTCGTCAAACATCGATCGTTTCGAGTGGTAGGCAATCCGGCCGTCAATGGTGATTCATGGCCTCACAGATACAAACAACTATAACTTCGCTTCTATACGTCGTATGCTAATCTGCGACATAGCAATTTGTAGCTTAAAACACGCCCCAACGAACTACCTTATACCGATCTGCGACGAACTTGCATAGTTTCGTCAAACATCGATCGTTTCGAGTGGAAAGCAATCCGGCCGTCAATGGTGATTCATGGCCTCACAGATATAAACAACAATAACTCCGCTTCTATTCGTCGTATGCAAATCTGCGACATAGCAATTTGTAGCATAAAACACGCCCCAACGAACCACCTTATACCGATCTGCGACGAACTTGCATAGTTTTTCCAAACATCGATCGTTTCGAGTGGAAAGCAATCCGGCCGTCAATGGTGATTCATGGCCTGACAGATATAAACAACTATAACTCCGCTTCTATTCGTCGAATGCAAATCTGCGACATAGCAATTTGTAGCTTAAAACACGTCACATCGAACCACCTTGTGCCGATCTGCGACGAACTTGCATAGTTTCGTCAAACGTCGATCGTTTCGAGTGGTAGGCAATCCGGCCGTCAATGGTGATTCATGGCCTCACAGATATAAACAACAATAACTCCGCTTCTATTCGTCGTATGCAAATCTGCGACGTAGCAATTTGTAGCTTAAAACACGTCACATCGACCCACCTTATATCGATCTGCGACGAACTTGCATAGTTTCGTCAAACATCGACCGTTTGGAGTGGAAAGCAATCCGGCCGTCAATGGTGATTCATGGCCTCACAGATATAAACAACTGTAACTCCGCTTCTATTCGTCGAATGCAAATCTGCGAGGTAGCAATTTGTAGCATAAAACACGGCCCAACGACCCACCTTATACCGATTTGCGACGAACTTGCATAGTTTTGTCAAACGTCGATCGTTTCGAGAGGTAGGGAATCCGGCCGTCATTGGTGATTCATGGCCTCACAGATATAAACAACAATAACTCCGCTTCTATTCGTCGTATGCAAATCTGCGACATAGCAATTTGTAGCTTAAAACACGTCACATCGACCCACCTTGTGCCGATCTGGGACGAACGTGCATAGTTTCGTCAAACATCGATCGTTTGGAGTGGAAAGCAATCCGGCCGTCAATGGTGATTCATGGCCTCACAGATGTAAACAACAATAACTCCGCTTCTATACGTCGTATGCAAATCTGCGACATAGCAATTTATAGCATAAAACACGACCCAACGACCCACCATTTACCGATCTGCGACGAACTTGCATACTTTCGTCAAACATCGATCGTTTCGAGTGGTAGGCAATCCGGCCGTCAATGGTGATTCATGGCCTCACAGATACAAACAACTATAACTTCGCTTCTATACGTCGTATGCTAATCTGCGACATAGCAATTTGTAGCTTAAAACACGCCCCAACGAACTACCTTATACCGATCTGCGACGAACTTGCATAGTTTCGTCAAACATCGATCGTTTCGAGTGGAAAGCAATCCGGCCGTCAATGGTGATTCATGGCCTCACAGATATAAACAACAATAACTCCGCTTCTATTCGTCGTATGCAAATCTGCGACATAGCAATTTGTAGCATAAAACACGCCCCAACGAACCACCTTATACCGATCTGCGACGAACTTGCATAGTTTTTCCAAACATCGATCGTTTCGAGTGGAAAGCAATCCGGCCGTCAATGGTGATTCATGGCCTGACAGATATAAACAACTATAACTCCGCTTCTATTCGTCGAATGCAAATCTGCGACATAGCAATTTGTAGCTTAAAACACGTCACATCGAACCACCTTGTGCCGATCTGCGACGAACTTGCATAGTTTCGTCAAACGTCGATCGTTTCGAGTGGTAGGCAATCCGGCCGTCAATGGTGATTCATGGCCTCACAGATATAAACAACAATAACTCCGCTTCTATTCGTCGTATGCAAATCTGCGACGTAGCAATTTGTAGCTTAAAACACGTCACATCGACCCACCTTATATCGATCTGCGACGAACTTGCATAGTTTCGTCAAACATCGACCGTTTGGAGTGGAAAGCAATCCGGCCGTCAATGGTGATTCATGGCCTCACAGATATAAACAACAATAACTCCGCTTCTATACGTCGTATGCAAATCTGCGACATAGCAATTTGTAGGTTAAAACACGCCCCAATGAACCACGTTATACCGATCTGCGACGAACTTGCATAGTTTCGTCAAACATCGATCGATTCTAGTGGAAAGCAATCCGGCCGTCAATGGTGATTCATGGCCAGACAGATATAAACAACTATAACTCCGCTTCTATTCGCCGTATGCAAATCTGCGACGTAGCAATTTGTAGCATAAAACACGTGACATCGAACCACCTTATACCGATCTGCGACGAACTTGCATAGTTTTGTCAAACATCGATCGTTTCGAGTGGAAAGCAATCCGGCCGTCAATGGTGATTCATGGCCTCACAGATATAAACAACTATAACTCCGCTTCTATTCGCCGTATGCAAATCTGCGACGTAGCAATTTGTAGCATAAAACACGTCACATCGAACCACCTTATACCGATCTGCGACGAACTTGCATAGTTTTGTCAAACATCGATCGTTTCGAGTGGAAAGCAATCCGGCCGTCAATGGTGATTCATGGCCTCACAGATATAAACAACAATAACTCCGCTTCTATACGTCGTATGCAAATCTGCGACATAGCAATTTGTAGGTTAAAACACGCCCCAATGAACCACCTTATACCGATCTGCGACGATCTTGCATAGTTTCGTCAAACATCGATCGTTTGGAGTGGAAAGCAATCCGGCCGTCAATGGTGATTCATGGCCTCACAGATATAAACAACAATAACTCCGCTTCTATACGTCGTATGCAAATCTGCGACATAGCAATTTGTAGCCTAAGACACGTCACATCGACCCACCTTGTGCCGATCTGCGACGAACTTGCATAGTTTCGTCAAACATCGATCGTTTCGAGTGGTAGGCAATCTGGCCGTCAATGGTGATTCATGGCCTCACAGATATAAACAACAATAACTCCGCTTCTATTCGTCGTATGCAAATCTGCGACATAGCAATTTGTAGCTTAAAACACGTCACATCGACCCACCTTGTGCCGATCTGCGACGAACTTGCATAGTTTCGTCAAACATCGATCGTTTCGAGTGGTAGGCAATCCGGCCGTCAATGGTGATTCATGGCCTCACAGATATAAACAACAATAACTCCGCATCTATTCGTCGTATGCAAATCTGCGACATAGCAGTTTGTAGCTTAAAACACGTCACATCGACCCACCTTGTGCCGATCTGGGACGAACTTGCATAGTTTCGTCAAACATCGATCGTTTGGAGTGGAAAGCAATCCGGCCGTCAATGGTGATTCATGGCCTCACAGATATAAACAACAATAACTCCGCTTCTATACGTCGTATGCAAATCTGCGACATAGCAATTTGTAGGTTAAAACACGCCCCAATGAACCACCTTATACCGATCTGCGACGAACTTGCATAGTTTCGTCAAACATCGATCGATTCTAGTGGAAAGCAATCCGGCCGTCAATGGTGATTCATGGCCAGACAGATATAAACAACTATAACTCCGCTTCTATTCGCCGTATGCAAATCTGCGACGTAGCAATTTGTAGCATAACACACGTCACATCGAACCACCTTATACCGATCTGCGACGAACTTGCATAGTTTTGTCAAACATCGATCGTTTCGAGTGGAAAGCAATCCGGCCGTCAATGGTGATTCATGGCCTGACAGATATAAACAACAATAACTCCGCTTCTATTCGTCGTATGCAAATCTGCGACATAGCAATTTGTAGCATAAAACACGCCTCAACGAACCACCTTATACCGATCTGCGACGAACTTGCATAGTTTTGTCAGACATCGATCGTTTCGAGTGGAAAGCAATCCGGCCGTCAATGGTGATTCATGGCCTGACAGATATAAACAACTATAACTCCGCTTCTATTCGTCGAATGCAAATCTGCGACATAGCAATTTGTAGCTTAAAACACGTCACATCGAACCACCTTGTGCCGATCTGCGACGAACTTGCATAGTTTCGTCAAACGTCGATCGTTTCGAGTGGTAGGCAATCCGGCCGTCAATGGTGATTCATGGCCTCACAGATATAAACAACTGTAACTCCGCTTCTATTCGTCGAATGCAAATCTGCGAGGTAGCAATTTGTAGCATAAAACACGGCCCAACGACCCACCTTATACCGATTTGCGACGAACTTGCATAGTTTCGTCAAACATCGATCGTTTCGAGTGGAAAGCAATCCGGCCGTCAATGGTGATTCATGGCCTCACAGATATAAACAACAATAACTCCGCTTCTATTCGTCGTATGCAAATCTGCGACGTAGCAATTTGTAGCATAAAACACGTGACATCGAACCACCTTATACCGATTTGCGACGAACTTGCATAGTTTTGTCAAACGTCGATCGTTTCGAGTGGTAGGGAATCCGGCCGTCATTGGTGATTCATGGCCTCACAGATATAAACAACAATAACTCCGCTTCTATTCGTCGTATGCAAATCTGCGACATAGCAATTTGTAGCTTAAAACACGTCACATCGACCCACCTTGTGCCGATCTGGGACGAACTTGCATAGTTTCGTCAAACATCGATCGTTTGGAGTGGAAAGCAATCCGGCCGTCAATGGTGATTCATGGCCTCACAGATATAAACAACAATGACTCCGCTTCTATACGTCGTATGCAAATCTGCGACATAGCAATTTATAGCATAAAACACGACCCAACGACCCACCATTTACCGATCTGCGACGAACTTGCATACTTTCGTCAAACACCGATCGTTTCGAGTGGTAGGCAATCCGGCCGTCAATGGTGATTCATGGCCTCACAGATACAAACAACTATAACTCCGCTTCTATACGTCGTATGCTAATCTGCGACATAGCAATTTGTAGCTTAAAACACGCCCCAACGAACTACCTTATACCGATCTGCGACGAACTTGCATAGTTTCGTCAAACATCGATCGTTTCGAGTGGACAGCAATCCGGCCGTCAATGGTGATTCATGGCCTCACAGATATAAACAACAATAACTCCGCTTCTATTCGTCGTATGCAAATCTGCGACATAGCAATTTGTAGCATAAAACACGCCCCAACGAACCACCTTATACCGATCTGCGACGAACTTGCATAGTTTTTCCAAACATCGATCGTTTCGAGTGGAAAGCAATCCGGCCGTCAATGGTGATTCATGGCCTGACAGATATAAACAACTATAACTCCGCTTCTATTCGTCGAATGCAAATCTGCGACATAGCAATTTGTAGCTTAAAACACGTCACATCGAACCACCTTGTGCCGATCTGCGACGAACTTGCATAGTTTCGTCAAACGTCGATCGTTTCGAGTGGTAGGAAATCCGGCCGTCAATGGTGATTCATGGCCTCACGAATATAAACAACAATGACTCCGCTTCTATTCGTCGTATGCGTATCTGCGACATAGCAATTTGTAGCATAAGACACGCCCGAACGAACCACCTTATACCGATCTGCGACTAACTTGCATAGTTTTGTCAAACATCGATCGTTTCGAGTGGAAAGCAATCCGGCCGTCAATGGTGATTCATGGCCTGACAGATATAAACAACTATAACTCCGCTTCTATTCGTCGAATGCAAATCTGCGACATAGCAATTTGTAGCTTAAAACACGTCACATCGAACCACCTTGTGCCGATCTGCGACGAACTTGCATAGTTTCGTCAAACGTCGATCGTTTCGAGTGGTAGGGAATCCGGCCGTCAATGGTGATTCATGGCCTCACAGATATAAACAACAATAACTCCGCTTCTATTCGTCGTATGCAAATCTGCGACATAGCAATTTGTAGCTTAAAACACGTCACATCGACCCACCTTGTGCCGATCTGCGACGAACTTGCATAGTTTTGTCAGACATCGATCGTTTCGAGTGGAAAGCAATCCGGCCGTCAATGGTGATTCATGGCCTGACAGATATAAACAACTATAACTCCACTTCTATTCGTCGAATGCAAATCTGCGACATAGCAATTTGTAGCTTAAAACACGTCACATCGAACCACCTTGTGCCGATCTGCGACGAACTTGCATAGTTTCGGCAAACATCGATCGTTTCGAGTGGAAAGCAATCCGGCCGTCAATGGTGATTCATGGCCTCACAGATATAAACAACAATAACTCCGCTTCTATACGTCGTATGCAAATCTGCGACATAGCAATTTGTAGGTTAAAACACGCCCCAATGAACCACCTTATATCGATCTGCGACGAACTTGCATAGTTTCGTCAAACATCGATCGTTTGGAGTGGAAAGCAATCCGGCCGTCAATGGTGATTCATGGCCTCACAGATATAAACAACAATAACTCCGCTTCTATACGTCGTGTGCAAATCTGCGACATAGCAATTTGTAGGTTAAAACACGCCCCAATGAACCACGTTATACCGATCTGCGACGAACTTGCATAGTTTCGTCAAACATCGATCGATTCTAGTGGAAAGCAATCCGGCCGTCAATGGTGATTCATGGCCAGACAGATATAAACAACTATAACTCCGCTTCTATTCGCCGTATGCAAATCTGCGACGTAGCAATTTGTAGCATAAAACACGTGACATCGAACCACCTTATACCGATCTGCGACGAACTTGCATAGTTTTGTCAAACATCGATCGTTTCGAGTGGAAAGCAATCCGGCCGTCAATGGTGATTCATGGCCTCACAGATATAAACAACTATAACTCCGCTTCTATTCGCCGTATGCAAATCTGCGACGTAGCAATTTGTAGCATAAAACACGTCACATCGAACCACCTTATACCGATCTGCGACGAACTTGCATAGTTTTGTCAAACATCGATCGTTTCGAGTGGAAAGCAATCCGGCCGTTAATGGTGATTCATGGCCTCACAGATATAAACAACAATAACTCCGCTTCTATACGTCGTATGCAAATCTGCGACATAGCAATTTGTAGGTTAAAACACGCCCCAATGAACCACCTTATATCGATCTGCGACGAACTTGCATAGTTTCGTCAAACATCGATCGTTTGGAGTGGAAAGCAATCCGGCCGTCAATGGTGATTCATGGCCTCACAGATATAAACAACAATAACTCCGCTTCTATACGTCGTGTGCAAATCTGCGACATAGCAATTTGTAGGTTAAAACACGCCCCAATGAACCACGTTATACCGATCTGCGACGAACTTGCATAGTTTCGTCAAACATCGATCGATTCTAGTGGAAAGCAATCCGGCCGTCAATGGTGATTCATGGCCAGACAGATATAAACAACTATAACTCCGCTTCTATTCGCCGTATGCAAATCTGCGACGTAGCAATTTGTAGCATAAAACACGTGACATCGAACCACCTTATACCGATCTGCGACGAACTTGCATAGTTTTGTCAAACATCGATCGTTTCGAGTGGAAAGCAATCCGGCCGTCAATGGTGATTCATGGCCTCACAGATATAAACAACTATAACTCCGCTTCTATTCGCCGTATGCAAATCTGCGACGTAGCAATTTGTAGCATAAAACACGTCACATCGAACCACCTTATACCGATCTGCGACGAACTTGCATAGTTTTGTCAAACATCGATCGTTTCGAGTGGAAAGCAATCCGGCCGTTAATGTTGATTCATGGCCTCACAGATATAAACAACAATAACTCCGCTTCTATACGTCGTATGCAAATCTGCGACATAGCAATTTGTAGGTTAAAACACGCCCCAATGAACCACCTTATACCGATCTGCGACGAACTTGCATAGTTTCGTCAAACATCGATCGTTTGGAGTGGAAAGCAATCCGGCCGTCAATGGTGATTCATGGCCTCACAGATATAAACAACAATAACTCCGCTTCTATACGTCGTATGCAAATCTGCGACATAGCAATTTGTAGGTTAAAACACGCCCCAATGAACCACGTTATACCGATCTGCGACGAACTTGCATAGTTTCGTCAAACATCGATCGATTCTAGTGGAAAGCAATCCGGCCGTCAATGGTGATTCATGGCCAGACAGATATAAACAACTATAACTCCGCTTCTATTCGCCGTATGCAAATCTGCGACGTAGCAATTTGTAGCATAAAACACGTGACATCGAACCACCTTATACCGATCTGCGACGAACTTGCATAGTTTTGTCAAACATCGATCGTTTCGAGTGGAAAGCAATCCGGCCGTCAATGGTGATTCATGGCCTCACAGATATAAACAACTATAACTCCGCTTCTATTCGCCGTATGCAAATCTGCGACGTAGCAATTTATAGCATAAAACACGTCACATCGAACCACCTTATACCGATCTGCGACGAACTTGCATAGTTTTGTCAAACATCGATCGTTTCGAGTGGAAAGCAATCCGGCCGTCAATGGTGATTCATGGCCTGACAGATATAAACAACTATAACTCCGCTTCTATTCGTCGAATGCAAATCTGCGACATAGCAATTGGTAGCCTAAAACACGTCACATCGGCCCACCTTGTGCCGATCTGCGACGAACTTGCATAGTTTTGTCAGACATCGATCGTTTCGAGTGGAAAGCAATCCGGCCGTCAATGGTGATTCATGGCCTCACAGATATAAACAACAATAACTCCGCTTCTATTCGTCGTATGCAAATCTGCGACATAGCAATTTGTAGCATAAAACACGCCCCAACGAACCACCTTATACCGATCTGCGACGAACTTGCATAGTTTTTCCAAACATCGATCGTTTCGAGTGGAAAGCAATCCGGCCGTCAATGGTGATTCATGGCCTGACCGATATAAACAACTATAACTCCGCTTCTATTCGTCGAATGCAAATCTGCGACATAGCAATTTGTAGCTTAAAACACGTCACATCGAACCACCTTGTGCCGATCTGCGACGAACTTGCATAGTTTCGTCAAACGTCGATCGTTTCGAGTGGTAGGGAATCCGGCCGTCAATGGTGATTCATGGCCTCACAGATATAAACAACTATAACTCCGCTTCTATTCGCCGTATGCAAATCTGCGACATAGCAATTTGTAGCTTAAAACACGTCACATCGATCCACCTTGTGCCGATCTGCGACGAACTTGCATAGTTTTGTCAGACATCGATCGTTTCGAGTGGAAAGCAATCCGGCCGTCAATGGTGATTCATGGCCTGACAGATATAAACAACTATAACTCCGCTTCTATTCGTCGAATGCAAATCTGCGACATAGCAATTTGTAGCTTAAAACACGTCACATCGAACCACCTTGTGCCGATCTGCGACGAACTTGCATAGTTTCGTCAAACGTCGATCGTTTCGAGTGGTAGGGAATCCGGCCGTCAATGGTGATTCATGGCCTCACAGATATAAACAACAATAACTCCGCTTCTATTCGTCGTATGCAAATCTGCGACATAGCAATTTGTAGCTTAAAACACGTCACATCGACCCACCTTGTGCCGATCTGCGACGAACTTGCATAGTTTCGTCAAACATCGATCGTTTCGAGTGGTAGGCAATCCGGCCGTCAATGGTGATTCATGGCCTCACAGATATAAACAACAATAACTCCGCTTCTATTCGCCGTATGCAAATTTGCGACGTAGCAATTTGTAGCCTAAAACACGTCACATCGACCCACCTTGTGCCGATCTGCGACGAACTTGCATAGTTTCGTCAAACATCGATCGTTTCGAGTGGTAGGCAATCCGGCCGTCAATGGTGATTCATGGCCTCACAGATATAAACAACAATAACTCCGCTTCTATTCGTCGTATGCAAATCTGCGACATAGCAATTTGTAGCTTACAACACGTCACATCGACCCACCTTGTGCCGATCTGGGACGAACTTGCATAGTTTCGGCAAACATCGATCGTTTCGAGTGGAAAGCAATCCGGCCGTCAATGGTGATTCATGGCCTCACAGATATAAACAACAATAACTCCGCTTCTATACGTCGTATGCAAATCTGCGACGTAGCAATTTGTAGGTTAAAACACGCCCCAATGAACCACCTTATACCGATCTGCGACGAACTTGCATAGTTTCGTCAAACATCGATCGTTTGGAGTGGAAAGCAATCCGGCCGTCAATGGTGATTCATGGCCTCACAGATATAAACAACAATAACTCCGCTTCTATACGTCGTATGCAAATCTGCGACATAGCAATTTGTAGGTTAAAACACGCCCCAATGAACCACGTTATACCGATCTGCGACGAACTTGCATAGTTTTGTCAAACATCGATCGTTTCGAGTGGAAAGCAATCCGGCCGTCAATGGTGATTCATGGCCTCACAGATATAAACAACTATAACTCCGCTTCTATTCGCCGTATGCAAATCTGCGACGTAGCAATTTGTTCCATAAAACACGTCACATCGAACCACCTTATACCGATCTGCGACGAACTTGCATAGTTTTGTCAAACATCGATCGTTTCGAGTGGAAAGCAATCCGGCCGTCAATGGTGATTCATGGCCTGACAGATATAAACAACTATAACTCCGCTTCTATTCGTCGAATGCAAATCTGCGACATAGCAATTTGTAGCCTAAAACACGTCACATCGACCCACCTTGTGCCGATCTGCGACGAACTTGCATAGTTTCGTCAAACATCGATCGTTTCGGGTGGTAGGCAATCTGGCCGTCAATGGTGATTCATGGCCTCACAGATATAAACAACAATAACTCCGCTTCTATTCGTCGTATGCAAATCTGCGACATAGCAATTTGTAGCTTAAAACACGTCACATCGACCCACCTTGTGCCGATCTGCGACGAACTTGCATAGTTTCGGCAAACATCGATCGTTTCGAGTGGAAAGCAATCCGGCCGTCAATGGTGATTCATGGCCTCACAGATATAAACAACAATAACTCCGCTTCTATTCGTCGTATGCAAATCTGCGACATAGCAATTTGTAGCTTAAAACACGTCACATCGACCCACCTTGTGCCGATCTGCGACGAACTTGCATAGTTTCGTCAAACATCGATCGTTTCGAGTGGTAGGCAATCCGGCCGTCAATGGTGATTCATGGCCTCACAGATATATGCGGTTTGCGTCAGGGCTACCCCCCTATATTCTTCTACCACATCACCATTTCCTTTCTTCCTCACCGGCACAATTATTCCCTCCCTCCACCCCTCTGGCCATGCCTCACCCCTCCACACCCTGTTGCACACTCCCCTTAACCATTCCCTCACTTCCTCTCCCCCATACTTCCACACCTCATTCCTAATTCCATCCCCCCCCCGGGGCCTTTCCGTCCCTTAGTCCCCTCACCACTCTACCAAACTCCTCCCTCCCTATCTCACTCTCCCCATCTTCCCCTCTTCCCCTCCCTCCTCCAAGCCTCACCCTCCATTCCACCCCCCCTAACAACCCCTTAAAGTACTCTTCCCATTCCCCTATCTCTATTCCCTCGTTCACCCCCCCCTTCCACCCCTCCATCCTCTTAACACCTTCCATGCCTGCTCCTCTGTACTCACCCCCTCAACCATCCTCTCCCATCTTTCCCTTTCCTTCCTCTTCTTTTCCTCACACAACTCCCTGAACTCTTTCTTGCATTTCTTAAACTCATCCCCTACCCCTCCCTCTCTCCTCCATCTCTTCAACTCCACTCTTAGCTTCCTCTTTCCTTCCTTACACTCCTCGTCCCACCATCCCTCCCTCTCCCTTTTCTCTCTTCCCCCCTCCATCTCCCGCAGCACCCCTAGAATCCTCCCCTCTAACCTCCCCCAGTCCTCCTGTACCCCTCCCTCCCCCTTCCCAAACCTCCTCTCGAACTCCTTCTCCTCCCCCTGCCTCCATTTCCCCACTCCCCTCAACCCCCCCTTCCCCCCCTCTCACCCACCTCTCTTCTCCCCCCAACCACCACCGTTAAAGGCATGTGGTCCGAATCCGTCTCATCCCCTACCCTCACCTCGTGTATACCTTCCCTCGTGCCCCCGTTCCCTATTACATAGTCAATAACCGAGTTACCTCTCTCTCCCACGAACGTCCAGTGCCCCTCTTCGTCCCCCCTCTGTACCCCATTTAAAATACCCCACCCCCTTTCTTCCAAAAACCCGCATAGCTTCTTTCCCCCCGCGTCCAACTTACCGTCCTTAGAATTCCTTCCCTCCTCTCCCCCCCTTCCACCCACACACCCCCTCCCTCCCTTCCTGTCCTCACATTAAAATCGCCCCCTATCATTGTTCTACCCCCCCTCCTCTACCTCCCCCACCCATTCTCCTATGCCCTCCAACTTCCCCTCCAGGTCCCCATTCACGTATACCCCCACCACCCTCCACCACTCCCCCCCCATCTCCACCCTCCTCACAACCAGTCCCTCCCCCCTGTACCCTCCACCCCCCTCCACCCTCAGCTCCTTCTTCACCCCCAGCAACATCCCTCCCTTCGCCCTTCCCCTTCTATTCTCTCTCCTTGCCCACTGCGGCTCCCACCTATACCCCCTTGGTAACCTCCCTCTCACCCTCACCCAATCCCTCTCCTCCACCCATGTCTCCATTAGCACCAGCACATCCCATCTCCCCAGCCTACCCCAAAACTCCCTATCCTTATTCTTTAACCCTGCCACGTTCCAGAACACCACCCTTCCTCCTACCCCACCCCTCCCCGTCCCCCTCACCGCCTGTCCCCGTTTCCCTGCTCCCCTGCCTCTCTCCACTCCTCCCTCAGCTCGTCCCACAATCTCAGTCTCCCGTCCACCCACATCTTCATATATCCTATTCTCACCTGCCTACCCCTCCCCCTTTCCTTCTCCGCCTCTCTCTCTATCTTCCATCTCGCCCTTCTCTCTTCCCCCGTCAAATCGTCCTCAATTCTCTCCACTCTCCCCTTCAACTTACTTTTCCCTTCCATCACCCTCTTTTTTTCCTCTCGCCCAGTCATCTTTACGAGAACCAAACCCCTTCCCTCCTTGTCCTCTTTCCCCACCCTCTTCATCTCCTTAATACTGCCCCTCTCCATCCCTATCACCTCCCACAAGCTCTTTACTTCCTTCTCCATTTCCTCAACCCCTTTGCCCAACCTTATTCCCCTAATCACCACATTCTCCCTCCTCCTCTCCCTTTCAACCCTGTCCACCTTAATCTCCACTTGTCTCCATCTTATTTCTCTCTCTCTTCGCACCTCCTCCCCCTCACCCTCACCCACCCCTCCTCATACTCTCTCCACAAACTCCATTATCTCCTTCTTCCCCTCCTCCGCGCTCCTTTCCAAATTCTCCAGCCTTTTCTCAATCCCGTTCCTCCACTTCGCCTGTTCCTCCCATTCTTTCTTTCTCCTCTCCTCCTCCTTCTTCCAACTTGTCTTTCTTCTCTCCTCCTCCCTCTCCATCTCCCTCCCCCATTTCTCTAGCACCTTGCTCCACTCATCCCTCTCTCTCTTCGCCTCCCCCCTTTCCCTTTTCGCCTCCCCCCTATCCCTTTTCGCCTCTCCCAGTTCTCTCAACACCCTCCCGAACATCTCCTCCATCTTCTTCATCTCCGCTCTTTTCCCTTCCTCCTCTTCCCCTTCCCCGCCCTCACCAATCTCTCCCTTGCCCCCCTCACTTCTCTTTCTTCTCTTCCCTAACAACCTGTCCAAGCTTCCCCCCTCCCCACCACTCCCCCTCCTTGCGAAATCTAACTTCAACTGCCTCAATCCTGTCTCCGTCACCAGTTCTCCCTTTCCCCTCTCTCCACCGTCTGCCTTTCCCCCCTCTGCCCTCTCCGCCTCACACTCCATCTGACCGCTACTCCTAACTCACCGGTCCCTCCTCCTTTCCCTTCACCGCCTCCTTACTACACCCAGCGCCCGCTAGATGACTCCGCTCTACCTCGCTCCCTCTTCCTCCTGACCCCCTTTCCCACCTTCCCTGTCCTAACCTCTCACACTCGCTCACCTCTTTCTTTCTCCCTTCCCGCCCACCCACACTCTCTAATCTTTCCACCAACACTTCCACCCACACTTCCCAATCCCCTCTTCCCGACGCACACCCTCCCTTCCCTCTCCGACTGATCTATCCTGCTCTATCCACACTTACTATACACCACACTCACACCGCATGCACTCTCCATACACCCGGAAACGGAAGTCCTCACCTCACAGATATAAACAACAATAACTCCGCATCTATTCGTCGTATGCAAATCTGCGACATAGCAGTTTGTAGCTTAAAACACGTCACATCGACCCACCTTGTGCCGATCTGGGACGAACTTGCATAGTTTCGTCAAACATCGATCGTTTGGAGTGGAAAGCAATCCGGCCGTCAATGGTGATTCATGGCCTCACAGATATAAACAACAATAACTCCGCTTCTATACGTCGTATGCAAATCTGCGACATAGCAATTTGTAGGTTAAAACACGCCCCAATGAACCACCTTATACCGATCTGCGACGAACTTGCATAGTTTCGTCAAACATCGATCGATTCTAGTGGAAAGCAATCCGGCCATCAATGGTGATTCATGGCCAGACAGATATAAACAACTATAACTCCGCTTCTCTTCGCCGTATGCAAATCTGCGACGTAGCAATTTGTAGCATAAAACACGTCACATCGAACCACATTATACCGATCTGCGACGAACTTGCATAGTTTTGTCAAACATCGATCGTTTCGAGTGGAAAGCAATCCGGCCGTCAATGGTGATTCATGGCCTGACAGATATAAACAACAATAACTCCGCTTCTATTCGTCGTATGCAAATCTGCGACATAGCAATTTGTAGCTTAAAACACGTCACATCGACCCACCTTGTGCCGATCTGGGACGAACTTGCATAGTTTCGTCAAACATCGATCGTTTGGAGTGGAAAGCAATCCGGCCGTCAATGGTGATTCATGGCCTCACAGATATAAACAACAATAACTCCGCTTCTATACGTCGTATGCAAATCTGCGACATAGCAATTTATAGCATAAAACACGACCCAACGACCCACCATTTACCGATCTGCGACGAACTTGCATACTTTCGTCAAACATCGATCGTTTCGAGTGGTAGGCAATCCGGCCGTCAATGGTGATTCATGGCCTCACAGATACAAACAACTATAACTCCGCTTCTATACGTCGTATGCTAATCTGCGACATAGCAATTTGTAGCTTAAAACACGCCCCAACGAACTACCTTATACCGATCTGCGACGAACTTGCATAGTTTCGTCAAACATCGATCGTTTCGAGTGGAAAGCAATCCGGCCGTCAATGGTGATTCATGGCCTCACAGATATAAACAACAATAACTCCGCTTCTATTCGTCGTATGCAAATCTGCGACATAGCAATTTACAGCATAAAACACGACCCAACGACCCACCATTTACCGATCTGCGACGAACTTGCATAGTCTCGTCAAACATCGATCGTTTCGAGTGGTAGGCAATCCGGCCGTCAATGGTGATTCATGGCCTCACAGATATAAACAACAATAACTCCGCTTCTATTCGTCGTATGCGAATATGCGACATAGCAATTTGTAGCTTAAAACACGCCCCAACGAACCACCTTATACCGATTTGCGACGAACTTGCATAGTTTCGTCAAACATCGATCGTTTGGAGTGGAAAGCAATCCGGCCGTCAATGGTGATTCATGGCCTCACAGATATAAACAACAATAACTCCGCTTCTATTCGGCGTATGCAAATCTGCGACATAGCAATTTGTAGCATAAAACACGCCTCAACGAACCACCTTATACCGATCTGCGACGAACTTGCATAGTTTTGTCAGACATCGATCGTTTCGAGTGGAAAGCAATCCGGCCGTCAATGGTGATTCATGGCCTGACAGATATAAACAACATTAACTCCGCTTCTATTGGTCGTATGCAAATCTGCGACATAGCAATTTGTAGCTTAAAACACGTCACATCGACCCACCTTGTGCCGATCTGGGACGAACTTGCATAGTTTCGTCAAACGTCGATCGTTTCGAGTGGTAAGCAATCCGGCCGTCAATGGTGATTCATGGCCTCACGGATATAAACAACTATAACTCCGCTTCTATTCGTCGTATGCGACTCTGCGACATAGCAATTTGTAGCTTAACACACACCACATCGACCCACCTCATGCCGATCTGCGACGTACTTGTATAGTTTCGTCAAACGTCGATCGTTTCGAGTGGTAGGCATTCGGTCGTCATTGGTGATTCATGGCCTCATAGATATAAACATCGATAACTCCGCTTCTATTCGTTGTATGCAAACCTGCGACATAGCAATTTGTAGCATAAAACACGGCCCAACGACCCACCTTATACCGATCTGCGACGAACCTGCATAGTTTCGTCAAACGTCGATCGTTTCGAGTAGTAGGCAATCCGGCCGTCAATGGTGATTCATGGCCTCACAGATATAAACAACAATAACTCCGCTTCTATTCGCCGTATGCAAATCTGCAATGTAGCAATTTGTAGCATAAAACACGTGACATCGAACCACCTTATACCGATTTGCGACGAACTTGCATAGTTTCGTCAAACATCGATCGTTTCGAGTGGAAAGCAATCCGGCCGTCAATGGTGATTCATGGCCTCACAGATATATACAACTATAACTCCGCTTCTATTCGTCGAATGCAAATCTGCGACATAGCAATTTGTAGCTTAAAACACGTCACATCGAACCACCTTGTGCCGATCTGCGACGAACTTGCATAGTTTCGTCAAACGTCGATCGTTTCGAGTGGTAGGCAATCCGGCCGTCAATGGTGATTCATGGCCTGACAGATATAAACAACTATAACACCGCTTCTATTCGTCGAATGCAAATCTGCGACATAGCAATTTGTAGCTTAAAACACGTCACATCGACCCACCTTGTTATGATCTGCGACGAACTTGCATAGTTTCGTCAAACATCGATCGTTTCGAGTGGTAGGGAATCCGGCCGTCAATGGTGATTCATGGCCTCACAGATATAAACATCGATATCTCCACTTATATTCGTCGTATGCGAATCTGCGACATAGCGATTTGTAGCTTAAAACATGGCCCAACGACCCACATTATACCGATCTGCGATGAACTTGCATGGTTTCGTCAAACGTCGATCGTTTCGAGTGGTAGGGAATCCGGCCGCCAATAGTGATTCATGGCCTCACAGATATAAACAACAATAACTCCGCTTCTATTCGTCGTATGCGAATCTGCGACATAGCAATTTTTAGCTTAAAACACGTCACATCGACCCACCTTGTGCCGATCTGGGACGAACTTGCATAGTTTCGTCAAACATCGATCGTTTGGAGTGGAAAGCAATCCGGCCGTCAATGGTGATTCATGGCCTCACAGATTTAACAACAATAACTCCGCTTCTATACGTCGTATGCAAATCTGCGACATAGCAATTTGTAGCTTAAAACACGCCCCAACGAACCACCTTATACCGATTTGCGACGAACTTGCATAGTTTCGTCAAACATCGATCGTTTGGAGTGGAAAGCAATCCGGCCGTCAATAGTGATTCATGGCCTCACAGATATAAACAACAATAACTCCGCTTCTATTCGTCGTATGCAAATCTGCGACATAGCAATTTGTAGCATAAAACACGCCTCAACGAACCACCTTATACCGATCTGCGACGAACTTGCATAGTTTTGTCAGACATCGATCGTTTCGAGTGGAAAGCAATCCGGCCGTCAATGGTGATTCATGGCCTGACAGATATAAACAACTATAATTCCGCTTCTATTCGTCGAATGCAAATCTGCAACATAGCAATTTGTAGCTTAAAACACGTCACATCGAACCACCTTGTGCCGATCTGCGACGAACTTGCATAGTTTCGTCAAACGTCGATCGTTTCGAGTGGTAGGCAATCCGGCCGTCAATGGTGATTCATGGTCTCACAGATATAAGCACCTAAAACTTGGCTGTTATTCGTCGTATGCCAATCTCCGACATAGCAATTTGTAGCTTAAAACACGTCACATCGACCCACCTTGTGCCGATCTGCGACGAACTTGCATAGTTTCGTCAAACATCGATCGTTTCGAGTGGTAGGCAATCCGGCCGTCAATGGTGATTCATGGTCTCACAGATATAAACAACATTAACTCCGCTTCTATTGGTCGTATGCAAATCTGCGACATAGCAATTTGTAGCTTAAAACACGTCACATCGACCCACCTTGTGCCGATCTGGGACGAACTTGCATAGTTTCGTCAAACGTCGATCGTTTCGAGTGGTAAGCAATCCGGCCGTCAATGGTGATTCATGGCCTCACAGATATAAACAACTATAACTCCGCTTCTATTCGTCGTATGCGACTCTGCGACATAGCAATTTGTAGCTTAACACACACCACATCGACCCACCTCATGCCGATCTGCGACGTACTTGTATAGTTTCGTCAAACGTCGATCGTTTCGAGTGGTAGGCATTCGGTCGTCATTGGTGATTCATGGCCTCATAGATATAAACATCGATAACTCCGCTTCTATTCGTTGTATGCAAACCTGCGACATAGCAATTTGTAGCATAAAACACGGCCCAACGACCCACCTTATACCAATCTGCGACGAACCTGCATAGTTTCGTCAAACGTCGATCGTTTCGAGTAGTAGGCAATCCGGCCGTCAATGGTGATTCATGGCCTCACAGATATAAACAACAATAACTCCGCTTCTATTCGCCGTATGCAAATCTGCAATGTAGCAATTTGTAGCATAAAACACGTGACATCGAACCACCTTATACCGATTTGCGACGAACTTGCATAGTTTCGTCAAACATCGATCGTTTCGAGTGGAAAGCAATCCGGCCGTCAATGGTGATTCATGGCCTCACAGATATATACAACTATAACTCCGCTTCTATTCGTCGTATGCGAATCTGCGACCTAGCAATTTGTAGCTTAAAACACGCCCCAATGAACCACCTTATACCGATTTGCGACGAACTTGCATAGTTTCGTCAAACATCGATCGATTCTAGTGGAAAGCAATCCGGCCGTCAATGGTGAATCATGGCCAGACAGATATAAACAACTATGACACCGCTTCTATTCGTCGAATGCAAATCTGCGACATAGCAATTTGTAGCATAAAACACGTCACATCGACCCACCTTGTGCCGATCTGCGACGAACTTGCATGGTTTCGTCAAACGTCGATCGTTTCGAGTGGTAGGGAATCCGGCCGTCAATGGTGATTCATGGCCTCACAGATATAAACAACAATAACTCCGCTTCTATTCGTCGAATGCAAATCTGCGACATAGCAATTTGTAGCTTAAAACACGTCACATCGACCCACATTGTGCCGATCTGCGACGAACTTGCATAGTTTCGTCAAACGTCGATCGTTTCGAGTGGTAGGCAATCCGGCCGTCAATGGTGATTCATGGCCTGACAGATATAAACAACTATAACACCGCTTCTATTCGTCGAATGCAAATCTGCGACATAGCAATTTGTAGCATAAAACACGCCCCAACGAACCACCTTATACCGATCTGCGACGAACTTTCATAGTTTTGTCAGACATCGATCGTTTCGAGTGGAAAGCAATCCGGCCGTCAATGGTGAATCATGGCCAGACAGATATAAACAACTATGACACCGCTTCTATTCGTCGAATGCAAATCTGCGACATAGCAATTTGTAGCATAAAACACGTCACATCGACCCACCTTGTGCCGATCTGCGACGAACTTGCATGGTTTCGTCAAACGTCGATCGTTTCGAGTGGTAGGGAATCCGGCCGTCAATGGTGATTCATGGCCTCACAGATATAAACAACAATAACTCCGCTTCTATTCGTTGTATGCAAACCTGCGACATAGCAATTTGTAGCATAAAACACGGCCCAACGACCCACCTTATACCGATCTGCGACGAACCTGCATAGTTTCGTCAAACGTCGATCGTTTCGAGTAGTAGGCAATCCGGCCGTCAATGGTGATTCATGGCCTCACAGATATAAACAACAATAACTCCGCTTCTATTCGCCGTATGCAAATCTGCAATGTAGCAATTTGTAGCATAAAACACGTGACATCGAACCACCTTATACCGATTTGCGACGAACTTGCATAGTTTCGTCAAACGTCGATCGTTTCGAGTGGTAGGGAATCCGGCCGTCAATGGTGATTCATGGCCTCACAGATATAAACAACAATAACTCCGCTTCTATTCGTCGAATGCAAATCTGCGACATAGCAATTTGTAGCTTAAAACACGTCACATCGAACCACCTTGTGCCGATCTGCGACGAACTTGCATAGTTTCGTCAAACGTCGATCGTTTCGAGTGGTAGGCAATCCGGCCGTCAATGGTGATTCATGGCCTGACAGATATAAACAACTATAACACCGCTTCTATTCGTCGAATGCAAATCTGCGACATAGCAATTTGTAGCTTAAAACACGTCACATCGACCCACCTTGTTATGATCTGCGACGAACTTGCATAGTTTCGTCAAACATCGATCGTTTCGAGTGGTAGGGAATCCGGCCGTCAATGGTGATTCATGGCCTCACAGATATAAACATCGATATCTCCACTTATTTTCGTCGTATGCGAATCTGCGACATAGCGATTTGTAGCTTAAAACATGGCCCAACGACCCACATTATACCGATCTGCGATGAACTTGCATGGTTTCGTCAAACGTCGATCGTTTCGAGTGGTAGGGAATCCGGCCGCCAATAGTGATTCATGGCCTCACAGTTATAAACAACAATAACTCCGCTTCTATTCGTCGTATGCGAATCTGCGACATAGCAATTTTTAGCTTAAAACACGTCACATCGACCCACCTTGTGCCGATCTGGGACGAACTTGCATAGTTTCGTCAAACATCGATCGTTTGGAGTGGAAAGCAATCCGGCCGTCAATGGTGATTCATGGCCTCACAGATATAAACAACAATAACTCCGCTTCTATACGTCGTATGCAAATCTGCGACATAGCAATTTGTAGCTTAAAACACGCCCCAACGAACCACCTTATACCGATTTGCGACGAACTTGCATAGTTTCGTCAAACATCGATCGTTTGGAGTGGAAAGCAATCCGGCCGTCAATGGTGATTCATGGCCTCACAGATATAAACAACAATAACTCCGCTTCTATTCGTCGTATGCAAATCTGCGACATAGCAATTTGTAGCATAAAACACGCCTCAACGAACCACCTTATACCGATCTGCGACGAACTTGCATAGTTTTGTCAGACATCGATCGTTTCGAGTGGAAAGCAATCCGGCCGTCAATGGTGATTCATGGCCTGACAGATATAAACAACTATAACTCCGCTTCTATTCGTCGAATGCAAATCTGCGACATAGCAATTTGTAGCTTAAAACACGTCACATCGAACCACCTTGTGCCGATCTGCGACGAACTTGCATAGTTTCGTCAAACGTCGATCGTTTCGAGTGGTAGGCAATCCGGCCGTCAATGGTGATTCATGGTCTCACAGATATAAGCACCTAAAACTTGGCTGTTATTCGTCGTATGCCAATCTCCGACATAGCAATTTGTAGCTTAAAACACACCACATCGACCCACCTCATGCCGATTTGCGACGTACTTGTATAGTTTCGTCAAACGTCGATCGTTTCGAGTGGTAGGCATTCGGTCGTCATTGGTGATTCATGGCCTCATAGATATAAACATCGATAACTCCGCTTCTATTCGTTGTATGCAAACCTGCGACATAGCAATTTGTAGCATAAAACACGGCCCAACGACCCACCTTATACCGATCTGCGACGAACCTGCATAGTTTCGTCAAACGTCGATCGTTTCGAGTAGTAGGCAATCCGGCCGTCAATGGTGATTCATGGCCTCACAGATATAAACAACAATAACTCCGCTTCTATTCGCCGTATGCAAATCTGCAATGTAGCAATTTGTAGCATAAAACACGTGACATCGAACCACCTTATACCGATTTGCGACGAACTTGCATAGTTTCGTCAAACATCGATCGTTTCGAGTGGAAAGCAATCCGGCCGTCAATGGTGATTCATGGCCTCACAGATATATACAACTATAACTCCGCTTCTATTCGTCGTATGCGAATCTGCGACCTAGCAATTTGTAGCTTAAAACACGCCCCAATGAACCACCTTATACCGATTTGCGACGAACTTGTATAGTTTCGTCAAACATCGATCGATTCTAGTGGAAAGCAATCCGGCCGTCAATGGTGAATCATGGCCAGACAGATATAAACAACTATGACACCGCTTCTATTCGTCGAATGCAAATCTGCGACATAGCAATTTGTAGCATAAAACACGTCACATCGACCCACCTTGTGCCGATCTGCGACGAACTTGCATGGTTTCGTCAAACGTCGATCGTTTCGAGTGGTAGGGAATCCGGCCGTCAATGGTGATTCATGGCCTCACAGATATAAACAACAATAACTCCGCTTCTATTCGTCGAATGCAAATCTGCGACATAGCAATTTGTAGCTTAAAACACGTCACATCGAACCACCTTGTGCCGATCTGCGACGAACTTGCATAGTTTCGTCAAACGTCGATCGTTTCGAGTGGTAGGCAATCCGGCCGTCAATGGTGATTCATGGCCTGACAGATATAAACAACTATAACACCGCTTCTATTCGTCGAATGCAAATCTGCGACATAGCAATTTGTAGCTTAAAACACGTCACATCGACCCACCTTGTTATGATCTGCGACGAACTTGCATAGTTTCGTCAAACATCGATCGTTTCGAGTGGTAGGGAATCCGGCCGTCAATGGTGATTCATGGCCTCACAGATATAAACATCGATATCTCCACTTATATTCGTCGTATGCGAATCTGCGACATAGCGATTTGTAGCTTAAAACATGGCCCAACGACCCACATTATACCGATCTGCGATGAACTTGCATGGTTTCGTCAAACGTCGATCGTTTCGAGTGGTAGGGAATCCGGCCGCCAATAGTGATTCATGGCCTCACAGATATAAACAACAATAACTCCGCTTCTATTCGTCGTATGCAAATCTGCGACATAGCAATTTGTAGCTTAAAACACGTCACATCGACCCACCTTGTGCCGATCTGGGACGAACTTGCATAGTTTCGTCAAACATCGATCGTTTGGAGTGGAAAGCAATCCGGCCGTCAATGGTGATTCATGGCCTCACAGATATAAACAACAATAACTCCGCTTCTATACGTCGTATGCAAATCTGCGACATAGCAATTTATAGCATATAACACGACCCAACGACCCACCATTTACCGATCTGCGACGAACTTGCATACTTTCGTCAAACATCGATCGTTTCGAGTGGTAGGCAATCCGGCCGTCAATGGTGATTCATGGCCTCACAGATATAAACAACAATAACTCCGCTTCTATTCGTCGTATGCTAATATGAAACATAGCAATTTGTAGCTAAAAACACGTCACATCGACCCACCTTCTGCCGATCTGCGACGAACTTGCATGGTTTCGTCAAACGTCGATCGTTTCGAGTGGTAGGGAATCCGGCCGTCAATGGTGATTCATGGCCTCACAGATATAAACAACAATAACTCCGCTTCTATTCGTCGTATGCAAATCTGCGACATAGCAATTTGTAGCTTAAAACACGTCACATCGACCCACCTTGTGCCGATCTGGGACGAACTTGCATAGTTTCGTCAAACATCGATCGTTTGGAGTGGAAAGCAATCCGGCCGTCAATGGTGATTCATGGCCTCACAGATATAAACAACAATAACTCCGCCTCTATTCGTCGTATGCGAATCTGCGACCTAGCAATTTGTAGGTTAAAACACGCCCCAATGAACCACCTTATACCGATCTGCGACGAACTTGCATAGTTTCGTCAAACATCGATCGATTCTAGTGGAAAGCAATCCGGCCGTCAATGGTGATTCATGGCCAGACAGATATAAACAACTATAACTCCGCTTCTATTCGTCGAATGCAAATCTGCGACATAGCAATTTGTAGCTTAAAACACGTCACATCAAACCACCTTGTGCCGATCAGCGACGAACTTGCATGGTTTCGTCAAACGTCGATCGTTTCGAGTGGTAGGGAATCCGGCCGTCAATGGTGACTCATGGCCTCACAGATATAAACAACAATAACTCCGCTTCTATTCGTCGTATGCAAATCTGCGACATAGCAATTTGTAGCTTAATACACGTCACATCGACCCACATTGTGCCGATCTGGGACGAACTTGCATAGTTTCGTCAAACATCGATCGTTTGGAGTGGAAAGCAATCCGGCCGTCAATGGTGATTCATGGCCTCACAGATATAAACAACAATAACTCCGCTTCTGTTCGTCGTATGCAAATCTGCGACATAGCAATTTGTAGCATAAAACACGCCCCAACGAACCACCTTATACCGATTTGCGACGAACTTTCATAGTTTTGTCAGACATCGATCGTTTCGAGTGGAAAGCAATCCGGCCGTCAATTGTGATTCATGGCCTGACAGATATAAACAACTATAACTCCGCTTCTATTCGTCGAATGCAAATCTGCGACATAGCAATTTGTAGCTTAAAACAAGTCACATCGACCCACCTTGTGCCGATCTGGGACGAACTTGCATAGTTTCGTCAAACATCGATCGTTTGGAGTGGAAAGCAATCCGGCCGTCAATGGTGATTCATGGCCTCACAGATATAAACAACAATAACACCGCTTCTATACGTCGTATGCAAATCTGCGACATAGCAATTTATAGCATAAAACACGACCCAACGACCCACCATTTACCGATCTGCGACGAACTTGCATACTTTCGTCAAACATCGATCGTTTCGAGTGGTAGGCAATCCGGCCGTCAATGGTGATTCATGGCCTGACAGATATAAACAACTATAACTCCGCTTCTATTCGTCGAATGCAAATCTGCGACATAGCAATTTGTAGCTTAAAACACGTCACATCGACCCACCTTGTGCCGATCTGCGACGAACTTGCATAGTTTCGTCAAACATCGATCGTTTCGAGTGGTAGGCAATCCGGCCGTCAATGGTGATTCATGGCCTCACAGATATAAACAACAATAACTCCGCTTCTATTCGTCGTATGCAAATCTGCGACATAGCAATTTGTAGCTTAAAACACGTCACATCGACCCACCTTGTGCCGATCTGGGACGAACTTGCATAGTTTCGTCAAACATCGATCGTTTGGAGTGGAAAGTAATCCGGCCGTCAATGGTGATTCATGGCCTCACAGATATAAACAACAATAACTCCGCTTCAAAACGTCGTATGCAAATCTGCGACATAGCAATTTATAGCATAAAACACGACCCAACGACCCACCATTTACCGATCTGCGACGAACTTGCATACTTTCGTCAAACATCGATCGTTTCGAGTGGTAGGCAATCCGGCCGTCAATGGTGATTCATGGCCTCACAGATATAAACAACAATAACTCCGCTTCTATTCGTTGTATGCGAATATGAAACATAGCAATTTGTAGCTAAAAACACGTCACATCGACCCACCTTCTGCCGATCTGCGACGAACTTGCATGGTTTTGTCAAACGTCGATCGTTTCGAGTGGTAGGGAATCCGGCCGTCAATGGTGATTCATGGCCTCACGGATATAAACAACAATAACTCCGCTTCTATTCGTCGTATGCGAATCTGCGACATAGCAATTTTTAGCCTAAAACACACCCCAATGAACCACCTTATACCGATCTGCGACGAACTTGCATAGTTTTGTCAAACATTGATCGTTTCGAGTGGAAAGCAATCCGGCCGTCAATGGTGATTCATGGCCTGACAGATATAAACAACTATAACTCCGCTTCTATTCGTCGTATGCAAATCTGCGACATAGCAATTTGTAGCTTAAAACACGTCACATCGACCCACCTTGTGCCGATCTGGGACGAACTTGCATAGTTTCGTCAAACATCGATCGTTTGGAGTGGATAGCAATCCGGCCGTCAATGGTGATTCATGGCCTCACAGATATAAACAACAATAACTCCGCTTCTATTCGTCGTATGCGAATCTGCGACCTAGCAATTTGTAGGTTAAAACACGCCCCAATGAACCACCTTATACCGATCTGCGACGAACTTGCATAGTTTCGTCAAACATCGATCGATTCTTGTGGAAAGCAATCCGGCCGTCAATGGTGATTCATGGCCAGACAGATATAAACAACTATAACTCCGCTTCTATTCGTCGAATGCAAATCTGCGACGTAACAATTTGTAGGATAAAACACGGCCCAACGACCCACTTTATACCGATCTGCGACGAACTTGCATAGTTTTGTCAAACATCGATCGTTTTGAGTGGAAAGCAATCCGGCCGTCAATGGTGATTCATGGCCTGACAGATATAAACAACTATAACTCCGCTTCTATTCGTCGAATGCAAATCTGCGACATAGCAATTTGTAGCTTAAAACACGTCACATCGACCCACCTTGTGCCGATCTGGGACGAACTTGCATAGTTACGGCAAACATCGATCGTTCCGAGTGGACAGCAATCCGGCCGTCAATGGTGACTCATGGCCTCACAGATATAAACAACAATTACTCCGCTTCTATACGTCGTATGCAAATCTGCGACATAGCGAATTATAGCATAAAACACGACCCAACGACCCACCATTTACCGATCTGCGACAAACTTGCATAGTTTCGTCAAACATCGATCGTTTCGAGTGGTAGGCAATCCGGCCGTCAATGGTGATTCATGGCCTCACAGATACAAACAATTATAACTCCGCTTCTATACGTCGTATGCGATTCTGCGACATAGCAATTTGTAGCTTAAAACACGCCCCAACGAACCACCTTATACCGATTTGCGACGAACTTGCATAGTTTCGTCAAACATCGATCGTTTCGAGTGGAAAGCAATCCGGCCGTCAATGGTGATTCATGGCCTCACAGATATAAACAACAATAACTCCGCTTCTATTCGTCGTATGCAAATCTGCGACATAGCATTTTGTAGCATAAAACACGCCCCAACGAATCACCTTATACCGATCTGCGACGAACTTGCATAGTTTTGTCAGACATCGATCGTTTCAAGTGGAAAGCAATCCGGCCGTCAATGGTGATTCATGGCCTGACAGATATAAACAACAATAACTCCGCTTCTATTCGTCGTATGCGAATATGAAACATAGCAATTTGTAGCTAAAAACACGTCACATCGACCCACCATCTGCCGATCTGCGACGAACTTGCATGGTTTCGTCAAACGTCGATCGTTTCGAGTGGTAGGGAATCCGGCCGTCAATGGTGATTCATGGCCTCACAGATATAAACAACAATAACTCCGCTTCTATTCGTCGTATGCAAATCTGCGACATAGCAATTTGTAGCTTAAAACACGTCACATCGACCCACCTTGTGCCGATCTGGGACGAACTTGCATAGTTTCGTCAAACATCGATCGTTTGGAGTGGAAAGCAATCCGGCCGTAAATGGTGATTCATGGCCTCACAGATATAAACAACAATAACTCCGCTTCTATTCGTCGTATGCAAATCTGCGACATAGCAATTTGTAGCTTAAAACACGTCACATCGACCCACATTGTGCCGATCTGGGACGAACTTGCATAGTTTCGTCAAACATCGATCGTTTGGAGTGGAAAGCAATCCGGCCGTCAATGGTGATTCATGGCCTCACAGATATAAACAACAATAACTCCGCTTCTGTTCGTCGTATGCAAATCTGCGACATAGCAATTTGTAGCATAAAACACGCCCCAACGAACCACCTTATACCGATCTGCGACGAACTTTCATAGTTTTGTCAGACATCGATCGTTTCGAGTGGAAAGCAATCCGGCCGTCAATTGTGATTCATGGCCTGACAGATATAAACAACAATAACTCCGCTTCTATTCGTCGTATGCAAATCTGCGACATAGCATTTTGTAGCATAAAACACGCCCCAACGAATCACCTTATACCGATCTGCGACGAACTTGCATAGTTTTGTCAGACATCGATCGTTTCAAGTGGAAAGCAATCCGGCCGTCAATGGTGATTCATGGCCTGACAGATATAAACAACTATAATCCGCTTCTATTCGTCGAATGCAAATCTGCGACATAGCAATTTGTAGCTAAAAACACGTCACATCGAACCACCTTGTGCCGATCTGCGACGAACTTGCATAGTTTCGTCAAACGTCGATCGTTTCGAGTGGTAGGCAATCCGGCCGTCAATGGTGATTCATGGCCTCACAGATATAAACACCTATAACTCCGCTTCTATTCGTCGAATGCAAATCTGCGACGTAGCAATTTGTAGCATAAAACACGGCCAAACGACCCACCTTATACCGATTTGCGACGAACTTGCATAGTTTTGTCAAACGTCGATCGTTTCGAGTGGTAGGGAATCCGGCCGTCAATGATGATACATGGCCTCACAGATATAAACAACAATAACTCCGCTTCTATTCGTCGAATGCAAATCTGCGACATAGCAATTGGTAGCCTAAAACACGTCACATCGACCCACCTTGTGCCGATCTGCGACGAACTTGTATAGTTTCGTCAAACGTCGATCGTTTCGAGTGGTAGGCATTCGGTCGTCATTGGTGATTCATGGCCTCATAGATATAAACATCGATAACTCCGCTTCTATTCGTTGTATGCAAACCTGCGACATAGCAATTTGTAGCATAAAACACGGCCCAACGACCCACCTTATACCGATCTGCGACGAACCTGCATAGTTTCGTCAAACGTCGATCGTTTCGAGTGGTAGGCAATCCGGCCGTCAATGGTGATTCATGGCCTCACAGATATAAACAACAATAACTCCGCTTCTATTCGCCGTATGCAAATCTGCAATGTAGCAATTTGTAGCATAAAACACGGCCCAACGACCCACCTTGTGCCGATCTGCGACGAACTTGCATAGTTTCGTCAAACATCGATCGTTTCGAGTGGTAGGCAATCCGGCCGTCAATGGTGATTCATGGCCTCACAGATATAAACAACAATAACTCCGCTTCTATTCGCCGTATGCAAATTTGCGACGTAGCAATTTGTAGCCTAAAACACGTCACATCGACCCACCTTGTGCCGATCTGCGACGAACTTGCATAGTTTCGTCAAACATCGATCGTTTCGAGTGGTAGGCAATCCGGCCGTCAATGGTGATTCATGGCCTCACAGATATAAACAACAATAACTCCGCTTCTATTCGTCGTATGCAAATCTGCGACATAGCAATTTGTAGCTTAAAACACGTCACATCGACCCACCTTGTGCCGATCTGCGACGAACTTGCATAGTTTTGTCAGACATCGATCGTTTCCAGTGGAAAGCAATCCGGCCGTCAATGGTGATTCATGGCCTCACAGATATAAACAACAATAACTCCGCTTCTATACGTCGTATGCAAATCTGCGACATAGCAATTTGTAGGTTAAAACACGCCCCAATGAACCACGTTATACCGATCTGCGACGAACTTGCATAGTTTCGTCAAACATCGATCGATTCTAGTGGAAAGCAATCCGGCCGTCAATGGTGATTCATGGCCAGACAGATATAAACAACTATAGCTCCGCTTCTATTCGCCGTATGCAAATCTGCGACGTAGCAATTTGTAGCATAAAACACGTCACATCGAACCACCTTATACCGATCTGCGACGAACTTGCATAGTTTTGTCAAACATCGATCGTTTCGAGTGGAAAGCAATCCGGCCGTCAATGGTGATTCATGTCCTGACAGATATAATCAACTATAACTCCGCTTCTATTCGTCGAATGCAAATCTGCGACATAGCAATTTGTAGCCTAAAACACGTCACATCGACCCACCTTGTGCCGATCTGCGACGAACTTGCATAGTTTCGTCAAACATCGATCGTTTCGAGTGGTAGGCAATCTGGCCGTCAATGGTAATTCATGGCCTCACAGATATAAACAACTATAACTCCGCTTCTATTCGCCGTATGCAAATCTGCGACGTAGCAATTTGTAGCATAAAACACGTCACATCGAACCACCTTATACCGATCTGCGACGAACTTGCATAGTTTTGTCAAACATCGATCGTTTCGAGTGGAAAGCAATCCGGCCGTCAATGGTGATTCATGGCCTTACAGATATAAACAACAATAACTCCGCTTCTATACGTCGTATGCAAATCTGCGACATAGCAATTTGTAGGTTAAAACACGCCCCAATGAACCACCTTATACCGATCTGCGACGAACTTGCATAGTTTCGTCAAACATCGATCGTTTGGAGTGGAAAGCAATCCGGCCGTCAATGGTGATTCATGGCCTCACAGATATAAACAACAATAACTCCGCTTCTATACGTCGTATGCAAATCTGCGACATAGCAATTTGTAGGTTAAAACACGCCCCAATGAACCACGTTATACCGATCTGCGACGAACTTGCATAGTTTCGTCAAACATCGATCGATTCTAGTGGAAAGCAATCCGGCCGTCAATGGTGATTCATGGCCAGACAGATATAAACAACTATAGCTCCGCTTCTATTCGCCGTATGCAAATCTGCGACGTAGCAATTTGTAGCATAAAACACGTCACATCGAACCACCTTATACCGATCTGCGACGAACTTGCATAGTTTTGTCAAACATCGATCGTTTCGAGTGGAAAGCAATCCGGCCGTCAATGGTGATTCATGGCCTGACAGATATAAACAACTATAACTCCGCTTCTATTCGTCGAATGCAAATCTGCGACATAGCAATTGGTAGCCTAAAACACGTCACATCGACCCACCTTGTGCCGATCTGGGACGAACTTGCATAGTTTCGTCAAACATCGATCGTTTGGAGTGGAAAGCAATCCGGCCGTCAATGGTGATTCATGGCCTCACAGATATAAACAACAATAACTCCGCTTCTATACGTCGTATGCAAATCTGCGACATAGCAATTTGTAGGTTAAAACACGCCCCAATGAACCACCTTATACCGATCTGCGACGAACTTGCATAGTTTCGTCAAACATCGATCGATTCTAGTGGAAAGCAATCCGGCCGTCAATGGTGATTCATGGCCTCACAGATATAAACAACAATAACTCCGCTTCTATTCGTCGTATGCAAATCTGCGACATAGCAATTTGTAGCTTAAAACACGTCACATCGACCCACATTGTGCCGATCTGGGACGAACTTGCATAGTTTCGTCAAACATCGATCGTTTGGAGTGGAAAGCAATCCGGCCGTCAATGGTGATTCATGGCCTCACAGATATAAACAACAATAACTCCGCTTCTGTTCGTCGTATGCAAATCTGCGACATAGCAATTTGTAGCATAAAACACGCCCCAACGAACCACCTTATACCGATCTGCGACGAACTTTCATAGTTTTGTCAGACATCGATCGTTTCGAGTGGAAAGCAATCCGGCCGTCAATTGTGATTCATGGCCTGACAGATATAAACAACAATAACTCCGCTTCTATTCGTCGTATGCAAATCTGCGACATAGCATTTTGTAGAATAAAACACGCCCCAACGAATCACCTTATACCGATCTGCGACGAACTTGCATAGTTTTGTCAGACATCGATCGTTTCAAGTGGAAAGCAATCCGGCCGTCAATGGTGATTCATGGCCTGACAGATATAAAAAACTATAATCCGCTTCTATTCGTCGAATGCAAATCTGCGACATAGCAATTTGTAGCTAAAAACACGTCACATCGAACCACCTTGTGCCGATCTGCGACGAACTTGCATAGTTTCGTCAAACGTCGATCGTTTCGAGTGGTAGGCAATCCGGCCGTCAATGGTGATTCATGGCCTCACAGATATAAACAACAATAACTCCGCTTCTATTCGCCGTATGCAAATCTGCAATGTAGCAATTTGTAGCATAAAACACGGCCCAACGACCCACCTTGTGCCGATCTGCGACGAACTTGCATAGTTTCGTCAAACATCGATCGTTTCGAGTGGTAGGCAATCCGGCCGTCAATGGTGATTCATGGCCTCACAGATATAAACAACAATAACTCCGCTTCTATTCGCCGTATGCAAATTTGCGACGTAGCAATTTGTAGCCTAAAACACGTCACATCGACCCACCTTGTGCCGATCTGCGACGAACTTGCATAGTTTCGTCAAACATCGATCGTTTCGAGTGGTAGGCAATCCGGCCGTCAATGGTGATTCATGGCCTCACAGATATAAACAACAATAACTCCGCTTCTATTCGTCGTATGCAAATCTGCGACATAGCAATTTGTAGCTTAAAACACGTCACATCGACCCACCTTGTGCCGATCTGCGACGAACTTGCATAGTTTTGTCAGACATCGATCGTTTCCAGTGGAAAGCAATCCGGCCGTCAATGGTGATTCATGGCCTGACAGATATAAACAACTATAACTCCGCTTCTATTCCTCGAATGCAAATCTGCGACATAGCAATTTGTAGCTTAAAACACGTCACATCGAACCACCTTGTGCCGATCTGCGACGAACTTGCATAGTTTCGTCAAACGTCGATCGTTTCGAGTGGTAGGGAATCCGGCCGTCAATGGTGATTCATGGCTTCACAGATATAAACAACAATAACTCCGCTTCTATTCGTCGTATGCAAATCTGTGACATAGCAATTTGTAGCTTAAAACACGTCACATCGACCCACCTTGTGCCGATCTGGGACGAACTTGCATAGTTTCGGCAAACATCGATCGTTTCGAGTGGAAAGCAATCCGGCCGTCAATGGTGATTCATGGCCTCACAGATATAAACAACAATAACTCCGCTTCTATACGTCGTATGCAAATCTGCGACATAGCAATTTGTAGGTTAAAACACGCCCCAATGAACCACCTTATACCGATCTGCGACGAACTTGCATAGTTTCGTCAAACATCGATCGTTTGGAGTGGAAAGCAATCCGGCCGTCAATGGTGATTCATGGCCTCACAGATATAAACAACAATAACTCCGCTTCTATACGTCGTATGCAAATCTGCGACATAGCAATTTGTAGGTTAAAACACGCCCCAATGAACCACGTTATACCGATCTGCGACGAACTTGCATAGTTTCGTCAAACATCGATCGATTCTAGTGGAAAGCAATCCGGCCGTCAATGGTGATTCATGGCCAGACATATATAAACAACTATAACTCCGCTTCTATTCGCCGTATGCAAATCTGCGACGTAGCAATTTGTAGCATAAAACACGTGACATCGAACCACCTTATACCGATCTGCGACGAACTTGCATAGTTTTGTCAAACATCGATCGTTTCGAGTGGAAAGCAATCCGGCCGTCAATGGTGATTCATGGCCTCACAGATATAAACAACTATAACTCCGCTTCTATTCGCCGTATGCAAATCTGCGACGTAGCAATTTGTAGCATAAAACACGTCACATCGAACCACCTTATACCGATCTGCGACGAACTTGCATAGTTTTGTCAAACATCGATCGTTTCGAGTGGAAAGCAATCCGGCCGTCAATGGTGATTCATGTCCTGACAGATATAAACAACTATAACTCCGCTTCTATTCGTCGAATGCAAATCTGCGACATAGCAATTTGTAGCCTAAAACACGTCACATCGACCCACCTTGTGCCGATCTGCGACGAACTTGCATAGTTTCGTCAAACATCGATCGTTTCGAGTGGTAGGCAATCTGGCCGTCAATGGTAATTCATGGCCTCACAGATATAAACAACAATAACTCCGCTTCTATACGTCGTATGCAAATCTGCGACATAGCAATTTGTAGGTTAAAACACGCCCCAATGAACCACCTTATACCGATCTGCGACGAACTTGCATAGTTTCGTCAAACATCGATCGTTTGGAGTGGAAAGCAATCCGGCCGTCAATGGTGATTCATGGCCTCACAGATATAAACAACAATAACTCCGCTTCTATACGTCGTATGCAAATCTGCGACATAGCAATTTGTAGGTTAAAACACGCCCCAATGAACCACGTTATACCGATCTGCGACGAACTTGCATAGTTTCGTCAAACATCGATCGATTCTAGTGGAAAGCAATCCGGCCGTCAATGGTGATTCATGGCCAGACAGATATAAACAACTATAGCTCCGCTTCTATTCGCCGTATGCAAATCTGCGACGTAGCAATTTGTAGCATAAAACACGTCACATCGAACCACCTTATACCGATCTGCGACGAACTTGCATAGTTTTGTCAAACATCGATCGTTTCGAGTGGAAAGCAATCCGGCCGTCAATGGTGATTCATGGCCTGACAGATATAAACAACTATAACTCCGCTTCTATTCGTCGAATGCAAATCTGCGACATAGCAATTGGTAGCCTAAAACACGTCACATCGACCCACCTTGTGCCGATCTGCGACGAACTTGTATAGTTTCGTCAAACGTCGATCGTTTCGAGTGGTAGGCATTCGGTCGTCATTGGTGATTCATGGCCTCATAGATATAAACATCGATAACTCCGCTTCTATTCGTTGTATGCAAACCTGCGACATAGCAATTTGTAGCATAAAACACGGCCCAACGACCCACCTTATACCGATCTGCGACGAACCTGCATAGTTTCGTCAAACGTCGATCGTTTCGAGTGGTAGGCAATCCGGCCGTCAATGGTGATTCATGGCCTCACAGATATAAACAACAATAACTCCGCTTCTATTCGCCGTATGCAAATCTGCAATGTAGCAATTTGTAGCATAAAACACGGCCCAACGACCCACCTTGTGCCGATCTGCGACGAACTTGCATAGTTTCGTCAAACATCGATCGTTTCGAGTGGTAGGCAATCCGGCCGTCAATGGTGATTCATGGCCTCACAGATATAAACAACAATAACTCCGCTTCTATTCGCCGTATGCAAATTTGCGACGTAGCAATTTGTAGCCTAAAACACGTCACATCGACCCACCTTGTGCCGATCTGCGACGAACTTGCATAGTTTCGTCAAACATCGATCGTTTCGAGTGGTAGGCAATCCGGCCGTCAATGGTGATTCATGGCCTCACAGATATAAACAACAATAACTCCGCTTCTATTCGTCGTATGCAAATCTGCGACATAGCAATTTGTAGCTTAAAACACGTCACATCGACCCACCTTGTGCCGATCTGCGACGAACTTGCATAGTTTTGTCAGACATCGATCGTTTCCAGTGGAAAGCAATCCGGCCGTCAATGGTGATTCATGGCCTGACAGATATAAACAACTATAACTCCGCTTCTATTCCTCGAATGCAAATCTGCGACATAGCAATTTGTAGCTTAAAACACGTCACATCGAACCACCTTGTGCCGATCTGCGACGAACTTGCATAGTTTCGTCAAACGTCGATCGTTTCGAGTGGTAGGGAATCCGGCCGTCAATGGTGATTCATGGCTTCACAGATATAAACAACAATAACTCCGCTTCTATTCGTCGTATGCAAATCTGCGACATAGCAATTTGTAGCTTAAAACACGTCACATCGACCCACCTTGTGCCGATCTGGGACGAACTTGCATAGTTTCGGCAAACATCGATCGTTTCGAGTGGAAAGCAATCCGGCCGTCAATGGTGATTCATGGCCTCACAGATATAAACAACAATAACTCCGCTTCTATACGTCGTATGCAAATCTGCGACATAGCAATTTGTAGGTTAAAACACGCCCCAATGAACCACCTTATACCGATCTGCGACGAACTTGCATAGTTTCGTCAAACATCGATCGTTTGGAGTGGAAAGCAATCCGGCCGTCAATGGTGATTCATGGCCTCACAGATATAAACAACAATAACTCCGCTTCTATACGTCGTATGCAAATCTGCGACATAGCAATTTGTAGGTTAAAACACGCCCCAATGAACCACGTTATACCGATCTGCGACGAACTTGCATAGTTTCGTCAAACATCGATCGATTCTAGTGGAAAGCAATCCGGCCGTCAATGGTGATTCATGGCCAGACAGATATAAACAACTATAACTCCGCTTCTATTCGCCGTATGCAAATCTGCGACGTAGCAATTTGTAGCATAAAACACGTGACATCGAACCACCTTATACCGATCTGCGACGTACTTGCATAGTTTTGTCAAACATCGATCGTTTCGAGTGGAAAGCAATCCGGCCGTCAATGGTGATTCATGGCCTCACAGATATAAACAACTATAACTCCGCTTCTATTCGCCGTATGCAAATCTGCGACGTAGCAATTTGTAGCATAAAACACGTCACATCGAACCACCTTATACCGATCTGCGACGAACTTGCATAGTTTTGTCGAACATCGATCGTTTCGAGTGGAAAGCAATCCGGCCGTCAATGGTGATTCATGTCCTGACAGATATAAACAACTATAACTCCGCTTCTATTCGTCGAATGCAAATCTGCGACATAGCAATTTGTAGCCTAAAACACGTCACATCGACCCACCTTGTGCCGATCTGCGACGAACTTGCATAGTTTCGTCAAACATCGATCGTTTCGAGTGGTAGGCAATCTGGCCGTCAATGGTAATTCATGGCCTCACAGATATAAACAACTATAACTCCGCTTCTATTCGCCGTATGCAAATCTGCGACGTAGCAATTTGTAGCATAAAACACGTCACATCGAACCACCTTATACCGATCTGCGACGAACTTGCATAGTTTTGTCAAACATCGATCGTTTCGAGTGGAAAGCAATCCGGCCGTCAATGGTGATTCATGGCCTTACAGATATAAACAACAATAACTCCGCTTCTATACGTCGTATGCAAATCTGCGACATAGCAATTTGTAGGTTAAAACACGCCCCAATGAACCACCTTATACCGATCTGCGACGAACTTGCATAGTTTCGTCAAACATCGATCGTTTGGAGTGGAAAGCAATCCGGCCGTCAATGGTGATTCATGGCCTCACAGATATAAACAACAATAACTCCGCTTCTATACGTCGTATGCAAATCTGCGACATAGCAATTTGTAGGTTAAAACACGCCCCAATGAACCACGTTATACCGATCTGCGACGAACTTGCATAGTTTCGTCAAACATCGATCGATTCTAGTGGAAAGCAATCCGGCCGTCAATGGTGATTCATGGCCAGACAGATATAAACAACTATAGCTCCGCTTCTATTCGCCGTATGCAAATCTGCGACGTAGCAATTTGTAGCATAAAACACGTCACATCGAACCACCTTATACCGATCTGCGACGAACTTGCATAGTTTTGTCAAACATCGATCGTTTCGAGTGGAAAGCAATCCGGCCGTCAATGGTGATTCATGGCCTGACAGATATAAACAACTATAACTCCGCTTCTATTCGTCGAATGCAAATCTGCGACATAGCAATTGGTAGCCTAAAACACGTCACATCGACCCACCTTGTGCCGATCTGCGACGAACTTGCATAGTTTCGTCAAACATCGATCGTTTCGAGTGGTAGGCAATCTGGCCGTCAATGGTGATTCATGGCCTCACAGATATAAACAACAATAACTCCGCTTCTATTCGTCGTATGCAAATCTGCGACATAGCAATTTGTAGCTTAAAACACGTCACATCGACCCACCTTGTGCCGATCTGCGACGAACTTGCATAGTTTCGTCAAACATCGATCGTTTCGAGTGGTAGGCAATCCGGCCGTCAATGGTGATTCATGGCCTCACAGATATAAACAACAATAACTCCGCATCTATTCGTCGTATGCAAATCTGCGACATAGCAGTTTGTAGCTTAAAACACGTCACATCGACCCACCTTGTGCCGATCTGGGACGAACTTGCATAGTTTCGTCAAACATCGATCGTTTGGAGTGGAAAGCAATCCGGCCGTCAATGGTGATTCATGGCCTCACAGATATAAACAACAATAACTCCGCTTCTATACGTCGTATGCAAATCTGCGACATAGCAATTTGTAGGTTAAAACACGCCCCAATGAACCACCTTATACCGATCTGCGACGAACTTGCATAGTTTCGTCAAACATCGATCGATTCTAGTGGAAAGCAATCCGGCCGTCAATGGTGATTCATGGCCAGACAGATATAAACAACTATAACTCCGCTTCTATTCGCCGTATGCAAATCTGCGACGTAGCAATTTGTAGCATAAAACACGTCACATCGAACCACCTTATACCGATCTGCGACGAACTTGCATAGTTTTGTCAAACATCGATCGTTTCGAGTGGAAAGCAATCCGGCCGTCAATGGTGATTCATGGCCTGACAGATATAAACAACAATAACTCCGCTTCTATTCGTCGTATGCAAATCTGCGACATAGCAATTTGTAGCATAAAACACGCCTCAACGAACCACCTTATACCGATCTGCGACGAACTTGCATAGTTTTGTCAGACATCGATCGTTTCGAGTGGAAAGCAATCCGGCCGTCAATGGTGATTCATGGCCTGACAGATATAAACAACTATAACTCCGCTTCTATTCGTTGTATGCAAACCTGCGACATAGCAATTTGTAGCATAAAACACGGCCCAACGACCCACCTTATACCGATCTGCGACGAACCTGCATAGTTTCGTCAAACGTCGATCGTTTCGAGTGGTAGGCAATCCGGCCGTCAATGGTGATTCATGGCCTCACAGATATAAACAACAATAACTCCGCTTCTATTCGCCGTATGCAAATCTGCAATGTAGCAATTTGTAGCATAAAACACGGCCCAACGACCCACCTTGTGCCGATCTGCGACGAACTTGCATAGTTTCGTCAAACATCGATCGTTTCGAGTGGTAGGCAATCCGGCCGTCAATGGTGATTCATGGCCTCACAGATATAAACAACAATAACTCCGCTTCTATTCGCCGTATGCAAATTTGCGACGTAGCAATTTGTAGCCTAAAACACGTCACATCGACCCACCTTGTGCCGATCTGCGACGAACTTGCATAGTTTCGTCAAACATCGATCGTTTCGAGTGGTAGGCAATCCGGCCGTCAATGGTGATTCATGGCCTCACAGATATAAACAACAATAACTCCGCTTCTATTCGTCGTATGCAAATCTGCGACATAGCAATTTGTAGCTTAAAACACGTCACATCGACCCACCTGGTGCCGATCTGCGACGAACTTGCATAGTTTTGTCAGACATCGATCGTTTCCAGTGGAAAGCAATCCGGCCGTCAATGGTGATTCATGGCCTGACAGATATAAACAACTATAACTCCGCTTCTATTCGTCGAATGCAAATCTGCGACATAGCAATTTGTAGCCTAAAACACGTCACATCGACCCACCTTGTGCCGATCTGCGACGAACTTGCATAGTTTCGTCAAACATCGATCGTTTCGAGTGGTAGGCAATCTGGCCGTCAATGGTAATTCATGGCCTCACAGATATAAACAACTATAACTCCGCTTCTATTCGCCGTATGCAAATCTGCGACGTAGCAATTTGTAGCATAAAACACGTCACATCGAACCACCTTATACCGATCTGCGACGAACTTGCATAGTTTTGTCAAACATCGATCGTTTCGAGTGGTAGGCAATCCGGCCGTCAATGGTGATTCATGGCCTCACAGATATAAACAACAATAACTCCGCTTCTATACGTCGTATGCAAATCTGCGACATAGCAATTTGTAGGTTAAAACACGCCCCAATGAACCACCTTATACCGATCTGCGACGAACTTGCATAGTTTCGTCAAACATCGATCGTTTGGAGTGGAAAGCAATCCGGCCGTCAATGGTGATTCATGGCCTCACAGATATAAACAACAATAACTCCGCTTCTATACGTCGTATGCAAATCTGCGACATAGCAATTTGTAGGTTAAAACACGCCCCAATGAACCACGTTATACCGATCTGCGACGAACTTGCATAGTTTCGTCAAACATCGATCGATTCTAGTGGAAAGCAATCCGGCCGTCAATGGTGATTCATGGCCAGACAGATATAAACAACTATAGCTCCGCTTCTATTCGCCGTATGCAAATCTGCGACGTAGCAATTTGTAGCATAAAACACGTCACATCGAACCACCTTATACCGATCTGCGACGAACTTGCATAGTTTTGTCAAACATCGATCGTTTCGAGTGGAAAGCAATCCGGCCGTCAATGGTGATTCATGGCCTGACAGATATAAACAACAATAACTCCGCTTCTATTCGTCGTATGCAAATCTGCGACATAGCAATTTGTAGCTTAAAACACGTCACATCGACCCACCTTGTGCCGATCTGCGACGAACTTGCATAGTTTCGTCAAACATCGATCGTTTCGAGTGGTAGGCAATCCGGCCGTCAATGGTGATTCATGGCCTCACAGATATAAACAACAATTACTCCGCATCTATTCGTCGTATGCAAATCTGCGACATAGCAGTTTGTAGCTTAAAACACGTCACATCGACCCACCTTGTGCCGATCTGGGACGAACTTGCATAGTTTCGTCAAACATCGATCGTTTGGAGTGGAAAGCAATCCGGCCGTCAATGGTGATTCATGGCCTCACAGATATAAACAACAATAACTCCGCTTCTATACGTCGTATGCAAATCTGCGACATAGCAATTTGTAGGTTAAAACACGCCCCAATGAACCACCTTATACCGATCTGCGACGAACTTGCATAGTTTCGTCAAACATCGATCGATTCTAGTGGAAAGCAATCCGGCCGTCAATGGTGATTCATGGCCTCACAGATATAAACAACAATAACTCCGCATCTATTCGTCGTATGCAAATCTGCGACATAGCAGTTTGTAGCTTAAAACACGTCACATCGACCCACCTTGTGCCGATCTGGGACGAACTTGCATAGTTTCGTCAAACATCGATCGTTTGGAGTGGAAAGCAATCCGGCCGTCAATGGTGATTCATGGCCTCACAGATATAAACAACAATAACTCCGCTTCTATACGTCGTATGCAAATCTGCGACATAGCAATTTGTAGGTTAAAACACGCCCCAATGAACCACCTTATACCGATCTGCGACGAACTTGCATAGTTTCGTCAAACATCGATCGATTCTAGTGGAAAGCAATCCGGCCGTCAATGGTGATTCATGGCCAGACAGATATAAACAACTATAACTCCGCTTCTATTCGCCGTATGCAAATCTGCGACGTAGCAATTTGTAGCATAAAACACGTCACATCGAACCACCTTATACCGATCTGCGACGAACTTGCATAGTTTTGTCAAACATCGATCGTTTCGAGTGGAAAGCAATCCGGCCGTCAATGGTGATTCATGGCCTGACAGATATAAACAACAATAACTCCGCTTCTATTCGTCGTATGCAAATCTGCGACATAGCAATTTGTAGCATAAAACACGCCTCAACGAACCACCTTATACCGATCTGCGACGAACTTGCATAGTTTTGTCAGACATCGATCGTTTCGAGTGGAAAGCAATCCGGCCGTCAATGGTGATTCATGGCCTGACAGATATAAACAACTATAACTCCGCTTCTATTCGTCGAATGCAAATCTGCGACATAGCAATTTGTAGCTTAAAACACGTCACATCGACCCACCTTGTGCCGATCTGCGACGAACTTGCATAGTTTCGTCAAACATCGATCGTTTCGAGTGGTAGGCAATCCGGCCGTCAATGGTGATTCATGGCCTCACAGATATAAACAACAATAACTCCGCATCTATTCGTCGTATGCAAATCTGCGACATAGCAGTTTGTAGCTTAAAACACGTCACATCGACCCACCTTGTGCCGATCTGGGACGAACTTGCATAGTTTCGTCAAACATCGATCGTTTGGAGTGGAAAGCAATCCGGCCGTCAATGGTGATTCATGGCCTCACAGATATAAACAACAATAACTCCGCTTCTATACGTCGTATGCAAATCTGCGACATAGCAATTTGTAGGTTAAAACACGCCCCAATGAACCACCTTATACCGATCTGCGACGAACTTGCATAGTTTCGTCAAACATCGATCGATTCTAGTGGAAAGCAATCCGGCCGTCAATGGTGATTCATGGCCTCACAGATATAAACAACAATAACTCCGCATCTATTCGTCGTATGCAAATCTGCGACATAGCAGTTTGTAGCTTAAAACACGTCACATCGACCCACCTTGTGCCGATCTGGGACGAACTTGCATAGTTTCGTCAAACATCGATCGTTTGGAGTGGAAAGCAATCCGGCCGTCAATGGTGATTCATGGCCTCACAGATATAAACAACAATAACTCCGCTTCTATACGTCGTATGCAAATCTGCGACATAGCAATTTGTAGGTTAAAACACGCCCCAATGAACCACCTTATACCGATCTGCGACGAACTTGCATAGTTTCGTCAAACATCGATCGATTCTAGTGGAAAGCAATCCGGCCGTCAATGGTGATTCATGGCCAGACAGATATAAACAACTATAACTCCGCTTCTATTCGCCGTATGCAAATCTGCGACGTAGCAATTTGTAGCATAAAACACGTCACATCGAACCACCTTATACCGATCTGCGACGAACTTGCATAGTTTTGTCAAACATCGATCGTTTCGAGTGGAAAGCAATCCGGCCGTCAATGGTGATTCATGGCCTGACAGATATAAACAACAATAACTCCGCTTCTATTCGTCGTATGCAAATCTGCGACATAGCAATTTGTAGCATAAAACACGCCTCAACGAACCACCTTATACCGATCTGCGACGAACTTGCATAGTTTTGTCAGACATCGATCGTTTCGAGTGGAAAGCAATCCGGCCGTCAATGGTGATTCATGGCCTGACAGATATAAACAACTATATCTCCGCTTCTATTCGTCGAATGCAAATCTGCGACATAGCAATTTGTAGCTCAAAACACGTCACATCGAACCACCTTGTGCCGATCTGCGACGAACTTGCATAGTTTCGTCAAACGTCGATCGTTTCGAGTGGTAGGCAATCCGGCCGTCAATGGTGATTCATGGCCTCACAGATACAAACAACTATAACTCCCCTTCTATACGTCGTATGCTAATCTGCGACATAGCAATTTGTAGCTTAAAACACGCCCCAACGAACTACCTTATACCGATCTGCGACGAACTTGCATAGTTTCGTCAAACATCGATCGTTTCGAGTGGTAGGCAATCCGGCCGTCAATGGTGATTCATGGCCTCACAGATACAAACAACTATAACTCCGCTTCTATACGTCGTATGCTAATCTGCGACATAGCAATTTGTAGCTTAAAACACGCCCCAACGAACTACCTTATACCGATCTGCGACGAACTTGCATAGTTTCGTCAAACATCGATCGTTTCGAGTGGAAAGCAATCCGGCCGTCAATGGTGATTCATGGCCTCACAGATATAAACAACTATAACTCCGCTTCTATTCGTCGTATGCGACTCTGCGACATAGCAATTTGTAGCTTAACACACGACACATCGACCCACCTCATGCCGATCTGCGACGTACTTGTATAGTTTCGTCAAACGTCGATCGTTTCGAGTGGTAGGCATTCGGTCGTCATTGGTGATTCATGGCCTCATAGATATAAACATCGATAACTCCGCTTCTATTCGTTGTATGCAAACCTGCGACATAGCAATTTGTAGCATAAAACACGGCCCAACGACCCACCTTATACCGATCTGCGACGAACTTGCATAGTTTCGTCAAACGTCGATCGTTTCGAGTGGTAGGCAATCCGGCCGTCAATGGTGATTCATGGCCTCACAGATATAAACAACAATAACTCCGCTTCTATTCGCCGTATGCTAATCTGCAATGTAGCAATTTGTAGCATAAAACACGGCCCAACGACCCACCTTGTGCCGATCTGCGACGAACTTGCATAGTTTCGTCAAACATCGATCGTTTCGAGTGGTAGGCAATCCGGCCGTCAATGGTGATTCATGGCCTCACAGATATAAACAACAATAACTCCGCTTCTATTCGCCGTATGCAAATTTGCGACGTAGCAATTTGTAGCCTAAAACACGTCACATCGACCCACCTTGTGCCGATCTGCGACGAACTTGCATAGTTTCGTCAAACATCGATCGTTTCGAGTGGTAGGCAATCCGGCCGTCAATGGTGATTCATGGCCTCACAGATATAAACAACAATAACTCCGCTTCTATTCGTCGTATGCAAATCTGCGACATAGCAATTTGTAGCTTAAAACACGTCACATCGACCCACCTTGTGCCGATCTGCGACGAACTTGCATAGTTTTGTCAGACATCGATCGTTTCCAGTGGAAAGCAATCCGGCCGTCAATGGTGATTCATGGCCTGACAGATATAAACAACTATAACTCCGCTTCTATTCGTCGAATGCAAATCTGCGACATAGCAATTTGTAGCTTAAAACACGTCACATCGAACCACCTTGTGCCGATCTGCGACGAACTTGCATAGTTTCGTCAAACGTCGATCGTTTCGAGTGGTAGGGAATCCGGCCGTCAATGGTGATTCATGGCTTCACAGATATAAACAACAATAACTCCGCTTCTATTCGTCGTATGCAAATCTGCGACATAGCAATTTGTAGCTTAAAACACGTCACATCGACCCACCTTGTGCCGATCTGGGACGAACTTGCATAGTTTCGGCAAACATCGATCGTTTCGAGTGGAAAGCAATCCGGCCGTCAATGGTGATTCATGGCCTCACAGATATAAACAACAATAACTCCGCTTCTATACGTCGTATGCAAATCTGCGACATAGCAATTTGTAGGTTAAAACACGCCCCAATGAACCACCTTATACCGATCTGCGACGAACTTGCATAGTTTCGTCAAACATCGATCGTTTGGAGTGGAAAGCAATCCGGCCGTCAATGGTGATTCATGGCCTCACAGATATAAACAACAATAACTCCGCTTCTATACGTCGTATGCAAATCTGCGACATAGCAATTTGTAGGTTAAAACACGCCCCAATGAGCACGTTATACCGATCTGCGACGAACTAGCATAGTTTCGTCAAACATCGATCGATTCTAGTGGAAAGCAATCCGGCCGTCAATGGTGATTCATGGCCAGACAGATATAAACAACTATAACTCCGCTTCTATTCGCCGTATGCAAATCTGCGACGTAGCAATTTGTAGCATAAAACACGTCACATCGAACCACCTTATACCGATCTGCGACGAACTTGCATAGTTTTGTCAAACATCGATCGTTTCGAGTGGAAAGCAATCCGGCCGTCAATGGTGATTCATGTCCTGACAGATATAAACAACTATAACTCCGCTTCTATTCGTCGAATGCAAATCTGCGACATAGCAATTTGTAGCCTAAAACACGTCACATCGACCCACCTTGTGCCGATCTGCGACGAACTTGCATAGTTTCGTCAAACATCGATCGTTTCGAGTGGTAGGCAATCTGGCCGTCAATGGTAATTCATGGCCTCACAGATATAAACAACAATAACTCCGCTTCTATTCGTCGTATGCAAATCTGCGACATAGCAATTTGTAGGTTAAAACACGCCCCAATGAACCACGTTATACCGATCTGCGACGAACTTGCATAGTTTCGTCAAACATCGATCGATTCTAGTGGAAAGCAATCCGGCCGTCAATGGTGATTCATGGCCAGACAGATATAAACAACTATAACTCCGCTTCTATTCGCCGTATGCAAATCTGCGACGTAGCAATTTGTAGCATAAAACACGTGACATCGAACCACCTTATACCGATCTGCGACGAACTTGCATAGTTTTGTCAAACATCGATCGTTTCGAGTGGAAAGCAATCCGGCCGTCAATGGTGATTCATGGCCTCACAGATATAAACAACTATAACTCCGCTTCTATTCGCCGTATGCAAATCTGCGACGTAGCAATTTGTAGCATAAAACACGTCACATCGAACCACCTTATACCGATCTGCGACGAACTTGCATAGTTTTGTCAAACATCGATCGTTTCGAGTGGAAAGCAATCCGGCCGTCAATGGTGATTCATGGCCTCACAGATATAAACAACAATAACTCCGCTTCTATACGTCGTATGCAAATCTGCGACATAGCAATTTGTAGGTTAAAACACGCCCCAATGAACCACCTTATACCGATCTGCGACGAACTTGCATAGTTTCGTCAAACATCGATCGTTTGGAGTGGAAAGCAATCCGGCCGTCAATGGTGATTCATGGCCTCACAGATATAAACAACAATAACTCCGCTTCTATACGTCGTATGCAAATCTGCGACATAGCAATTTGTAGGTTAAAACACGCCCCAATGAACCACGTTATACCGATCTGCGACGAACTTGCATAGTTTCGTCAAACATCGATCGATTCTAGTGGAAAGCAATCCGGCCGTCAATGGTGATTCATGGCCAGACAGATATAAACAACTATAGCTCCGCTTCTATTCGCCGTATGCAAATCTGCGACGTAGCAATTTGTAGCATAAAACACGTCACATCGAACCACCTTATACCGATCTGCGACGAACTTGCATAGTTTTGTCAAACATCGATCGTTTCGAGTGGAAAGCAATCCGGCCGTCAATGGTGATTCATGGCCTGACAGATATAAACAACTATAACTCCGCTTCTATTCGTCGAATGCAAATCTGCGACATAGCAATTGGTAGCCTAAAACACGTCACATCGACCCACCTTGTGCCGATCTGCGACGAACTTGCATAGTTTCGTCAAACATCGATCGTTTCGAGTGGTAGGCAATCTGGCCGTCAATGGTGATTCATGGCCTCACAGATATAAACAACAATAACTCCGTTTCTATTCGTCGTATGCAAATCTGCGACATAGCAATTTGTAGCTTAAAACACGTCACATCGACCCACCTTGTGCCGATCTGCGACGAACTTGCATAGTTTCGTCAAACATCGATCGTTTCGAGTGGTAGGCAATCCGGCCGTCAATGGTGATTCATGGCCTCACAGATATAAACAACAATAACTCCGCATCTATTCGTCGTATGCAAATCTGCGACATAGCAGTTTGTAGCTTAAAACACGTCACATCGACCCACCTTGTGCCGATCTGGGACGAACTTGCATAGTTTCGTCAAACATCGATCGTTTGGAGTGGAAAGCAATCCGGCCGTCAATGGTGATTCATGGCCTCACAGATATAAACAACAATAACTCCGCTTCTATACGTCGTATGCAAATCTGCGACATAGCAATTTGTAGCTTAAAACACGTCACATCGAACCACCTTGTGCCGATCTGCGACGAACTTGCATAGTTTCGTCAAACGTCGATCGTTTCGAGTGGTAGGCAATCCGGCCGTCAATGGTGATTCATGGCCTCACAGATATAAACAACTGTAACTCCGCTTCTATTCGTCGAATGCAAATCTGCGAGGTAGCAATTTGTAGCATAAAACACGGCCCAACGACCCACCTTATACCGATTTGCGACGAACTTGCATAGTTTTGTCAAACGTCGATCGTTTCGAGTGGTAGGGAATCCGGCCGTCATTGGTGATTCATGGCCTCACAGATATAAACAACAATAACTCCGCTTCTATTCGTCGTATGCAAATCTGCGACATAGCAATTTGTAGCTTAAAACACGTCACATCGACCCACCTTGTGCCGATCTGCGACGAACTTGCATAGTTTCGTCAAACATCGATCGTTTCGAGTGGTAGGCAATCCGGCCGTCAATGGTGATTCATGGCCTCACAGATATAAACAACAATAACTCCGCATCTATTCGTCGTATGCAAATCTGCGACATAGCAGTTTGTAGCTTAAAACACGTCACATCGACCCACCTTGTGCCGATCTGGGACGAACTTGCATAGTTTCGTCAAACATCGATCGTTTAGAGTGGAAAGCATTCCGGCCGTCAATGGTGATTCATGGCCTCACAGATATAAACAACAATAACTCCGCTTCTATACGTAGTATGCAAATCTGCGACATAGCAATTTGTAGGCTAAAACACGCCCCAATGAACCACCTTATACCGATCTGCGACAAACTTGCATAGTTTCGTCAAACATCGATCGATTCTAGTGGAAAGCAATCCGGCCGTCAATGGTGATTCATGGCCAGACAGATATAAACAACTATAACTCCGCTTCTATTCGCCGTATGCAAATCTGCGACGTAGCAATTTGTAGCATAAAACACGTCACATCGAACCACCTTATACCGATCTGCGACGAACTTGCATAGTTTTGTCAAACATCGATTGTTTCGAGTGGAAAGCAATCCGGCCGTCAATGGTGATTCATGGCCTGACAGATATAAACAACAATAACTCCGCTTCTATTCGTCGTATGCAAATCTGCGACATAGCAATTTGTAGCATAAAACACGCCTCAACGAACCACCTTATACCGATCTGCGACGAACTTGCATAGTTTTGTCAGACATCGATCGTTTCGAGTGGAAAGCAATCCGGCCGTCGATGGTGATTCATGGCCTGACAGATATAAACAACTATAACTCCGCTTCTATTCGTCGAATGCAAATCTGCGACATAGCAATTTGTAGCTTAAAACACGTCACATCGAACCACCTTGTGCCGATCTGCGACGAACTTGCATAGTTTCGTCAAACGTCGATCGTTTCGAGTGGTAGGCAATCCGGCCGTCAATGGTGATTCATGGCCTCACAGATATAAACAACTGTAACTCCGCTTCTATTCGTCGAATGCAAATCTGCGAGGTAGCAATTTGTAGCATAAAACACGGCCCAACGACCCACCTTATACCGATTTGCGACGAACTTGCATAGTTTTGTCAAACATCGATCGATTCTAGTGGAAAGCAATCCGGCCGTCAATGGTGATTCATGGCCAGACAGATATAAACAACTATAACTCCGCTTCTATTCGCCGTATGCAAATCTGCGACGTAGCAATTTGTAGCATAAAACACGTGACATCGAACCACCTTATACCGATCTGCGACGAACTTGCATAGTTTTGTCAAACATCGATCGTTTCGAGTGGAAAGCAATCCGGCCGTCAATGGTGATTCATGGCCTCACAGATATAAACAACAATAACTCCGCTTCTATTCGTCGTATGCAAATCTGCGACATAGCAATTTGTAGCTTAAAACACGTCACATCGACCCACCTTGTGCCGATCTGGGACGAACTTGCATAGTTTCGTCAAACATCGATCGTTTGGAGTGGAAAGCAATCCGGCCGTCAATGGTGATTCATGGCCTCACAGATATAAACAACAATAACTCCGCTTCTATACGTCGTATGCAAATCTGCGACATAGCAATTTATAGCATAAAACACGACCCAACGACCCACCATTTACCGATCTGCGACGAACTTGCATACTTTCGTCAAACATCGATCGTTTCGAGTGGCAGGCAATCCGGCCGTCAATGGTGATTCATGGCCTCACAGATACAAACAACTATAACTCCGCTTCTATACGTCGTATGCTAATCTGCGACATAGCAATTTGTAGCTTAAAACACGCCCCAACGAACTACCTTATACCGATCTGCGACGAACTTGCATAGTTTCGTCAAACATCGATCGTTTCGAGTGGAAAGCAATCCGGCCGTCAATGGTGATTCATGGCCTCACAGATATAAACAACAATAACTCCGCTTCTATTCGTCGTATGCAAATCTGCGACATAGCAATTTGTAGCTTAAAACACGTCACATCGACCCACTTTGTGCCGATCAGCGACGAACTTGCATGGTTTCGTCAAACGTCGATCGTTTCGAGTGGTAGGGAATCCGGCCGTCAATGGTGATTCATGGCCTCACGGATATAAACAACAATAACTCCGCTTCTATACGTCGTATGCAAATCTGCGACATAGCAATTTACAGCATAAAACACGACCCAACGACCCACCATTTACCGATCTGCGACGAACTTGCATAGTCTCGTCAAACATCGATCGTTTCGAGTGGTAGGCAATCCGGCCGTCAATGGTGATTCATGGCCTCACAGATATAAACAACTATAACTCAGCTTCTATTCGTCGTATGCGACTCTGCGACATAGCAATTTGTAGCTTAACACACACCACATCGACCCACCTCATGCCGATCTGCGACGTACTTGTATAGTTTCGTCAAACGTCGATCGTTTCGAGTGGTAGGCATTCGGTCGTCATTGGTGATTCATGGCCTCATAGATATAAACATCGATAACTCCGCTTCTATTCGTTGTATGCAAACCTGCGACATAGCAATTTGTAGCATAAAACACGGCCCAACGACCCACCTTATACCGATCTGCGACGAACCTGCATAGTTTCGTCAAACGTCGATCGTTTCGAGTAGTAGGCAATCCGGCCGTCAATGGTGATTCATGGCCTCACAGATATAAACAACAATAACTCCGCTTCTATTCGCCGTATGCAAATCTGCAATGTAGCAATTTGTAGCATAAAACACGTGACATCGAACCACCTTATACCGATTTGCGACGAACTTGCATAGTTTCGTCAAACATCGATCGTTTCGAGTGGAAAGCAATCAGGCCGTCAATGGTGATTCATGGCCTCACAGATATATACAACTATAACTCCGCTTCTATTCGTCGTATGCGAATCTGCGACCTAGCAATTTGTAGCTTAAAACACGCCCCAATGAACCACCTTATACCGATTTGCGACGAACTTGCATAGTTTCGTCAAACATCGATCGATTCTAGTGGAAAGCAATCCGGCCGTCAATGGTGAATCATGGCCAGACAGATATAAACAACTATGACACCGCTTCTATTCGTCGAATGCAAATCTGCGACATAGCAATTTGTAGCATAAAACACGTCACATCGACCCACCTTGTGCCGATCTGCGACGAACTTGCATGGTTTCGTCAAACGTCGATCGTTTCGAGTGGTAGGGAATCCGGCCGTCAATGGTGATTCATGGCCTCACAGATATAAACAACAATAACTCCGCTTCTATTCGTCGAATGCAAATCTGCGACATAGCAATTTGTAGCTTAAAACACGTCACATCGAACCACCTTGTGCCGATCTGCGACGAACTTGCATAGTTTCGTCAAACGTCGATCGTTTCGAGTGGTAGGCAATCCGGCCGTCAATGGTGATTCATGGCCTGACAGATATAAACAACTATAACACCGCTTCTATTCGTCGAATGCAAATCTGCGACATAGCAATTTGTAGCTTAAAACACGTCACATCGACCCACCTTGTTATGATCTGCGACGAACTTGCATAGTTTCGTCAAACATCGATCGTTTCGAGTGGTAGGGAATGCGGCCGTCAATGGTGATTCATGGCCTCACGGATATAAACATCGATATCTCCACTTATATTCGTCGTATGCGAATCTGCGACATAGCGATTTGTAGCTTAAAACATGGCCCAACGACCCACATTATACCGATCTGCGATGAACTTGCATGGTTTCGTCAAACGTCGATCGTTTCGAGTGGTAGGGAATCCGGCCGCCAATAGTGATTCATGGCCTCACAGATATAAACAACAATAACTCCGCTTCTATTCGTCGTATGCGAATCTGCGACATAGCAATTTTTAGCTTAAAACACGTCACATCGACCCACCTTGTGCCGATCTGGGACGAACTTGCATAGTTTCGTCAAACATCGATCGTTTGGAGTGGAAAGCAATCCGGCCGTCAATGGTGATTCATGGCCTCACAGATATAAACAACAATAACTCCGCTTCTATACGTCGTATGCAAATCTGCGACATAGCAATTTATAGCATAAAACACGACCCAACGACCCACCATTTACCGATCTGCGACGAACTTGCATAGTCTCGTCAAACATCGATCGTTTCGAGTGGTAGGCAATCCGGCCGTCAATGGTGATTCATGGCCTCACAGATATAAACAACAATAACTCCGCTTCTATTCGTCGTATGCGAATATGCGACATAGCAATTTGTAGCTTAAAACACGCCCCAACGAACCACCTTATACCGATTTGCGACGAACTTGCATAGTTTCGTCAAACATCGATCGTTTGGAGTGGAAAGCAATCCGGCCATCAATGGTGATTCATGGCCTCACAGATATAAACAACAATAACTCCGCTTCTATTCGTCGTATGCAAATCTGCGACATAGCAATTTGTAGCATAAAACACGCCTCAACGAACCACCTTATACCGATCTGCGACGAACTTGCATAGTTTTGTCAGACATCGATCGTTTCGAGTGGAAAGCAATCCGGCCGTCAATGGTGATTCATGGCCTGACAGATATAAACAACTATAACTCCGCTTCTATTCGTCGAATGCAAATCTGCGACATAGCAATTTGTAGCTTAAAACACGTCACATCGAACCACCTTGTGCCGATCTGCGACGAACTTGCATAGTTTCGTCAAACGTCGATCGTTTCGAGTGGTAGGCAATCCGGCCGTCAATGGTGATTCATGGTCTCACAGATATAAGCACCTAAAACTTGGCTGTTATTCGTCGTATGCCAATCTCCGACATAGCAATTTGTAGCTTAAAACACGTCACATCGACCCACCTTGTGCCGATCTGCGACGAACTTGCATAGTTTCGTCAAACATCGATCGTTTCGAGTGGTAGGCAATCCGGCCGTCAATGGTGATTCATGGTCTCACAGATATAAACAACATTAACTCCGCTTCTATTGGTCGTATGCAAATCTGCGACATAGCAATTTGTAGCTTAAAACACGTCACATCGACCCACCTTGTGCCGATCTGGGACGAACTTGCATAGTTTCGTCAAACGTCGATCGTTTCGAGTGGTAAGCAATCCGGCCGTCAATGGTGATTCATGGCCTCACAGATATAAACAACTATAACTCCGCTTCTATTCGTCGTATGCGACTCTGCGACATAGCAATTTGTAGCTTAACACACACCACATCGACCCACCTCATGCCGATCTGCGACGTACTTGTATAGTTTCGTCAAACGTCGATCGTTTCGAGTGGTAGGCATTCGGTCGTCATTGGTGATTCATGGCCTCATAGATATAAACATCGATAACTCCGCTTCTATTCGTTGTATGCAAACCTGCGACATAGCAATTTGTAGCATAAAACACGGCCCAACGACCCACCTTATACCGATCTGCGACGAACCTGCATAGTTTCGTCAAACGTCGATCGTTTCGAGTAGTAGGCAATCCGGCCGTCAATGGTGATTCATGGCCTCACAGATATAAACAACAATAACTCCGCTTCTATTCGCCGTATGCAAATCTGCAATGTAGCAATTTGTAGCATAAAACACGTGACATCGAACCACCTTATACCGATTTGCGACGAACTTGCATAGTTTCGTCAAACATCGATCGTTTCGAGTGGAAAGCAATCCGGCCGTCAATGGTGATTCATGGCCTCACAGATATATACAACTATAACTCCGCTTCTATTCGTCGTATGCGAATCTGCGACCTAGCAATTTGTAGCTTAAAACACGCCCCAATGAACCACCTTATACCGATTTGCGACGAACTTGCATAGTTTCGTCAAACATCGATCGATTCTAGTGGAAAGCAATCCGGCCGTCAATGGTGAATCATGGCCAGACAGATATAAACAACTATAACACCGCTTCTATTCGTCGAATGCAAATCTGCGACATAGCAATTTGTAGCATAAAACACGTCACATCGACCCACCTTGTGCCGATCTGCGACGAACTTGCATGGTTTCGTCAAACGTCGATCGTTTCGAGTGGTAGGGAATCCGGCCGTCAATGGTGATTCATGGCCTCACAGATATAAACAACAATAACTCCGCTTCTATTCGTCGAATGCAAATCTGCGACATAGCAATTTGTAGCTTAAAACACGTCACATCGAACCACCTTGTGCCGATCTGCGACGAACTTGCATAGTTTCGTCAAACGTCGATCGTTTCGAGTGGTAGGCAATCCGGCCGTCAATGGTGATTCATGGCCTGACAGATATAAACAACTATAACACCGCTTCTATTCGTCGAATGCAAATCTGCGACATAGCAATTTGTAGCTTAAAACACGTCACATCGACCCACCTTGTTATGATCTGCGACGAACTTGCATAGTTTCGTCAAACATCGATCGTTTCGAGTGGTAGGGAATCCGGCCGTCAATGGTGATTCATGGCCTCACAGATATAAACATCGATATCTCCACTTATATTCGTCGTATGCGAATCTGCGACATAGCGATTTGTAGCTTAAAACATGGCCCAACGACCCACATTATACCGATCTGCGATGAACTTGCATGGTTTCGTCAAACGTCGATCGTTTCGAGTGGTAGGGAATCCGGCCGCCAATAGTGATTCATGGCCTCACAGATATAAACAACAATAACTCCGCTTCTATTCGTCGTATGCGAATCTGCGACATAGCAATTTTTAGCTTAAAACACGTCACATCGACCCACCTTGTGCCGATCTGGGACGAACTTGCATAGTTTCGTCAAACATCGATCGTTTGGAGTGGAAAGCAATCCGGCCGTCAATGGTGATTCATGGCCTCACAGATATAAACAACAATAACTCCGCTTCTATACGTCGTATGCAAATCTGCGACATAGCAATTTATAGCATAAAACACGACCCAACGACCCACCATTTACCGATCTGCGACGAACTTGCATACTTTCGTCAAACATCGATCGTTTCGAGTGGTAGGCAATCCGGCCGTCAATGGTGATTCATGGCCTCACAGATACAAACAACTATAACTCCGCTTCTATACGTCGTATGCTAATCTGCGACATAGCAATTTGTAGCTTAAAACACGCCCCAACGAACTACCTTATACCGATCTGCGACGAACTTGCATAGTTTCGTCAAACATCGATCGTTTCGAGTGGAAAGCAATCCGGCCGTCAATGGTGATTCATGGCCTCACAGATATAAACAACAATAACTCCGCTTCTATTCGTCGTATGCAAATCTGCGACATAGCAATTTGTAGCATAAAACACGCCCCAACGAACCACCTCATGCCGATCTGCGACGTACTTGTATAGTTTCGTCAAACGTCGATCGTTTCGAGTGGTAGGGAATCCGGCCGTCAATGGTGATTCATGGCCTCACAGATATAAACATCGATATCTCCACTTATATTCGTCGTATGCGAATCTGCGACATAGCGATTTGTAGCTTAAAACATGGCCCAACGACCCACATTATACCGATCTGCGATGAACTTGCATGGTTTCGTCAAACGTCGATCGTTTCGAGTGGTAGGGAATCCGGCCGCCAATAGTGATTCATGGCCTCACAGATATAAACAACAATAACTCCGCTTCTATTCGTCGTATGCGAATCTGCGACATAGCAATTTTTAGCTTAAAACACGTCACATCGACCCACCTTGTGCCGATCTGGGACGAACTTGCATAGTTTCGTCAAACATCGATCGTTTGGAGTGGAAAGCAATCCGGCCGTCAATGGTGATTCATGGCCTCACAGATATAACCAACAATAACTCCGCTTCAATACGTCGTATGCAAATCTGCGACATAGCAATTTGTAGCATAAAACACGACCCAACGACCCACCATTTACCGATCTGCGACGAACTTGCATAGTTTTGTCAAACATCGATCGTTTCGAGTGGAAAGCAATCCGGCCGTCAATGGTGATTCATGGCCTGACAGATATAAACAACTATAACTCCGCTTCTTATCGTCGAATGCAAATCTGAGACATAGCAATTTGTAGCTTAAAACACGCCCCAACGAACCACCTCATGCCGATCTGCGACGTACTTGTATAGTTTCGTCAAACGTCGATCGTTTCGCGTGGTAGGGAATCCGGCCGTCAATGGTGATTCATGGCCTCACAGATATAAACAACAATAACTCCGCTTCTATTCGTCGTATGCGAATCTGCGACATAGCAATTTGTAACATAAAACACGACCCAACGACCCACCATTTACCGATCAGCGACGAACTTGCATAGTTTTGTCAAACGTCGATCGCTTCGAGTGGAAAGCAATCCGGCCATCAATGGTGATTCATGGCCTGACAGATATAAACAACTATAACTCCGCTTCTATTCGCCGTATGCAAATCTGCGACGTAGCAATTTGTAGCATAAAACACGGCCCAACCACCCACCTTATATCGATCTGCGACGAACTTGCATAGTTTTGTCAAACATCGATCGTTTCGAGTGGAAAGCAATCCGGCCGTCAATGGTGATTCTTGGCCTGACAGATATAAACAACTATAACTCCGCTTCTATTTGTCGAATGCAAATCTGCGACATAGCAATTTCTAGCTTACAACACGTCACATCGACCCACCTTGTGCCGATCTGCGACGAACTTGCATAGTTTCGTCAAACATCGATCGTTTCGAGTGGTAAGCAATCCGGCCGTCAATGGTGATTCATGGCCTCACAGATATAAACAACAATAACTCCGCTTCTATTCGTCGTATGCGAATATGTGACATAGCAATTTGTAGCTTAAAACACGTCACATCGACCCACCTTGTGCCGATCTGCGACGAACTTGCATAGTTTCGTCAAACATCGATCGTTTCGAGTGGTAGGCAATCCGGCCGTCAATGGTGATTCATGGCCTCACAGATATAAACAACAATAACTCCGCTTCTATTCGTCGTATGCAAATCTGCGACATAGCAATTTGTAGCTTAAAACACGTCACATCGACCCACCTTGTGCCGATCTGGGACGAACTTGCATAGTTTCGTCAAACATCGATCGTTTGGAGTGGAAAGCAATCCGGCCGTCAATAGTGATTCATGGCCTCACAGATATAAACAACAATAACTCCGCTTCTATTTGTCGTATGCGTATCTGCGACATAGCAATTTTTAGCTTAAAACACGCCCCAACGAACCACCTTATACAGATCTGCGACGAACTTGCATAGTTTTGTCAAACATCGATCGTTTCGAGTGGAAAGCAATCCGGCCGTCAATGGTGATTCATGGCCTGACAGATATAAACAACTATAACTCCGCTTCTATTCGTCGAATGCAAATCTGCGACATAGCAATTTGTAGCTTAAAACACGTCACATCGACCCACCTTGTGCCGATCTGCGACGAACTTGCATAGTTTCGTCAAACATCGATCGTTTCGAGTGGTAGGCAATCCGGCCGTCAATGGTGATTCATGGCCTCACAGATATAAACAACAATAACTCCGCTTCTATTCGTCGTATGCAAATCTGCGACATAGCAATTTGTAGCTTAAAACACGTCACATCGACCCACCTTGTGCCGATCTGGGACGAACTTGCATAGTTTCGTCAAACATCGATCGTTTGGAGTGGAAAGCAATCCGGCCGTCAATGGTGATTCATGGCCTCACAGATATAAACAACAATAACTCCGCTTCAATACGTCGTATGCAAATCTGCGACATAGCAATTTATAGCATAAAACACGACCCAACGACCCACCATTTACCGATCTGTGACGAACTTGCATACTTTCGTCAAACATCGATCGTTTCAAGTGGTAGGCAATCCGGCCGTCAATGGTGATTCATGGCCTCACAGATATAAACAACAATAACTCCGCTTCTATTCGTTGTATGCGAATATGAAACATAGCAATTTGTAGCTAAAAACACGTCACATCGACCCACCTTCTGCCGATCTGCGACGAACTTGCATGGTTGCGTCAAACGTCGATCGTTTCGAGTGGTAGGGAATCCGGCCGTCAATGGTGATTCATGGCCTCACGGATATAAACAACAATAACTCCGCTTCTATTCGTCGTATGCGAATCTGCGACATAGCAATTTTTAGCCTAAAACACACCGCAATGAACCACCTTATACCGATCTGCGACGAACTTGCATAGTTTTGTCAAACATTGATCGTTTCGAGTGGAAAGCAATCCGGCCGTCAATGGTGATTCATGGCCTGACAGATATAAACAACTATAACTCCGCTTCTATTCGTCGTATGCAAATCTGCGACATAGCAATTTGTAGCTTAAAACACGTCACATCGACCCACCTTGTGCCGATCTGGGACGAACTTGCATAGTTTCGTCAAACATCGATCGTTTGGAGTGGATAGCATTCCGGCCGTCAATGGTGATTCATGGCCTCACAGATATAAACAACAATAACTCCGCTTCTATTCGTCGTATGCGAATCTGCGACCTAGCAATTTGTAGGTTAAAACACGCCCCAATGAACCACCTTATACCGATCTGCGACGAACTTGCATAGTTTCGTCAAACATCGATCGATTCTAGTGGAAAGCAATCCGGCCGTCAATGGTGATTCATGGCCAGACAGATATAAACAACTATAACTCCGCTTCTATTCGTCGAATGCAAATCTGCGACGTAACAATTTGTAGGATAAAACACGGCCCAACGACCCACTTTATACCGATCTGCGACGAACTTGCATAGTTTTGTCAAACATCGATCGTTTTGAGTGGAAAGCAATCCGGCCGTCAATGGTGATTCATGGCCTGACAGATATAAACAACTATAACTCCGCTTCTATTCGTCGAATGCAAATCTGCGACATAGCAATTTGTAGCTTAAAACACGTCACATCGACCCACCTTGTGCCGATCTGGGACGAACTTGCATAGTTACGGCAAACATCGATCGTTCCGAGTGGACAGCAATCCGGCCGTCAATGGTGACTCATGGCCTCACAGATATAAACAACAATAACTCCGCTTCTATACGTCGTATGCAAATCTGCGACATAGCGAATTATAGCATAAAACACGACCCAACGACCCACCATTTACCGATCTGCGACAAACTTGCATAGTTTCGTCAAACATCGATCGTTTCGAGTGGTAGGCAATCCGGCCGTCAATGGTGATTCATGGCCTCACAGATACAAACAATTATAACTCCGCTTCTATACGTCGTATGCGAATCTGCGACATAGCAATTTGTAGCTTAAAACACGCCCCAACGAACCACCTTATACCGATTTGCGACGAACTTGCATAGTTTCGTCAAACATCGATCGTTTCGAGTGGAAAGCAATCCGGCCGTCAATGGTGATTCATGGCCTCACAGATATAAACAACAATAACTCCGCTTCTATTCGTCGTATGCAAATCTGCGACATAGCATTTTGTAGCATAAAACACGCCCCAACGAATCACCTTATACCGATCTGCGACGAACTTGCATAGTTTTGTCAGACATCGATCGTTTCAAGTGGAAAGCAATCCGGCCGTCAATGGTGATTCATGGCCTGACAGATATAAACAACTATAATCCGCTTCTATTCGTCGAATGCAAATCTGCGACATAGCAATTTGTAGCTAAAAACACGTCACATCGAACCACCTTGTGCCGATCTGCGACGAACTTGCATAGTTTCGTCAAACGTCGATCGTTTCGAGTGGTAGGCAATCCGGCCGTCAATGGTGATTCATGGCCTCACAGATATAAACAACTATAACTCCGCTTCTATTCGTCGAATGCAAATCTGCGACGTAGCAATTTGTAGCATAAAACACGGCCAAACGACCCACCTTATACCGATTTGCGACGAACTTGCATAGTTTTGTCAAACGTTGATCGTTTCGAGTGGTAGGGAATCCGGCCGTCAATGATGATACATGGCCTCACAGATATAAATAACAATAACTCCGCTTCTATTCGTCGTATGCGAATATGAAACATAGCAATTTGTAGCTAAAAACACGTCACATCGACCCACCTTCTGCCGATCTGCGACGAACTTGCATGGTTTCGTCAAACGTCGATCGTTTCGAGTGGTAGGGAATCCGGCCGTCAATGGTGATTCATGGCCTCACAGATATAAACAACAATAACTCCGCTTCTATTCGTCGTATGCAAATCTGCGACATAGCAATTTGTAGCTTAAAACACGTCACATCGACCCACCTTGTGCCGATCTGGGACGAACTTGCATAGTTTCGTCAAACATCGATCGTTTGGAGTGGAAAGCAATCCGGCCGTCAATGGTGATTCATGGCCTCACAGATATAAACAACAATAACTCCGCTTCTATTCGTCGTATGCGAATCTGCGACCTAGCAATTTGTAGGTTAAAACACGCCCCAATGAACCACCTTATACCGATCTGCGACGAACTTGCATAGTTTCGTCAAACATCGATCGATTCTAGTGGAAAGCAATCCGGCCGTCAATGGTGATTCATGGCCAGACAGATATAAACAACTATAACTCCGCTTCTATTCGTCGAATGCAAATCTGCGACATAGCAATTTGTAGCTTAAAACACGTCACATCAAACCACCTTGTGCCGATCAGCGACGAACTTGCATGGTTTCGTCAAACGTCGATCGTTTCGAGTGGTAGGGAATCCGGCCGTCAATGGTGACTCATGGCCTCACAGATATAAACAACAATAACTCCGCTTCTATTCGTCGTATGCAAATCTGCGACATAGCAATTTGTAGCTTAAAACACGTCACATCGACCCACATTGTGCCGATCTGGGACGAACTTGCATAGTTTCGTCAAACATCGATCGTTTGGAGTGGAAAGCAATCCGGCCGTCAATGGTGATTCATGGCCTCACAGATATAAACAACAATAACTCCGCTTCTGTTCGTCGTATGCAAATCTGCGACATAGCAATTTGTAGCATAAAACACGCCCCAACGAACCACCTTATACCGATCTGCGACGAACTTTCATAGTTTCGTCAAACATCGATCGTTTCGAGTGGTAGGCAATCCGGCCGTCAATGGTGATTCATGGCCTCACAGATACAAACAACTATAACTCCGCTTCTATACGTCGTATGCTAATCTGCGACATAGCAATTTGTAGCTTAAAACACGCCCCAACGAACTACCTTATACCGATCTGCGACGAACTTGCATAGTTTCGTCAAACATCGATCGTTTCGAGTGGAAAGCAATCCGGCCGTCAATGGTGATTCATGGCCTCACAGATATAAACAACTATAACTCCGCTTCTATTCGTCGTATGCGACTCTGCGACATAGCAATTTGTAGCTTAACACACGACACATCGACCCACCTCATGCCGATCTGCGACGTACTTGTATAGTTTCGTCAAACGTCGATCGTTTCGAGTGGTAGGCATTCGGTCGTCATTGGTGATTCATGGCCTCATAGATATAAACATCGATAACTCCGCTTCTATTCGTTGTATGCAAACCTGCGACATAGCAATTTGTAGCATAAAACACGGCCCAACGACCCACCTTATACCGATCTGCGACGAACCTGCATAGTTTCGTCAAACGTCGATCGTTTCGAGTGGTAGGCAATCCGGCCGTCAATGGTGATTCATGGCCTCACAGATATAAACAACAATAACTCCGCTTCTATTCGCCGTATGCAAATCTGCAATGTAGCAATTTGTAGCATAAAACACGGCCCAACGACCCACCTTGTGCCGATCTGCGACGAACTTGCATAGTTTTGTCAGACATCGATCGTTTCCAGTGGAAAGCAATCCGGCCGTCAATGGTGATTCATGGCCTGACAGATATAAACAACAATAACTCCGCTTCTATACGTCGTATGCAAATCTGCGACATAGCAATTTGTAGGTTAAAACACGCCCCAATGAACCACCTTGCGCCGATCTGCGACGAACTTGCATGGTTTCGTCAAACATCGATCGTTTCGAGTGGTAGGGAATCCGACCGTCAATGGTGATTCATGGCCTCACAGATGTAAACAACTATAACTCCGCTTCTATTCGTCGAATGCAAATCTGCGACATAGCAATTTGTAGCTTAAAACACGTCACATCGACCCACATTGTGCCGATCTGCGACGAACTTGCATAGTTTCGTCAAACATCGATCGTTTCGAGTGGTAGGCAATCCGGCCGTCATTGGTGATTCATGGCCTCACAGATATAAACAACTATAACTCCGCTTCTATTCGTCGTATGCGAATCTGCGACCTAGCAATTTGTAGCTTAAAACACGCCCCAATGAACCACCTTATACCGATCTGCGACGAACTTGCATAGTTTCGTCAAACATCGATCGATTCTAGTGGAAAGCAATCCGGCCGTCAATGGTGATTCATGGCCAGACAGATATAAACAACTATAACTCCGCTTCTATTCGTCGAATGCAAATCTGCGACATAGCAATTTGTAGCTTAAAACACGCCCCAACGGACCACCTTATACCGATCTGCGACGAACTTGCATAGTTTTGTCAAACATCGATCGTTTCGAGTGGAAAGCAATCCGGCCGTCAATGGTGATTCATGGCCTCACAGATATAAACAACAATAACTCCGCTTCTATTCGTCGTATGCAAATCTGCGACATAGCAATTTGTAGCATAAAACACGCCCCAACGAACCACCTTATACCGATCTGCGACGAACTTGCATAGTTTTGTCAAACATCGATCGTTTCGAGTGGAAAGCAATCCGGCCGTCAATGGTGATTCATGGCCTCACAGATTTAAACAACAATAACTCCGCTTCTATTCGTCGTATGCGAATATGCGACATAGCAATTTGTAGCTTAAAACACGTCACATCGACCCACGTTATGCCCATCTGCGACGAACTTGCATAGTTTCGTCAAACATCGATCGTTTCAAGTGGTAGGCAATCCGGCCGTCAATGGTGATTCATGGCCTCACAGATATAAACAACAATAACTCCGCTTCTATTCGTCGTATGCGAATATGCGACATAGCAATTTGTAGCTTAAAACACGTCACATCGACCCACCTTCGGCCGATCTGCGACGAACTTGCATGGTTTCGTCAAACGTCGATCGTTTCGAGTGGTAGGGAATCCGGCCGTCAATGGTGATTCATGGTCTTACAGATATAAACATCAATAACTCCGCTTCTATTCGTCGTATGCGAATCTGCGACATAGCAATTTGTAGCTTAAAACAAGACACATCGGCCCACCTCATGCCGATCTGCGACGTACTTGTATAGTTTCGTCAACCGTCGATCGATTCGAGTGGTAGGCAATCCGGTAGTCAATGGCGATTCATGGCCTCACAGATATAAAGAACTATAAGTCCGCTTCTATACGCCGTATGCGAATCTGCGACATAGCAATTTGTAGCTTAAAACACGCCCCAACGAACCACCTTATACCGATCTGCGACGAACTTGCATAGTTTTGTCTAACATCGATCGTTTCGAGTGGAAAGCAATCCGGCCGTCAATGGTGATTCATGGCCTCACAGATTTAAACAACTATAACTCCGCTTCTATTCGTCGAATGCAAATCTGCGACATAGCAATTTGTAGCTTAAAACACGACACATCGACCCACCTTGTGCCGATCTGCGACGCACTTGCATAGTTTCGTCAAACATCGATCGTTTCGAGTGGTAGGCAATCCGGCCGTCATTGGTGATTCATGGCCTCACAGATATAAACAACAATAACTCCGCTTCTATTCGTCGTATGCAAATCTGCGACATAGCAATTTGTAGCATAAAACACGCCCCAACGAACCATTTTATTCCGATCTGCGACGAACTTGCATAGTTTCGTCCAACATCGATCGTTTCGAGTGGAAAGCAATCCGGCCGTCAATGGTGATTCATGGCCTCACAGATATAAACAACTATAACTCCGCTTCTATTCGTCGAATGCAAATCTGCGACATAGCAATTTGTAGCTTAAAACACGTCACATCGAACCACCTTGCGCCGATCTGCGACGAACTTGCATGGTTTCGTCAAACATCGATCGTTTCGAGTGGTAGGGAATCCGACCGCCAATGGTGATTCATGGCCTCACAGATGTAAACAACTATAACTCCGCTTCTATTCGTCGAATGCAAATCTGCGACATAGCAATTTGTAGCTTAAAACACGTCACATCGACCCACCTTGTGCCGATCTGCGACGAACTTGCATAGTTTCGTCAAACATCGATCGTTTCGAGTGGTAGGCAATCCGGCCGTCATTGGTGATTCATGGCCTCACAGATATAAACAACAATAACTCCGCTTCTATTCGTCGTATGCAAATCTGCGACATAGCAATTTGTAGCATAAAACACGCCCCAACGAACCATTTTATACCGATCTGCGACGAACTTGCATAGTTTCGTCCAACATCGATCGTTTCGAGTGGAAAGCAATCCGGCCGTCAATGGTGATTCATGGCCTCACAGATATAAACAACTATAACTCCGCTTCTATTCGTCGAATGCAAATCTGCGACATAGCAATTTGTAGCTTAAAACACGTCACATCGAACCACCTTGCGCCGATCTGCGACGAACTTGCATGGTTTCGTCAAACATCGATCGTTTCGAGTGGTAGGGAATCCGACCGCCAATGGTGATTCATGGCCTCACAGATGTAAACAACTATAACTCCGCTTCTATTCGTCGAATGCAAATCTGCGACATAGCAATTTGTAGCTTAAAACACGTCACATCGACCCACCTTGTGCCGATCTGCGACGAACTTGCATAGTTTCGTCAAACATCGATCGTTTCGAGTGGTAGGCAATCCGGCCGTCATTTGTGATTCATGGCCTCACAGATATAAACAACTATAACTCCGCTTCTATTCGTCGTATGCGAATCTGCGACCTAGAAATTTGTAGCTTAAAACACGCCCCAATGAACCACCTTATACCGATCTGCGACGAACTTGCATAGTTTCGTCAAACATCCATCGATTCTAGTGGAAAGCAATCCGGCCGTCAACGGTGATTCATGGCCAGACAGATATAAACAACTATAACTCCGCTTCTATTCGTCGAATGCAAATCTGCGACATAGCAATTTGTAGCATAAAACACGTCACATCGACCCACCTTGTGCCGATCTGCGACGAACTTGCATGGTTTCGTCAAACGTCGATCGTTTCGAGTGGTAGGGAATCCGGCCGTCATTGGTGATTCATGGCCTCACAGATATAAACAACTATAACTCCGCTTCTATTCGTCTAATGCAAATCTGCGACATAGCAATTTGTAGCTTAAAACACGCCCTAACGAACCACCTTATACCGATCTGCGACGAACTTGCATAGTTTTGTCAAACATCGATCGTTTCGAGTGGAAAGCAATCCGGCCGTCAATGGTGATTCATGACCTGACAGATATAAACAATTATAACTCCGCTTCTATTCGTCGAATGCAAATCTGCGACATAGCAATTTGTAGCTTAAAACACGTTACATTGACCCACCTTGTGCCGATCTGCGACGAACTTGCATGGTTTCGTCAAACGTCGATCGTTTCGAGTGGTAGGGAATCCGGCCGTCAATGGTGATTCATGGCCTCACAGATATAAACAACTATACCTCCGCTTCTATTCGTCGAATGCAAATCTGCGACATAGCAATTTGTAGCTTAAAACACGTCACATCGACCCACCTTGTGCCGATCTGCGACGAACTTGCATAGTTTCGTCAAACATCGATCGTTTCGAGTGGTAGGCAATCCGGCCGTCATTGGTGATTCATGGCCTCACAGATATATACAACAATAACTCCGCTTCTATTCGTCGTATGCAAATCTGCGACATAGCAATTTGTAGTATAAAACACGCCCCAACGAACCACCTTATACCGATCTGCGACGAACTTGCATAGTTTTGTCAAACATCCATCGTTTCGAGTGGAAAGCAATCCGGCCGTCAATGGTGATTCATGGCCTCACAGATATAAACAACAATAACTCCGCTTCTATTCGTCGTATGCGAATATGCGACATAGCAATTTGTAGCTTAAAACACGCCACATCGAACCACCTTGTGCCGATCTGCGACGAACTTGCATAGTTTCGTCAAACATCGATCGTTTCGAGTGGTAGGCAATCCGGCCGTCAATGGTGATTCATGGCCTCACAGATATAAACAACAATAACTCCGCTTCTATTCGTCGTATGCGAATCTGCGACATAGCAATTTGTAGCTTAAAACAAGACACATCGGCCCACCTCATGCCGATCTGCGACGTACTTGTATAGTTTCGTCAAACGTCGATCGATTCGAGTGGTAGGCAATCCGGTAGTCAATGGCGATTCATGGCCTCACAGATATAAACAACTATAACTCCGCTTCTATTCGTCGTATGCAAATCTGCGACATAGCAATTTGTAGCATAAAACACGCCCCAACGAACCACCTTATACCGATCTGCGACGAACTTGCATAGTTTTGTCTAACATCGATCGTTTCGAGTGGAAAGCAATCCGGCCGTCAATGGTGATTCATGGCCTCACAGATTTAAACAACTATAACTCCGCTTCTATTCGTCGAATGCAAATCTGCGACATAGCAATTTGTAGCTTAAAACACGACACATCGACCCACCTTGTGCCGATCTGCGACGAACTTGCATAGTTTCGTCAAACATCGATCGTTTCGAGTGGTAGGCAATCCGGCCGTCATTGGTGATTCATGGCCTCACAGATATAAACAACAATAACTCCGCTTCTATTCGTCGTATGCAAATCTGCGACATAGCAATTTGTAGCATAAAACACGCCCCAACGAACCACCTTATACCGATCTGCGACGAACTTGCATAGTTTTGTCAAACATCGATCGTTTCGAGTGGAAAGCAATCCGGCCGTCAATGGTGATTCATGGCCTCACAGATTTAAACAACAATAACTCCGCTTCTATTCGTCGTATGCGAATATGCGACATAGCAATTTGTAGCTTAAAACACGTCACATCGACCCACGTTGTGCCCATCTGCGACGAACTTGCATAGTTTCGTCAAACATCGATCGTTTCAAGTGGTAGGCAATCCGGCCGTCAATGGTGATTCATGGCCTCACAGATATAAACAACAATAACTCCGCTTCTATTCGTCGTATGCGAATATGCGACATAGCAATTTGTAGCTTAAAACACGTCACATCGACCCACCTTCGGCCGATCTGCGACGAACTTGCATGGTTTCGTCAAACGTCGATCGTTTCGAGTGGTAGGGAATCCGGCCGTCAATGGTGATTCATGGTCTCACAGATATAAACATCAATAACTCCGCTTCTATTCGTCGTATGCGAATCTGCGACATAGCAATTTGTAGCTTAAAACAAGACACATCGGCCCACCTCATGCCGATCTGCGACGTACTTGTATAGTTTCGTCAAACGTCGATCGATTCGAGTGGTAGGCAATCCGGTAGTCAATGGCGATTCATGGCCTCACAGATATAAAGAACTATAAGTCCGCTTCTATACGCCGTATGCGAATCTGCGACATAGCAATTTGTAGCTTAAAACACGCCCCAACGAACCACCTTATACCGATCTGCGACGAACTTGCATAGTTTTGTCTAACATCGATCGTTTCGAGTGGAAAGCAATCCGGCCGTCAATGGTGATTCATGGCCTCACAGATTTAAACAACTATAACTCCGCTTCTATTCGTCGAATGCAAATCTGCGACATAGCAATTTGTAGCTTAAAACACGACACATCGACCCACCTTGTGCCGATCTGCGACGCACTTGCATAGTTTCGTCAAACATCGATCGTTTCGAGTGGTAGGCAATCCGGCCGTCATTGGTGATTCATGGCCTCACAGATATAAACAACAATAACTCCGCTTCTATTCGTCGTATGCAAATCTGCGACATAGCAATTTGTAGCATAAAACACGCCCCAACGAACCACCTTATACCGATCTGCGACGAACTTGCATAGTTTCGTCCAACATCGATCGTTTCGAGTGGAAAGCAATCCGGCCGTCAATGGTGATTCATGGCCTCACAGATATAAACAACAATAACTCCGCTTCTATTCGTCGAATGCAAATCTGCGACATAGCAATTTGTAGCTTAAAACACGTCACATCGAACCACCTTGCGCCGATCTGCGACGAACTTGCATGGTTTCGTCAAACATCGATCGTTTCGAGTGGTAGGGAATCCGACCGCCAATGGTGATTCATGGCCTCACAGATGTAAACAACTATAAATCCGCTTCTATTCGTCGAATGCAAATCTGCAACATAGCAATTTGTAGCTTAAAACACGTCACATCGACCCACCTTGTGCCGATCTGCGACGAACTTGCATAGTTTCGTCAAACATCGATCGTTTCGAGTGGTAGGCAATCCGGCCGTCATTGGTGATTCATGGCCTCACAGATATAAACAACTATAACTCCGCTTCTATTCGTCGTATGCGAATCTGCGACCTAGCAATTTGTAGCTTAAAACACGCCCCAATGAACCACCTTATACCGATCTGCGACGAACTTGCATAGTTTCGTCAAACATCGATCGATTCTAGTGGAAAGCAATCCGGCCGTCAACGGTGATTCATGGCCAGACAGATATAAACAACTATAACTCCGCTTCTATTCGTCGAATGCAAATCTGCGACATAGCAATTTGTAGCATAAAACACGTCACATCGACCCACCTTGTGCCGATCTGCGACGAACTTGCATGGTTTCGTCAAACGTCGATCGTTTCGAGTGGTAGGGAATCCGGCCGACAATGGTGATTCATGGCCTCACAGATATAAACAACTATAACTCCGCTTCTATTCGTCGAATGCAAATCTGCGACATAGCAATTTGTAGCTTAAAACACGCCCTAACGAACCACCTTATACCGATCTGCGACGAACTTGCATAGTTTTGTCAAACATCGATCGTTTCGAGTGGAAAGCAATCCGGCCGTCAATGGTGATTCATGACCTGACAGATATAAACAATTATAATTCCGCTTCTATTCGTCGAATGCAAATCTGCGACATAGCAATTTGTAGCTTAAAACACGTTACATCGACCCACCTTGTGCCGATCTGCGACGAACTTGCATGGTTTCGTCAAACGTCGATCGTTTCGAGTGGTAGGCATTCGGTCGTCATTGGTGATTCATGGCCTCATAGATATAAACATCGATAACTCCGCTTCTATTCGTTGTATGCAAACCTGCGACATAGCAATTTGTAGCATAAAACACGGCCCAACGACCCACCTTATACCGATCTGCGACGAACCTGCATAGTTTCGTCAAACGTCGATCGTTTCGAGTGGTAGGCAATCCGGCCGTCAATGGTGATTCATGGCCTCACAGATATAAACAACAATAACTCCGCTTCTATTCGCCGTATGCAAATCTGCAATGTAGCAATTTGTAGCATAAAACACGGCCCAACGACCCACCTTGTGCCGATCAGCGACGAACTTGCATAGTTTTGTCAGACATCGATCGTTTCCAGTGGAAAGCAATCCGGCCGTCAATGGTGATTCATGGCCTGACAGATATAAACAACAATAACTCCGCTTCTATACGTCGTATGCAAATCTGCGACATAGCAATTTGTAGGTTAAAACACGCCCCAATGAACCACCTTGCGCCGATCTGCGACGAACTTGCATGGTTTCGTCAAACATCGATCGTTTCGAGTGGTAGGGAATCCGACCGTCAATGGTGATTCATGGCCTCACAGATGTAAACAACTATAACTCCGCTTCTATTCGTCGAATGCAAATCTGCGACATAGCAATTTGTAGCTTAAAACACGTCACATCGACCCACATTGTGCCGATCTGCGACGAACTTGCATAGTTTCGTCAAACATCGATCGTTTCGAGTGGTAGGCAATCCGGCCGTCATTGGTGATTCATGGCCTCACAGATATAAACAACTATAACTCCGCTTCTATTCGTCGTATGCGAATCTGCGACCTAGCAATTTGTAGCTTAAAACACGCCCCAATGAACCACCTTATACCGATCTGCGACGAACTTGCATAGTTTCGTCAAACATCGATCGATTCTAGTGGAAAGCAATCCGGCCGTCAATGGTGATTCATGGCCAGACAGATATAAACAACTATAACTCCGCTTCTATTCGTCGAATGCAAATCTGCGACATAGCAATTTGTAGCTTAAAACACGCCCCAACGGACCACCTTATACCGATCTGCGACGAACTTGCATAGTTTTGTCAAACATCGATCGTTTCGAGTGGAAAGCAATCCGGCCGTCAATGGTGATTCATGGCCTCACAGATATAAACAACAATAACTCCGCTTCTATTCGTCGTATGCAAATCTGCGACATAGCAATTTGTAGCATAAAACACGCCCCAACGAACCACCTTATACCGATCTGCGACGAACTTGCATAGTTTTGTCAAACATCGATCGTTTCGAGTGGAAAGCAATCCGGCCGTCAATGGTGATTCATGGCCTCACAGATTTAAACAACAATAACTCCGCTTCTATTCGTCGTATGCGAATATGCGACATAGCAATTTGTAGCTTAAAACACGTCACATCGACCCACGTTATGCCCATCTGCGACGAACTTGCATAGTTTCGTCAAACATCGATCGTTTCAAGTGGTAGGCAATCCGGCCGTCAATGGTGATTCATGGCCTCACAGATATAAACAACAATAACTCCGCTTCTATTCGTCGTATGCGAATATGCGACATAGCAATTTGTAGCTTAAAACACGTCACATCGACCCACCTTCGGCCGATCTGCGACGAACTTGCATGGTTTCGTCAAACGTCGATCGTTTCGAGTGGTAGGGAATCCGGCCGTCAATGGTGATTCATGGTCTTACAGATATAAACATCAATAACTCCGCTTCTATTCGTCGTATGCGAATCTGCGACATAGCAATTTGTAGCTTAAAACAAGACACATCGGCCCACCTCATGCCGATCTGCGACGTACTTGTATAGTTTCGTCAACCGTCGATCGATTCGAGTGGTAGGCAATCCGGTAGTCAATGGCGATTCATGGCCTCACAGATATAAAGAACTATAAGTCCGCTTCTATACGCCGTATGCGAATCTGCGACATAGCAATTTGTAGCTTAAAACACGCCCCAACGAACCACCTTATACCGATCTGCGACGAACTTGCATAGTTTTGTCTAACATCGATCGTTTCGAGTGGAAAGCAATCCGGCCGTCAATGGTGATTCATGGCCTCACAGATTTAAACAACTATAACTCCGCTTCTATTCGTCGAATGCAAATCTGCGACATAGCAATTTGTAGCTTAAAACACGACACATCGACCCACCTTGTGCCGATCTGCGACGCACTTGCATAGTTTCGTCAAACATCGATCGTTTCGAGTGGTAGGCAATCCGGCCGTCATTGGTGATTCATGGCCTCACAGATATAAACAACAATAACTCCGCTTCTATTCGTCGTATGCAAATCTGCGACATAGCAATTTGTAGCATAAAACACGCCCCAACGAACCATTTTATACCGATCTGCGACGAACTTGCATAGTTTCGTCCAACATCGATCGTTTCGAGTGGAAAGCAATCCGGCCGTCAATGGTGATTCATGGCCTCACAGATATAAACAACTATAACTCCGCTTCTATTCGTCGAATGCAAATCTGCGACATAGCAATTTGTAGCTTAAAACACGTCACATCGAACCACCTTGCGCCGATCTGCGACGAACTTGCATGGTTTCGTCAAACATCGATCGTTTCGAGTGGTAGGGAATCCGACCGCCAATGGTGATTCATGGCCTCACAGATGTAAACAACTATAACTCCGCTTCTATTCGTCGAATGCAAATCTGCGACATAGCAATTTGTAGCTTAAAACACGTCACATCGACCCACCTTGTGCCGATCTGCGACGAACTTGCATAGTTTCGTCAAACATCGATCGTTTCGAGTGGTAGGCAATCCGGCCGTCATTGGTGATTCATGGCCTCACAGATATAAACAACAATAACTCCGCTTCTATTCGTCGTATGCAAATCTGCGACATAGCAATTTGTAGCATAAAACACGCCCCAACGAACCATTTTATTCCGATCTGCGACGAACTTGCATAGTTTCGTCCAACATCGATCGTTTCGAGTGGAAAGCAATCCGGCCGTCAATGGTGATTCATGGCCTCACAGATATAAACAACTATAACTCCGCTTCTATTCGTCGAATGCAAATCTGCGACATAGCAATTTGTAGCTTAAAACACGTCACATCGAACCACCTTGCGCCGATCTGCGACGAACTTGCATGGTTTCGTCAAACATCGATCGTTTCGAGTGGTAGGGAATCCGACCGCCAATGGTGATTCATGGCCTCACAGATGTAAACAACTATAACTCCGCTTCTATTCGTCGAATGCAAATCTGCGACATAGCAATTTGTAGCTTAAAACACGTCACATCGACCCACCTTGTGCCGATCTGCGACGAACTTGCATAGTTTCGTCAAACATCGATCGTTTCGAGTGGTAGGCAATCCGGCCGTCATTGGTGATTCATGGCCTCACAGATATAAACAACTATAACTCCGCTTCTATTCGTCGTATGCGAATCTGCGACCTAGAAATTTGTAGCTTAAAACACGCCCCAATGAACCACCTTATACCGATCTGCGACGAACTTGCATAGTTTCGTCAAACATCCATCGATTCTAGTGGAAAGCAATCCGGCCGTCAACGGTGATTCATGGCCAGACAGATATAAACAACTATAACTCCGCTTCTATTCGTCGAATGCAAATCTGCGACATAGCAATTTGTAGCATAAAACACGTCACATCGACCCACCTTGTGCCGATCTGCGACGAACTTGCATGGTTTCGTCAAACGTCGATCGTTTCGAGTGGTAGGGAATCCGGCCGTCATTGGTGATTCATGGCCTCACAGATATAAACAACTATAACTCCGCTTCTATTCGTCTAATGCAAATCTGCGACATAGCAATTTGTAGCTTAAAACACGCCCTAACGAACCACCTTATACCGATCTGCGACGAACTTGCATAGTTTTGTCAAACATCGATCGTTTCGAGTGGAAAGCAATCCGGCCGTCAATGGTGATTCATGACCTGACAGATATAAACAATTATAACTCCGCTTCTATTCGTCGAATGCAAATCTGCGACATAGCAATTTGTAGCTTAAAACACGTTACATTGACCCACCTTGTGCCGATCTGCGACGAACTTGCATGGTTTCGTCAAACGTCGATCGTTTCGAGTGGTAGGGAATCCGGCCGTCAATGGTGATTCATGGCCTCACAGATATAAACAACTATACCTCCGCTTCTATTCGTCGAATGCAAATCTGCGACATAGCAATTTGTAGCTTAAAACACGTCACATCGACCCACATTGTGCCGATCTGGGACGAACTTGCATAGTTTCGTCAAACATCGATCGTTTCGAGTGGTAGGCAATCCGGCCGTCATTGGTGATTCATGGCCTCACAGATATATACAACAATAACTCCGCTTCTATTCGTCGTATGCAAATCTGCGACATAGCAATTTGTAGTATAAAACACGCCCCAACGAACCACCTTATACCGATCTGCGACGAACTTGCATAGTTTTGTCAAACATCCATCGTTTCGAGTGGAAAGCAATCCGGCCGTCAATGGTGATTCATGGCCTCACAGATATAAACAACAATAACTCCGCTTCTATTCGTCGTATGCGAATATGCGACATAGCAATTTGTAGCTTAAAACACGCCACATCGAACCACCTTGTGCCGATCTGCGACGAACTTGCATAGTTTCGTCAAACATCGATCGTTTCGAGTGGTAGGCAATCCGGCCGTCAATGGTGATTCATGGCCTCACAGATAGAAACAACAATAACTCCGCTTCTATTCGTCGTATGCGAATCTGCGACATAGCAATTTGTAGCTTAAAACAAGACACATCGGCCCACCTCATGCCGATCTGCGACGTACTTGTATAGTTTCGTCAAACGTCGATCGATTCGAGTGGTAGGCAATCCGGTAGTCAATGGCGATTCATGGCCTCACAGATATAAACAACTATAACTCCGCTTCTATTCGTCGTATGCAAATCTGCGACATAGCAATTTGTAGCATAAAACACGCCCCAACGAACCACCTTATACCGATCTGCGACGAACTTGCATAGTTTTGTCTAACATCGATCGTTTCGAGTGGAAAGCAATCCGGCCGTCAATGGTGATTCATGGCCTCACAGATTTAAACAACTATAACTCCGCTTCTATTCGTCGAATGCAAATCTGCGACATAGCAATTTGTAGCTTAAAACACGACACATCGACCCACCTTGTGCCGATCTGCGACGAACTTGCATAGTTTCGTCAAACATCGATCGTTTCGAGTGGTAGGCAATCCGGCCGTCATTGGTGATTCATGGCCTCACAGATATAAACAACAATAACTCCGCTTCTATTCGTCGTATGCAAATCTGCGACATAGCAATTTGTAGCATAAAACACGCCCCAACGAACCACCTTATACCGATCTGCGACGAACTTGCATAGTTTTGTCAAACATCGATCGTTTCGAGTGGAAAGCAATCCGGCCGTCAATGGTGATTCATGGCCTCACAGATTTAAACAACAATAACTCCGCTTCTATTCGTCGTATGCGAATATGCGACATAGCAATTTGTAGCTTAAAACACGTCACATCGACCCACGTTGTGCCCATCTGCGACGAACTTGCATAGTTTCGTCAAACATCGATCGTTTCAAGTGGTAGGCAATCCGGCCGTCAATGGTGATTCATGGCCTCACAGATATAAACAACAATAACTCCGCTTCTATTCGTCGTATGCGAATATGCGACATAGCAATTTGTAGCTTAAAACACGTCACATCGACCCACCTTCGGCCGATCTGCGACGAACTTGCATGGTTTCGTCAAACGTCGATCGTTTCGAGTGGTAGGGAATCCGGCCGTCAATGGTGATTCATGGTCTCACAGATATAAACATCAATAACTCCGCTTCTATTCGTCGTATGCGAATCTGCGACATAGCAATTTGTAGCTTAAAACAAGACACATCGGCCCACCTCATGCCGATCTGCGACGTACTTGTATAGTTTCGTCAAACGTCGATCGATTCGAGTGGTAGGCAATCCGGTAGTCAATGGCGATTCATGGCCTCACAGATATAAAGAACTATAAGTCCGCTTCTATACGCCGTATGCGAATCTGCGACATAGCAATTTGTAGCTTAAAACACGCCCCAACGAACCACCTTATACCGATCTGCGACGAACTTGCATAGTTTTGTCTAACATCGATCGTTTCGAGTGGAAAGCAATCCGGCCGTCAATGGTGATTCATGGCCTCACAGATTTAAACAACTATAACTCCGCTTCTATTCGTCGAATGCAAATCTGCGACATAGCAATTTGTAGCTTAAAACACGACACATCGACCCACCTTGTGCCGATCTGCGACGCACTTGCATAGTTTCGTCAAACATCGATCGTTTCGAGTGGTAGGCAATCCGGCCGTCATTGGTGATTCATGGCCTCACAGATATAAACAACAATAACTCCGCTTCTATTCGTCGTATGCAAATCTGCGACATAGCAATTTGTAGCATAAAACACGCCCCAACGAACCACCTTATACCGATCTGCGACGAACTTGCATAGTTTCGTCCAACATCGATCGTTTCGAGTGGAAAGCAATCCGGCCGTCAATGGTGATTCATGGCCTCACAGATATAAACAACTATAACTCCGCTTCTATTCGTCGAATGCAAATCTGCGACATAGCAATTTGTAGCTTAAAACACGTCACATCGAACCACCTTGCGCCGATCTGCGACGAACTTGCATGGTTTCGTCAAACATCGATCGTTTCGAGTGGTAGGGAATCCGACCGCCAATGGTGATTCATGGCCTCACAGATGTAAACAACTATAAATCCGCTTCTATTCGTCGAATGCAAATCTGCAACATAGCAATTTGTAGCTTAAAACACGTCACATCGACCCACCTTGTGCCGATCTGCGACGAACTTGCATAGTTTCGTCAAACATCGATCGTTTCGAGTGGTAGGCAATCCGGCCGTCATTGGTGATTCATGGCCTCACAGATATAAACAACTATAACTCCGCTTCTATTCGTCGTATGCGAATCTGCGACCTAGCAATTTGTAGCTTAAAACACGCCCCAATGAACCACCTTATACCGATCTGCGACGAACTTGCATAGTTTCGTCAAACATCGATCGATTCTAGTGGAAAGCAATCCGGCCGTCAACGGTGATTCATGGCCAGACAGATATAAACAACTATAACTCCGCTTCTATTCGTCGAATGCAAATCTGCGACATAGCAATTTGTAGCATAAAACACGTCACATCGACCCACCTTGTGCCGATCTGCGACGAACTTGCATGGTTTCGTCAAACGTCGATCGTTTCGAGTGGTAGGGAATCCGGCCGACAATGGTGATTCATGGCCTCACAGATATAAACAACTATAACTCCGCTTCTATTCGTCGAATGCAAATCTGCGACATAGCAATTTGTAGCTTAAAACACGCCCTAACGAACCACCTTATACCGATCTGCGACGAACTTGCATAGTTTTGTCAAACATCGATCGTTTCGAGTGGAAAGCAATCCGGCCGTCAATGGTGATTCATGACCTGACAGATATAAACAATTATAATTCCGCTTCTATTCGTCGAATGCAAATCTGCGACATAGCAATTTGTAGCTTAAAACACGTTACATCGACCCACCTTGTGCCGATCTGCGACGAACTTGCATGGTTTCGTCAAACGTCGATCGTTTCGAGTGGTAGGGAATCCGGCCGTCAATGGTGATTCATGGCCTCACAGATATAAACAACTATACCTCCGCTTCTATTCGTCGAATGCAAATCTGCGACATAGCAATTTGAAGCTTAAAACACGTCACATCGACCCACCTTGCGCCGATCTGCGACGAACTTGCATGGTTTCGTCAAACATCGATCGTTTCGAGTGGTAGGGAATCCGACCGCCAATGGTGATTCATGGCCTCACAGATGTAAACAACTATAACTCCGCTTCTATTCGTCGAATGCAAATCTGCGACATAGCAATTTGTAGCTTAAAACACGTCACATCGACCCACCTTGTGCCGATCTGCGACGAACTTGCATAGTTTCGTCAAACATCGATCGTTTCGAGTGGTAGGCAATCCGGCCGTCATTGGTGATTCATGGCCTCACAGATATAAACAACTATAACTCCGCTTCTATTCGTCGTATGCGAATCTGCGACCTAGCAATTTGTAGCTTAAAACACGCCCCAATGAACCACCTTATACCGATCTGCGACGAACTTGCATAGTTTCGTCAAACATCGATCGATTCTAGTGGAAAGCAATCCGGCCGTCAACGGTGATTCATGGCCAGACAGATATAAACAACTATAACTCCGCTTCTATTCGTCGAATGCAAATCTGCGACATAGCAATTTGTAGCATAAAACACGTCACATCGACCCACCTTGTGCCGATCTGCGACGAACTTGCATAGTTTCGTCAAACATCGATCGTTTCAAGTGGTAGGCAATCCGGCCGTCAATGGTGATTCATGGACTCACAGATATAAACAACAATAACTCCGCTTCTATTCGTCGAATGCAAATCTGCGACATAGCAATTTGTAGCTTAAAACACGTCACATCGACCCACCTTGTGCCGATCTGCGACGAACTTGCATAGTTTCGTCAAACATCGATCGTTTCGAGTGGTAGGCAATCCGGCCGTCATTGGTGATTCATGGCCTCACAGATATAAACAACAATAACTCCGCTTCTATTCGTCGTATGCGAATATGCGACATAGCAATTTGTAGCTTAAAACACGTCACATCGACCCACCTTCTGCCGATCTGCGACGAACTTGCATGGTTTCGTCAAACGTTGATCGTTTCGAGTGGTAGGGAATCCGGCCGTCAATGGTGATTCATGGCCTCACAGATATAAACAACTATAACTCCGCTTCTATTCGTCGAATGCAAATCAGCGACATAGCAATTTGTAGCTTAAAACACGTCACTTCGACCCACGTTGTGCCGATCTGCGACGAACTTGCATAGTTTCGTCAAACATCGATCGTTTCAAGTGGTAGGCAATCCGGCCGTCAATGGTGATTCGTGGCCTCACAGATATAAACAACAATAACTCCGCTTCTATTCGTCGTATGCGAATATGCGACATAGCAATTTGTAGCTTAAAACACGTCACATCGACCCACCTTCGGCCGATCTGCGACGAACTTGCATGGTTTCGTCAAACGTCGATCGTTTCGAGTGGTAGGGAATCCGGCCGTCAATGGTGATTCACGGCCTCACAGATATAAACAACTATAACTCCGCTTCTATTCGTCGAATGCAAATCTGCGACCTAGCAATTTGTAGCTTAAAACACGCCCCAATGAACCACCTTATACCGATCTGCGACGAACTTGCATAGTTTCGTCAAACATCGATCGATTCTAGTGGAAAGCAATCCGGCCGTCAATGGTGATTCATGGCCAGACAGATATAAACAACTATAACTCCGCTTCTATTCGTCGAATGCAAATCTGCGACATAGCAATTTGTAGCATAAAACACGTCACATCGACCCACCTTGTGCCGATCTGCGACGAACTTGCATGGTTTCGTCAAACGTCGATCGTTTCGAGTGGTAGGGAATCCGGCCGTCAATGGTGATTCATGGCCTCACAGATATAAACCACAATAACTCCGTTCTATTCGTCGTATGCGAATCTGCGACATAGCAATTTGTAGCTTAAAACACGCCCTAACGAACCACCTTATACCGATCTGCGACGAACTTGCATAGTTTTGTCAAACATCGATCGTTTCGAGTGGAAAGCAATCCGGCCGTCAATGGTGATTCATGACCTGACAGATAAAAACAATTATAACTCCGCTTCTATTCGTCGAATGCAAATCTGCGACATAGCAATTTGTAGCTTAAAACACGTTACATCGACCCACCTTGTGCCGATCTGCGACGAACTTGCATGGTTTCGTCAAACGTCGATCGTTTCGAGTGGTAGGGAATCCGGCCGTCAATGGTGATTCATGGCCTCACAGATATAAACAACTATACCTCCGCTTCTATTCGTCGAATGCAAATCTGCGACATAGCAATTTGTAGCTTAAAACACGTCACATCGACCCACCTTGTGCCGATCTGCGACGAACTTGCATAGTTTCGTCAAACATCGATCGTTTCGAGTTGTAGGCAATCCGGCCGTCATTGGTGATTCATGGCCTCACAGATATATACAACAATAACTCCGCTTCTATTCGTCGTATGCAAATCTGCGACATAGCAATTTGTAGTATAAAACACGCCCCAACGAACCACCTTATACCGATCTGCGACGAACTTGCATAGTTTTGTCAAACATCCATCGTTTCGAGTGGAAAGCAATCCGGCCGTCAATGGTGATTCATGGCCTCACAGATATAAACAACAATAACTCCGCTTCTATTCGTCGTATGCGAATATGCGACATAGCAATTTGTAGCTTAAAACACGCCACATCGAACCACCTTGTGCCGATCTGCGACGAACTTGCATAGTTTCGTCAAACATCGATCGTTTCGAGTGGTAGGGAATCCGGCCGTCAATGGTGATTCATGGCCTCACAGATATAAACCACAATAACTCCGTTCTATTCGTCGTATGCGAATCTGCGACATAGCAATTTGTAGCTTAAAACACGCCCTAACGAACCACCTTATACCGATCTGCGACGAACTTGCATAGTTTTGTCAAACATCGATCGTTTCGAGTGGAAAGCAATCCGGCCGTCAATGGTGATTCATGACCTGACAGATATAAACAATTATAACTCCGCTTCTATTCGTCGAATGCAAATCTGCGACATAGCAATTTGTAGCTTAAAACACGTTACATCGACCCACCTTGTGCCGATCTGCGACGAACTTGCATGGTTTCGTCAAACGTCGATCGTTTCGAGTGGTAGGGAATCCGGCCGTCAATGGTGATTCATGGCCTCACAGATATAAACAACAATACCTCCGCTTCTATTCGTCGAATGCAAATCTGCGACATAGCAATTTGTAGCTTAAAACACGTCACATCGACCCACCTTGTGCCGATCTGCGACGAACTTGCATAGTTTCGTCAAACATCGATCGTTTCGAGTGGTAGGCAATCCGGCCGTCATTGGTGATTCATGGCCTCACAGATATATACAACAATAACTCCGCTTCTATTCGTCGTATGCAAATCTGCGACATAGCAATTTGTAGTATAAAACACGCCCCAACGAACCACCTTATACCGATCTGCGACGAACTTGCATAGTTTTGTCAAACATCCATCGTTTCGAGTGGAAAGCAATCCGGCCGTCAATGGTGATTCATGGCCTCACAGATATAAACAACAATAACTCCGCTTCTATTCGTCGTATGCGAATATGCGACATAGCAATTTGTAGCTTAAAACACGCCACATCGAACCACCTTGTGCCGATCTGCGACGAACTTGCATAGTTTCGTCAAACATCGATCGTTTCGAGTGGTAGGCAATCCGGCCGTCAATGGTGATTCATGGCCTCACAGATATAAACCACAATAACTCCGTTCTATTCGTCGTATGCGAATCTGCGACATAGCAATTTGTAGCTTAAAACACGCCCTAACGAACCACCTTATACCGATCTGCGACGAACTTGCATAGTTTTGTCAAACATCGATCGTTTCGAGTGGAAAGCAATCCGGCCGTCAATGGTGATTCATGACCTGACAGATATAAACAATTATAACTCCGCTTCTATTCGTCGAATGCAAATCTGCGACATAGCAATTTGTAGCTTAAAACACGTTACATCGACCCACCTTGTGCCGATCTGCGACGAACTTGCATGGTTTCGTCAAACGTCGATCGTTTCGAGTGGTAGGGAATCCGGCCGTCAATGGTGATTCATGGCCTCACAGATATAAACAACTATACCTCCGCTTCTATTCGTCGAATGCAAATCTGCGACATAGCAATTTGTAGCTTAAAACACGTCACATCGACCCACCTTGTGCCGATCTGCGACGAACTTGCATAGTTTCGTCAAACATCGATCGTTTCGAGTGGTAGGCAATCCGGCCGTCATTGGTGATTCATGGCCTCACAGATATATACAACAATAACTCCGCTTCTATTCGTCGTATGCAAATGTGCGACATAGCAATTTGTAGTATAAAACACGCCCCAACGAACCACCTTATACCGATCTGCGACGAACTTGCATAGTTTTGTCAAACATCCATCGTTTCGAGTGGAAAGCAATCCGGCCGTCAATGGTGATTCATGGCCTCACAGATATAAACAACAATAACTCCGCTTCTATTCGTCGTATGCGAATATGCGACATAGCAATTTGTAGCTTAAAACACGCCACATCGAACCACCTTGTGCCGATCTGCGACGAACTTGCATAGTTTCGTCAAACATCGATCGTTTCGAGTGGTAGGCAATCCGGCCGTCAATGGTGATTCATGGCCTCACAGATAGAAACAACAATAACTCCGCTTCTATTCGTCGTATGCGAATCTGCGACATAGCAATTTGTAGCTTAAAACAAGACACATCGGCCCACCTCATGCCGATCTGCGACGTACTTGTATAGTTTCGTCAAACGTCGATCGATTCGAGTGGTAGGCAATCCGGTAGTCAATGGCGATTCATGGCCTCACAGATATAAACAACTATAAGTCCGCTTCTATACGCCGTATGCGAATCTACGACATAGCAATTTGTAGCTTAAAACACGCCCCAACGAACCACCTTATACCGATCTGCGACGAACTTGCATAGTTTCGTCAAACATCGATCGTTTCGAGTGGAAAGCAATCCGGCCGTCAATGGTGATTCATGGCCTCACAGATATAAACAACAATAACTCCGTTTCTATTCGTCGTATGCAAATCTGCGACATAGCAATTTGTAGCATAAAACACGCCCCAACGAACCACCTTATACCGATCTGCGACGAACTTGCATAGTTTTGTCTAACATCGATCGTTTCGAGTGGAAAGCAATCCGGCCGTCAATGGTGATTCATGGACTCACAGATTTAAACAACTATAACTCCGCTTCTATTCGTCGAATGCAAATCTGCGACATAGCAATTTGTAGCTTAAAACACGACACATCGACCCACCTTGTGCCGATCTGCGACGAACTTGCATAGTTTCGTCAAACATCGATCGTTTCGAGTGGTAGGCAATCCGGCCGTCATTGGTGATTCATGGCCTCACAGATATAAACAACAATAACTCCGCTTCTATTCGTCGTATGCAAATCTGCGACATAGCAATTTGTAGCATAAAACACGCCCCAACGAACCACCTTATACCGATCTGCGACGAACTTGCATAGTTTTGTCAAACATCGATCGTTTCGAGTGGAAAGCAGTCCGGCCGTCAATGGTGATTCATGGCCTGACAGATATAAACAACTATAACTCCGCTTCTATTCGTCGAATAGAAATCTGCGACATAGCAATTTGTAGCTTAAAACACGCCCCAACGAACCACCTTATACCGATCTGCGACGAACTTGCATAGTTTTGTCAAACATCGATCGTTTCGAGTGGAAAGCAATCCGGCCGTCAATGGTGATTCATGGCCTCACAGATATAAACAACAATAACTCCGCTTCTATTCGTCGTATGCAAATCTGCGACATAGCAATTTGTAGCATATAACACGCCCCAACCAACCACCTTATACCGATCTGCGACGAACTTGCATAGTTTTGTCAAACATCGATCGTTTCGAGTGGAAAGCAATCCGGCCGTCAATGGTGATTCATGGCCTCACAGATTTAAACAACTATAACTCCGCTTCTATTCGCCGAATGCAAATCTGCGACATAGCAATTTGTAGCTTAAAACACGTCACATCGACCCACCTTGTGCCGATCTGCGACGAACTTGCATAGTTTCGTCAAACATCGATCGTTTCGAGTGGTAGGCAATCCGGCCGTCATTGGTGATTCATGGCCTCACAGATATAAACAACAATAACTCCGCTTCTATTCGTCGTATGCAAATCTGCGACATAGCAATTTGTAGCATAAAACACGCGCCAACGATCCACCTTATACCGATCTGCGACGAACTTGCATAGTTTTGTCAAACATCGATCGTTTCGAGTGGAAAGCAATCCGGCCGTCAATGGTGATTCATGGCCTCACAGATATAAACAACAATAACTCCGCTTCTATTCGTCGTATGCGAATATGCGACATAGCAATTTGTAGCTTAAAACACGTCACATCGACCCACCTTCTGCCGATCTGCGACGAACTTGCATGGTTTCGTCAAACGTCGATCGTTTCGAGTGGTAGGGAATCCGGCCGTCAATGTTGATTCATGGCCTCACAGATATAAACAACTATAACTCCGCTTCTATTCGTCGAATGCAAATCTGCGACATAGCAATTTGTAGCTTAAAACACGTCACATCGACCCACCTTGTGCCGATCTGCGACGAACTTGCATGGTTTCGTCAAACGTCGATCGTTTCGAGTGGTAGGGAATCCGGCCGTCAATGGTGATTCATGGCCTCACAGATATAAACAACTATACCTCCGCTTCTATTCGTCGAATGCAAATCTGCGACATAGCAATTTGTAGCTTAAAACACGTCACATCGACCCACCTTGTGCCGATCTGCGACGAACTTGCATAGTTTCGTCAAACATCGATCGTTTCGAGTGGTAGGCAATCCGGCCGTCATTGGTGATTCATGGCCTCACAGATATAAACAACAATAACTCCGCTTCTATTCGTCGTATGCGAATATGCGACATAGCAATTTGTAGCTTAAAACACGTCACATCGACCCACCTTCTGCCGATCTGCGACGAACTTGCATGGTGTCGTCAAACGTTGATCGTTTCGAGTGGTAGGGAATCCGGCCGTCAATGGTGATTCATGGCCTCACAGATATAAACAACTATAACTCCGCTTCTATTCGTCGAATGCAAATCTGCGACATAGCAATTTGTAGCTTAAAACACGTCACTTCGACCCACGTTGTGCCTATCTGCGACGAACTTGCATAGTTTCGTCAAACATCGATCGTTTCAAGTGGAAGGCAATCCGGCCGTCAATGGTGATTCATGGCCTCACAGATATAAACAACAATAATTCCGCTTCTATTCGTCGTATGCGAATATGCGACATAGCAATTTGTAGCTTAAAACACGTCACATCGACCCACCTTCGGCCGATCTGCGACGAACTTGCATGGTTTCGTCAAACGTCGATCGTTTCGAGTGGTAGGGAATCCGGCCGTCAATGGTGATTCACGGCCTCACAGATATAAACAACTATAACTCCGCTTCTATTCGTCGAATGCAAATCTGCGACCTAGCAATTTGTAGCTTAAAACACGCCCCAATGAACCACCTTATACCGATCTGCGACGAACTTGCATAGTTTCGTCAAACATCGATCGATTCTAGTGGAAAGCAATCCGGCCGTCAATGGTGATTCATGGCCAGACAGATATAAACAACTATAACTCCGCTTCTATTCGTCGAATGCAAATCTGCGACATAGCAATTTGTAGCATAAAACACGTCACATCGACCCACCTTGTGCCGATCTGCGACAAACTTGCATGGTTTCGTCAAACGTCGATCGTTTCGAGTGGTAGGGAATCCGGCCGTCAATGGTGATTCATGGCCTCACAGATATAAACCACAATAACTCCGTTCTATTCGTCGTATGCGAATCTGCGACATAGCAATTTGTAGCTTAAAACACGCCCTAACGAACCACCTTATACCGATCTGCGACGAACTTGCATAGTTTTGTCAAACATCGATCGTTTCGAGTGGAAAGCAATCCGGCCGTCAATGGTGATTCATGACCTGACAGATATAAACAATTATAACTCCGCTTCTATTCGTCGAATGCAAATCTGCGACATAGCAATTTGTAGCTTAAAACACGTTACATCGACCCACCTTGTGCCGATCTGCGACGAACTTGCATAGTTTCGTCAAACATTGATCGTTTCGAGTGGTAGGCAATCCGGCCGTCAATGGTGATTCATGGCCTCACAGATATAAACAACAATAACTCCGCTTCTATTCGTCGTATGCAAATCTGCGACATAGCAATTTGTAGCATAAAACACGCCCCAACGAACCACCTTATACCGATCTGCGACGAACTTGCATAGTTTCGTCAAACATCGATCGTTTCGACTGGAAAGCAATCCGGCCGTCAATGGTGATTCATGGCCTCACAGATATAAACAACTATAACTCCGCTTCTATTCGTCGAATGCAAATCTGCGACATAGCAATTTGTAGCTTAGAACACATCACATCGAACCACCTTGCGCCGATCTGCGACGAACTTGCATGGTTTCGTCAAACATCGATCGTTTCGAGTGGTAGGCAATCCGGCCGTCAATGGTGATTCATGGCCTCACAGATATAAACAACAATAACTCCGCTTCTATTCGTCGTATGCAAATCTGCGACATAGCAATTTGTAGCATAAAACACGCCCCAACGAACCACCTTATACCGATCTGCGACGAACTTGCATAGTTTTGTCAAACATCGATCGTTTCGAGTGGAAAGCAATCCGGCCGTCAATGGTGATTCATGGCCTGACAGATATAAACAACTATAACTCAGCTTCTATTCGTCGATTGCAAATTTGCGACATAGCGATTTGTAGCTTAAAACACGACACATCGACCCACCTCATGCCGATCTGCGACGTACTTGTATAGTTTCGTCAAACGACGATCGTTTCGAGTGGTAGGCAATCCGGTAGTCAATGGCGATTCATGGCCTCACAGATATAAACAACAATAACTCCGCTTCTATTCGTTGTATGCGAATCTGCGACCTAGAAATTTGTAGCTTAAAACACGCCCCAATGAACCACCTTATACCGATCTGCGACGAACTTGCATAGTTTCGTCAAACATCGATCGATTCTAGTGGAAAGCAATCCGGCCGTCAATGGTGATTCATGGCCAGACAGATATAAACAACTATAACTCCGCTTCTATTCGTCGAATGCAAATCTGCGACATAGCAATTTGTAGCATAAAACACGTCACATCGACCCACCTTGTGCCGATCTGCGACGAACTTGCATGGTTTCGTCAAACGTCGATCGTTTCGAGTGGTAGGGAATCCGGCCGTCAATGGTGATTCATGGTCTCACAGATATAAACAACAATAACTCCGCTTCTATTCGTCGTATGCGAATCTGCGACATAGCAATTTGTAGCTTAAAACAAGACACATCGGCCCACCTCATGCCGATCTGCGACGTACTTGTATAGTTTCGTCAAACGTCGATCGATTCGAGTGGTAGGCAATCCGGTAGTCAATGGCGATTCATGGCCTCACAGATATAAACAACTATAAGTCCGCTTCTATACGCCGTATGCGAATCTGCGACATAGCAATTTGTAGCTTAAAACACGCCCCAACGAACCACCTTATACCGATCTGCGACGGACTTGCATAGTTTCGTCAAACATCGATCGTTTCGAGTGGAAAGCAATCCGGCCGTCATTGGTGATTCATGGCCTCACAGATATAAACAACTATAACTCCGCTTCTATTCGTCGTATGCGAATCTGCGACCTAGCAATTTGTAGCTTAAAATACGCCCCAATGAACCACCTTATACCGATCTGCGACGAACTTGCATAGTTTTGTCAAACATCGATCGTTTCGAGTGGAAAGCAATCCGGCCGTCAATGGTGATTCATGGCCTCACAGATATAAACAACAATAACTCCGCTTCTATTCGTCGTATGCAAATCTGCGACATAGCAATTTGTAGCATAAAACACGCCCCAACGAACCACCTTATACCGATCTGCGACGAACTTGCATAGTTTTGTCAAACATCGATCGTTTCGAGTGGAAAGCAATCCGGCCGTCAATGGTGATTCATGGCCTCACAGATTTAAACAACAATAACTCCGCTTCTATTCGTCGTATGCGAATATGCGACATAGCAATTTGTAGCTTAAAACACGTCACATCGACCCACGTTGTGCCCATCTGCGACGAACTTGCATAGTTTCGTCAAACATCGATCGTTTCAAGTGGTAGGCAATCCGGCCGTCAATGGTGATTCATGGCCTCACAGATATAAACAACAATAACTCCGCTTCTATTCGTCGTATGCGAATATGCGACATAGCAATTTGTAGCTTAAAACACGTCACATCGACCCACCTTCGGCCGATCTGCGACGAACTTGCATGGTTTCGTCAAACGTCGATCGTTTCGAGTGGTAGGGAATCCGGCCGTCAATGGTGATTCATGGTCTCACAGATATAAACATCAATAACTCCGCTTCTATTCGTCGTATGCGAATCTGCGACATAGCAATTTGTAGCTTAAAACAAGACACATCGGCCCACCTCATGCCGATCTGCGACGTACTTGTATAGTTTCGTCAACCGTCGATCGATTCGAGTGGTAGGCAATCCGGTAGTCAATGGCGATTCATGGCCTCACAGATATAAAGAACTATAAGTCCGCTTCTATACGCCGTATGCGAATCTGCGACATAGCAATTTGTAGCTTAAAACACGCCCCAACGAACCACCTTATACCGATCTGCGACGAACTTGCATAGTTTTGTCTAACATCGATCGTTTCGAGTGGAAAGCAATCCGGCCGTCAATGGTGATTCATGGCCTCACAGATTTAAACAACTATAACTCCGCTTCTATTCGTCGAATGCAAATCTGCGACATAGCAATTTGTAGCTTAAAACACGACACATCGACCCACCTTGTGCCGATCTGCGACGCACTTGCATAGTTTCGTCAAACATCGATCGTTTCGAGTGGTAGGCAATCCGGCCGTCATTGGTGATTCATGGCCTCACAGATATAAACAACAATAACTCCGCTTCTATTCGTCGTATGCAAATCTGCGACATAGCAGTTTGTAGCATAAAACACGCCCCAACGAACCACCTTATACCGATCTGCGACGAACTTGCATAGTTTCGTCCAACATCGATCGTTTCGAGTGGAAAGCAATCCGGCCGTCAATGGTGATTCATGGCCTCACAGATATAAACAACTATAACTCCGCTTCTATTCGTCGAATGCAAATCTGCGACATAGCAATTTGTAGCTTAAAACACGTCACATCGAACCACCTTGCGCCGATCTGCGACGAACTTGCATGGTTTCGTCAAACATCGATCGTTTCGAGTGGTAGGGAATCCGACCGCCAATGGTGATTCATGGCCCCACAGATGTAAACAACTATAACTCCGCTTCTATTCGTCGAATGCAAATCTGCGACATAGCAATTTGTAGCTTAAAACACGTCACATCGACCCACCTTGTGCCGATCTGCGACGAACTTGCATAGTTTCGTCAAACATCGATCGTTTCGAGTGGTAGGCAATCCGGCCGTCATTGGTGATTCATGGCCTCACAGATATAAACAACTATAACTCCGCTTCTATTCGTCGTATGCGAATCTGCGACCTAGCAATTTGTAGCTTAAAACACGCCCCAATGAACCACCTTATACCGATCTGCGACGAACTTGCATAGTTTCGTCAAACATCGATCGATTCTAGTGGAAAGCAATCCGGCCGTCAACGGTGATTCATGGCCAGACAGATATAAACAACTATAACTCCGCTTCTATTCGTCGAATGCAAATCTGCGACATAGCAATTTGTAGCATAAAACACGTCACATCGACCCACCTTGTGCCGATCTGCGACGAACTTGCATAGTTTCGTCAAACATCGATCGTTTCGAGTGGTAGGCAATCCGGCCGTCATTGGTGATTCATGGCCTCACAGATATAAACAACTATAACTCCGCTTCTATTCGTCGTATGCGAATCTGCGACCTAGCAATTTGTAGCTTAAAACACGCCCCAATGAACCACCTTATACCGATCTGCGACGAACTTGCATAGTTTCGCCAAACATCGATCGATTCTAGTGGAAAGCAATCCGGCCGTCAACGGTGATTCATGGCCAGACAGATATAAACAACTATAACTCCGCTTCTATTCGTCGAATGCAAATCTGCGACATAGCAATTTGTAGCATAAAACACGTCACATCGACCCACCTTGTGCCGATCTGCGACGAACTTGCATGGTTTCGTCAAACGTCGATCGTTTCGAGTGGTAGGGAATCCGGCCGTCATTGGTGATTCATGGCCTCACAGATATAAACAACTATAACTCCGCTTCTATTCGTCGTATGCGAATCTGCGACATAGCAATTTGTAGCTTAAAACAAGACACATCGGCCCACCTCATGCCGATCTGCGACGTACTTGTATAGTTTCGTCAAACGTCGATCGATTCGAGTGGTAGGCAATCCGGTAGTCAATGGCGATTCATGGCCTCACAGATATAAACAACTATAAGTCCGCTTCTATACGCCGTATGCGAATCTGCGACATAGCAATTTGTAGCTTAAAACACGCCCCAACGAACCACCTTATACCGATCTGCGACGGACTTGCATAGTTTCGTCAAACATCGATCGTTTCGAGTGGAAAGCAATCCGGCCGTCAATGGTGATTCATGGCCTCACAGATATAAACAACGATAACTCCGCTTCTATTCGTCGTATGCAAATCTGCGACATAGCAATTTGTAGCATAAAACACGCCCCAACGAACCAGCTTATACCGATCTGCGACGAACTTGCATAGTTTCGTCCAACATCGATCGTTTCGAGTGGAAAGCAATCCGGCCGTCAATGGTGACTCATGGCCTCACAGATATAAACAACTATAACTCCGCTTCTATTCGTCGAATGCAAATCTGCGACATAGCAATTTGTAGCTTAAAACACGTCACATCGAACCACCTTGCGCCGATCTGCGACGAACTTGCATGGTTTCGTCAAACATCGATCGTTTCGAGTGGTAGGGAATCCGACCGTCAATGGTGATTCATGGCCTCACAGATGTAAACAACTATAACTCCGCTTCTATTCGTCGAATGCAAATCTGCGACATAGCAATTTGTAGCTTAAAACACGTCACATCGACCCACCTTGTGCCGATCTGCGACGAACTTGCATAGTTTCGTCAAACATCGATCGTTTCGAGTGGTAGGCAATCCGGCCGTCAATGGTGATTCATGGCCTCACAGATATAAACAACAATAACTCCGCTTCTATTCGTCGTATGCAAATCTGCGACATAGCAGTTTGTAGCATAAAACACGCCCCAACGAACCACCTTATACCGATCTGCGACGAACTTGCATAGTTTTGTCAAACATCGATCGTTTCGAGTGGAAAGCAATCCGGCCGTCAATGGTGATTCATGGCCTGACAGATATAAACAACTATAACTCAGCTTCTATTCGTCGATTGCAAATTTGCGACATAGCGATTTGTAGCTTAAAACACGACACATCGACCCACCTCATGCCGATCTGCGACGTACTTGTATAGTTTCGTCAAACGACGATCGTTTCGAGTGGTAGGCAATCCGGTAGTCAATGGCGATTCATGGCCTCACAGATATAAACAGCAATAACTCCGCTTCTATTCGTTGTATGCGAATCTGCGACCTAGAAATTTGTAGCTTAAAACACGCCCCAATGAACCACCTTATACCGATCTGCGACGAACTTGCATAGTTTCGTCAAACATCGATCGATTCTAGTGGAAAGCAATCCGGCCGTCAATGGTGATTCATGGCCTCACAGATATAAACAACAATAACTCCGCTTCTATTCGTCGTATGCGAATATGCGACATAGCAATTTGTAGCATAAAACACGTCACATCGACCCACCTTGTGCCGATCTGCGACGAACTTGCATGGTTTCGTCAAACGTCGATCGTTTCGAGTGGTAGGGAATCCGGCCGTCAATGGCGATTCATGGTCTCACAGATATAAACAACAATAACTCCGCTTCTATTCGTCGTATACGAATCTGCGACATAGCAATTTGTAGCTTAAAACAAGACACATCGGCCCACCTCATGCCGATCTGCGACGTACTTGTATAGTTTCGTCAAACGTCGATCGATTCGAGTGGTAGGCAATCCGGTAGTCAATGGCGATTCATGGCCTCACAGATATAAACAACTATAAGTCCGCTTCTATACGCCGTATGCGAATCTGCGACATAGCAATTTGTAGCTTAAAACACGCCCCAACGAACCACCTTATACCGATCTGCGACGGACTTGCATAGTTTCGTCAAACATCGATCGTTTCGAGTGGAAAGCAATCCGGCCGTCAATGGTGATTCATGGCCTCACAGATATAAACAACAATAACTCCGCTTCTATTCGTCGTATGCAAATCTGCGACATAGCAATTTGTAGCATAAAACACGCCCCAACGAACCACCTTATACCGATCTGCGACGAACTTGCATAGTTTCGTCCAACATCGATCGTTTCGAGTGGAAAGCAATCCGGCCGTCAATGGTGACTCATGGCCTCACAGATATAAACAACTATGACTCCGCTTCTATTCGTCGAATGCAAATCTGCGACATAGCAATTTGTAGCTTAAAACACGTCACATCGAACCACCTTGCGCCGATCTGCGACGAACTTGCATGGTTTCGTCAAACATCGATCGTTTCGAGTGGTAGGGAATCCGACCGTCAATGGTGATTCATGGCCTCACAGATGTAAACAACTATAACTCCGCTTCTATTCGTCGAATGCAAATCTGCGACATAGCAATTTGTAGCTTAAAACACGTCACATCGACCCACCTTCTGCCGATCTGCGACGAACTTGCATAGTTTCGTCAAACATCGATCGTTTCGAGTGGTAGGCAATCCGGCCGTCATTGGTGATTCATGGCCTCACAGATATAAACAACTATAACTCCGCTTCTATTCGTCGTATGCGAATCTGCGACCTAGCAATTTGTAGCTTAAAACACGCCCCAATGAACCACCTTATACCGATCTGCGACGAACTTGCATAGTTTCGTCAAACATCGATCGATTCTAGTGGAAAGCAATCCGGCCGTCAATGGTGATTCATGGCCAGACAGATATAAACAACTATAACTCCGCTTCTATTCGTCGAATGCAAATCTGCGACATAGCAATTTGTAGCTTAAAACACGCCCCAACGGACCACCTTATACCGATCTGCGACGAACTTGCATAGTTTTGTCAAACATCGATCGTTTCGAGTGGAAAGCAATCCGGCCGTCAATGGTGATTCATGGCCTCACAGATATAAACAACAATAACTCCGCTTCTATTCGTCGTATGCAAATCTGCGACATAGCAATTTGTAGCATAAAACACGCCCCAACGAACCACCTTATACCGATCTGCGACGAACTTGCATAGTTTTGTCAAACATCGATCGTTTCGAGTGGAAAGCAATCCGGCCGTCAATGGTGATTCATGGCCTCACAGATTTAAACAACAATAACTCCGCTTCTATTCGTCGTATGCGAATATGCGACATAGCAATTTGTAGCTTAAAACACGTCACATCGACCCACGTTGTGCCCATCTGCGACGAACTTGCATAGTTTCGTCAAACATCGATCGTTTCAAGTGGTAGGCAATCCGGCCGTCAATGGTGATTCATGGCCTCACAGATATAAACAACAATAACTCCGCTTCTATTCGTCGTATGCGAATATGCGACATAGCAATTTGTAGCTTAAAACACGTCACATCGACCCACCTTCGGCCGATCTGCGACGAACTTGCATGGTTTCGTCAAACGTCGATCGTTTCGAGTGGTAGGGAATCCGGCCGTCAATGGTGATTCATGGTCTCACAGATATAAACATCAATAACTCCGCTTCTATTCGTCGTATGCGAATCTGCGACATAGCAATTTGTAGCTTAAAACAAGACACATCGGCCCACCTCATGCCGATCTGCGACGTACTTGTATAGTTTCGTCAACCGTCGATCGATTCGAGTGGTAGGCAATCCGGTAGTCAATGGCGATTCATGGCCTCACAGATATAAAGAACTATAAGTCCGCTTCTATACGCCGTATGCGAATCTGCGACATAGCAATTTGTAGCTTAAAACACGCCCCAACGAACCACCTTATACCGATCTGCGACGAACTTGCATAGTTTTGTCTAACATCGATCGTTTCGAGTGGAAAGCAATCCGGCCGTCAATGGTGATTCATGGCCTCACAGATTTAAACAACTATAACTCCGCTTCTATTCGTCGAATGCAAATCTGCGACATAGCAATTTGTAGCTTAAAACACGACACATCGACCCACCTTGTGCCGATCTGCGACGCACTTGCATAGTTTCGTCAAACATCGATCGTTTCGAGTGGTAGGCAATCCGGCCGTCATTGGTGATTCATGGCCTCACAGATATAAACAACAATAACTCCGCTTCTATTCGTCGTATGCAAATCTGCGACATAGCAATTTGTAGCATAAAACACGCCCCAACGAACCACCTTATACCGATCTGCGACGAACTTGCATAGTTTCGTCCAACATCGATCGTTTCGAGTGGAAAGCAATCCGGCCGTCAATGGTGATTCATGGCCTCACAGATATAAACAACTATAACTCCGCTTCTATTCGTCGAATGCAAATCTGCGACATAGCAATTTGTAGCTTAAAACACGTCACATCGAACCACCTTGCGCCGATCTGCGACGAACTTGCATGGTTTCGTCAAACATCGATCGTTTCGAGTGGTAGGGAATCCGACCGCCAATGGTGATTCATGGCCTCACAGATGTAAACAACTATAACTCCGCTTCTATTCGTCGAATGCAAATCTGCGACATAGCAATTTGTAGCTTAAAACACGTCACATCGACCCACCTTGTGCCGATCTGCGACGAACTTGCATAGTTTCGTCAAACATCGATCGTTTCGAGTGGTAGGCAATCCGGCCGTCATTGGTGATTCATGGCCTCACAGATATAAACAACTATAACTCCGCTTCTATTCGTCGTATGCGAATCTGCGACCTAGCAATTTGTAGCTTAAAACACGACCCAATGAACCACCTTATACCGATCTGCGACGAACTTGCATAGTTTCGTCAAACATCGATCGATTCTAGTGGAAAGCAATCCGGCCGTCAACGGTGATTCATGGCCAGACAGATATAAACAACTATAACTCCGCTTCTATTCGTCGAATGCAAATCTGCGACATAGCAATTTGTAGCATAAAACACGTCACATCGACCCACCTTGTGCCGATCTGCGACGAACTTGCATAGTTTCGTCAAACATCGATCGTTTCGAGTGGTAGGCAATCCGGCCGTCATTGGTGATTCATGGCCTCACAGATATAAACAACTATAACTCCGCTTCTATTCGTCGTATGCGAATCTGCGACCTAGCAATTTGTAGCTTAAAACACGCCCCAATGAACCACCTTATACCGATCTGCGACGAACTTGCATAGTTTCGTCAAACATCGATCGATTCTAGTGGAAAGCAATCCGGCCGTCAACGGTGATTCATGGCCAGACAGATATAAACAACTATAACTCCGCTTCTATTCGTCGAATGCAAATCTGCGACATAGCAATTTGTAGCATAAAACACGTCACATCGACCCACCTTGTGCCGATCTGCGACGAACTTGCATGGTTTCGTCAAACGTCGATCGTTTCGAGTGGTAGGGAATCCGGCCGTCATTGGTGATTCATGGCCTCACAGATATAAACAACTATAACTCCGCTTCTATTCGTCGTATGCGAATCTGCGACATAGCAATTTGTAGCTTAAAACAAGACACATCGGCCCACCTCATGCCGATCTGCGACGTACTTGTATAGTTTCGTCAAACGTCGATCGATTCGAGTGGTAGGCAATCCGGTAGTCAATGGCGATTCATGGCCTCACAGATATAAACAACTATAAGTCCGCTTCTATACGCCGTATGCGAATCTGCGACATAGCAATTTGTAGCTTAAAACACGCCCCAACGAACCACCTTATACCGATCTGCGACGGACTTGCATAGTTTCGTCAAACATCGATCGTTTCGAGTGGAAAGCAATCCGGCCGTCAATGGTGATTCATGGCCTCACAGATATAAACAACAATAACTCCGCTTCTATTCGTCGTATGCAAATCTGCGACATAGCAATTTGTAGCATAAAACACGCCCCAACGAACCACCTTATACCGATCTGCGACGAACTTGCATAGTTTCGTCCAACATCGATCGTTTCGAGTGGAAAGCAATCCGGCCGTCAATGGTGACTCATGGCCTCACAGATATAAACCACAATAACTCCGTTCTATTCGTCGTATGCGAATCTGCGACATAGCAATTTGTAGCTTAAAACACGCCCTAACGAACCACCTTATACCGATCTGCGACGAACTTGCATAGTTTTGTCAAACATCGATCGTTTCGAGTGGAAAGCAATCCGGCCGTCAATGGTGATTCATGACCTGACAGATATAAACAATTATAACTCCGCTTCTATTCGTCGAATGCAAATCTGCGACATAGCAATTTGTAGCTTAAAACACGTTACATCGACCCACCTTGTGCCGATCTGCGACGAACTTGCATGGTTTCGTCAAACGTCGATCGTTTCGAGTGGTAGGGAATCCGGCCGTCAATGGTGATTCATGGCCTGACAGATATAAACAACTATACCTCCGCTTCTATTCGTCGAATGCAAATCTGCGACATAGCAATTTGTAGCTTAAAACACGTCACATCGACCCACCTTGTGCCGATCTGCGACGAACTTGCATAGTTTCGTCAAACATCGATCGTTTCGAGTGGTAGGCAATCCGGCCGTCATTGGTGATTCATGGCCTCACAGATATATACAACAATAACTCCGCTTCTATTCGTCGTATGCAAATCTGCGACATAGCAATTTGTAGTATAAAACACGCCCCAACGAACCACCTTATACCGATCTGCGACGAACTTGCATAGTTTTGTCAAACATCGATCGTTTCGAGTGGAAAGCAGTCCGGCCGTCAATGGTGATTCATGGCCTGACAGATATAAACAACTATAACTCCGCTTCTATTCGTCGAATGCAAATCTGCGACATAGCAATTTGTAGCTTAAAACACGCCCCAACGAACCACCTTATACCGATCTGCGACGAACTTGCATAGTTTTGTCAAACATCGATCGTTTCGAGTGGAAAGCAATCCGGCCGTCAATGGTGATTCATGGCCTCACAGATATAAACAACAATAACTCCGCTTCTATTCGTCGTATGCAAATCTGCGACATAGCAATTTGTAGCATATAACACGCCCCAACCAACCACCTTATACCGATCTGCGACGAACTTGCATAGTTTTGTCAAACATCGATCGTTTCGAGTGGAAAGCAATCCGGCCGTCAATGGTGATTCATGGCCTCACAGATATAAACAACTATAACTCCGCTTCTATTCGCCGAATGCAAATCTGCGACATAGCAATTTGTAGCTTAAAACACGTCACATCGACCCACCTTGTGCCGATCTGCGACGAACTTGCATAGTTTCGTCAAACATCGATCGTTTCGAGTGGTAGGCAATCCGGCCGTCATTGGTGATTCATGGCCTCACAGATATAAACAACAATAACTCCGCTTCTATTCGTCGTATGCAAATCTGCGACATAGCAATTTGTAGCATAAAACACGCGCCAACGATCCACCTTATACCGATCTGCGACGAACTTGCATAGTTTTGTCAAACATCGATCGTTTCGAGTGGTAGGGAATCCGACCGTCAATGGTGATTCATGGCCTCACAGATGTAAACAACTATAACTCCGCTTCTATTCGTCGAATGCAAATCTGCGACATAGCAATTTGTAGCTTAAAACACGTCACATCGAACCACCTTGCGCCGATCTGCGACGAACTTGCATGGTTTCGTCAAACATCGATCGTTTCGAGTGGTAGGGAATCCGACCGTCAATGGTGATTCATGGCCTCACAGATGTAAACAACTATAACTCCGCTTCTATTCGTCGAATGCAAATCTGCGACATAGCAATTTGTAGCTTAAAACACGTCACATCGACCCACCTTGTGCCGATCTGCGACGAACTTGCATAGTTTCGTCAAACATCGATCGTTTCGAGTGGTAGGCAATCCGGCCGTCAATGGTGATTCATGGCCTCACAGATATAAACAACAATAACTCCGCTTCTATTCGTCGTATGCGAATCTGCGACCTAGCAATTTGTAGCTTAAAACACGCCCCAATGAACCACCTTATACCGATCTGCGACGAACTTGCATAGTTTCGTCAAACATCGATCGATTCTAGTGGAAAGCAATCCGGCCGTCAATGGTGATTCATGGCCAGACAGATATAAACAACTATAACTCCGCTTCTATTCGTCGAATGCAAATCTGCGACATAGCAATTTGTAGCTTAAAACACGCCCCAACGGACCACCTTATACCGATCTGCGACGAACTTGCATAGTTTTGTCAAACATCGATCGTTTCGAGTGGAAAGCAATCCGGCCGTCAATGGTGATTCATGGCCTCACAGATATAAACAACAATAACTCCGCTTCTATTCGTCGTATGCAAATCTGCGACATAGCAATTTGTAGCATAAAACACGCCCCAACGAACCACCTTATACCGATCTGCGACGAACTTGCATAGTTTTGTCAAACATCGATCGTTTCGAGTGGAAAGCAATCCGGCCGTCAATGGTGATTCATGGCCTCACAGATTTAAACAACAATAACTCCGCTTCTATTCGTCGTATGCGAATATGCGACATAGCAATTTGTAGCTTAAAACACGTCACATCGACCCACGTTGTGCCCATCTGCGACGAACTTGCATAGTTTCGTCAAACATCGATCGTTTCAAGTGGTAGGCAATCCGGCCGTCAATGGTGATTCATGGCCTCACAGATATAAACAACAATAACTCCGCTTCTATTCGTCGTATGCGAATATGCGACATAGCAATTTGTAGCTTAAAACACGTCACATCGACCCACCTTCGGCCGATCTGCGACGAACTTGCATGGTTTCGTCAAACGTCGATCGTTTCGAGTGGTAGGGAATCCGGCCGTCAATGGTGATTCATGGTCTCACAGATATAAACATCAATAACTCCGCTTCTATTCGTCGTATGCGAATCTGCGACATAGCAATTTGTAGCTTAAAACAAGACACATCGGCCCACCTCATGCCGATCTGCGACGTACTTGTATAGTTTCGTCAACCGTCGATCGATTCGAGTGGTAGGCAATCCGGTAGTCAATGGCGATTCATGGCCTCACAGATATAAAGAACTATAAGTCCGCTTCTATACGCCGTATGCGAATCTGCGACATAGCAATTTGTAGCTTAAAACACGCCCCAACGAACCACCTTATACCGATCTGCGACGAACTTGCATAGTTTTGTCTAACATCGATCGTTTCGAGTGGAAAGCAATCCGGCCGTCAATGGTGATTCATGGCCTCACAGATTTAAACAACTATAACTCCGCTTCTATTCGTCGAATGCAAATCTGCGACATAGCAATTTGTAGCTTAAAACACGACACATCGACCCACCTTGTGCCGATCTGCGACGCACTTGCATAGTTTCGTCAAACATCGATCGTTTCGAGTGGTAGGCAATCCGGCCGTCATTGGTGATTCATGGCCTCACAGATATAAACAACAATAACTCCGCTTCTATTCGTCGTATGCAAATCTGCGACATAGCAATTTGTAGCATAAAACACGCCCCAACGAACCACCTTATACCGATCTGCGACGAACTTGCATAGTTTCGTCCAACATCGATCGTTTCGAGTGGAAAGCAATCCGGCCGTCAATGGTGATTCATGGCCTCACAGATATAAACAACTATAACTCCGCTTCTATTCGTCGAATGCAAATCTGCGACATAGCAATTTGTAGCTTAAAACACGTCACATCGAACCACCTTGCGCCGATCTGCGACGAACTTGCATGGTTTCGTCAAACATCGATCGTTTCGAGTGGTAGGGAATCCGACCGCCAATGGTGATTCATGGCCTCACAGATGTAAACAACTATAACTCCGCTTCTATTCGTCGAATGCAAATCTGCGACATAGCAATTTGTAGCTTAAAACACGTCACATCGACCCACCTTGTGCCGATCTGCGACGAACTTGCATAGTTTCGTCAAACATCGATCGTTTCGAGTGGTAGGCAATCCGGCCGTCATTGGTGATTCATGGCCTCACAGATATAAACAACTATAACTCCGCTTCTATTCGTCGTATGCGAATCTGCGACCTAGCAATTTGTAGCTTAAAACACGCCCCAATGAACCACCTTATACCGATCTGCGACGAACTTGCATAGTTTCGTCAAACATCGATCGATTCTAGTGGAAAGCAATCCGGCCGTCAACGGTGATTCATGGCCAGACAGATATAAACAACTATAACTCCGCTTCTATTCGTCGAATGCAAATCTGCGACATAGCAATTTGTAGCATAAAACACGTCACATCGACCCACCTTGTGCCGATCTGCGACGAACTTGCATAGTTTCGTCAAACATCGATCGTTTCGAGTGGTAGGCAATCCGGCCGTCATTGGTGATTCATGGCCTCACAGATATAAACAACTATAACTCCGCTTCTATTCGTCGTATGCGAATCTGCGACCTAGCAATTTGTAGCTTAAAACACGCCCCAATGAACCACCTTATACCGATCTGCGACGAACTTGCATAGTTTCGTCCAACATCGATCGATTCTAGTGGAAAGCAATCCGGCCGTCAACGGTGATTCATGGCCAGACAGATATAAACAACTATAACTCCGCTTCTATTCGTCGAATGCAAATCTGCGACATAGCAATTTGTAGCATAAAACACGTCACATCGACCCACCTTGTGCCGATCTGCGACGAACTTGCATGGTTTCGTCAAACGTCGATCGTTTCGAGTGGTAGGGAATCCGGCCGTCATTGGTGATTCATGGCCTCACAGATATAAACAACTATAACTCCGCTTCTATTCGTCGTATGCGAATCTGCGACATAGCAATTTGTAGCTTAAAACAAGACACATCGGCCCACCTCATGCCGATCTGCGACGTACTTGTATAGTTTCGTCAAACGTCGATCGATTCGAGTGGTAGGCAATCCGGTAGTCAATGGCGATTCATGGCCTCACAGATATAAACAACTATAAGTCCGCTTCTATACGCCGTATGCGAATCTGCGACATAGCAATTTGTAGCTTAAAACACGCCCCAACGAACCACCTTATACCGATCTGCGACGGACTTGCATAGTTTCGTCAAACATCGATCGTTTCGAGTGGAAAGCAATCCGGCCGTCAATGGTGATTCATGGCCTCACAGATATAAACAACAATAACTCCGCTTCTATTCGTCGTATGCAAATCTGCGACATAGCAATTTGTAGCATAAAACACGCCCCAACGAACCACCTTATACCGATCTGCGACGAACTTGCATAGTTTCGTCCAACATCGATCGTTTCGAGTGGAAAGCAATCCGGCCGTCAATGGTGACTCATGGCCTCACAGATATAAACCACAATAACTCCGTTCTATTCGTCGTATGCGAATCTGCGACATAGCAATTTGTAGCTTAAAACACGCCCTAACGAACCACCTTATACCGATCTGCGACGAACTTGCATAGTTTTGTCAAACATCGATCGTTTCGAGTGGAAAGCAATCCGGCCGTCAATGGTGATTCATGACCTGACAGATATAAACAATTATAACTCCGCTTCTATTCGTCGAATGCAAATCTGCGACATAGCAATTTGTAGCTTAAAACACGTTACATCGACCCACCTTGTGCCGATCTGCGACGAACTTGCATGGTTTCGTCAAACGTCGATCGTTTCGAGTGGTAGGGAATCCGGCCGTCAATGGTGATTCATGGCCTGACAGATATAAACAACTATACCTCCGCTTCTATTCGTCGAATGCAAATCTGCGACATAGCAATTTGTAGCTTAAAACACGTCACATCGACCCACCTTGTGCCGATCTGCGACGAACTTGCATAGTTTCGTCAAACATCGATCGTTTCGAGTGGTAGGCAATCCGGCCGTCATTGGTGATTCATGGCCTCACAGATATATACAACAATAACTCCGCTTCTATTCGTCGTATGCAAATCTGCGACATAGCAATTTGTAGTATAAAACACGCCCCAACGAACCACCTTATACCGATCTGCGACGAACTTGCATAGTTTTGTCAAACATCGATCGTTTCGAGTGGAAAGCAGTCCGGCCGTCAATGGTGATTCATGGCCTGACAGATATAAACAACTATAACTCCGCTTCTATTCGTCGAATGCAAATCTGCGACATAGCAATTTGTAGCTTAAAACACGCCCCAACGAACCACCTTATACCGATCTGCGACGAACTTGCATAGTTTTGTCAAACATCGATCGTTTCGAGTGGAAAGCAATCCGGCCGTCAATGGTGATTCATGGCCTCACAGATATAAACAACAATAACTCCGCTTCTATTCGTCGTATGCAAATCTGCGACATAGCAATTTGTAGCATATAACACGCCCCAACCAACCACCTTATACCGATCTGCGACGAACTTGCATAGTTTTGTCAAACATCGATCGTTTCGAGTGGAAAGCAATCCGGCCGTCAATGGTGATTCATGGCCTCACAGATTTAAACAACTATAACTCCGCTTCTATTCGCCGAATGCAAATCTGCGACATAGCAATTTGTAGCTTAAAACACGTCACATCGACCCACCTTGTGCCGATCTGCGACGAACTTGCATAGTTTCGTCAAACATCGATCGTTTCGAGTGGTAGGCAATCCGGCCGTCATTGGTGATTCATGGCCTCACAGATATAAACAACAATAACTCCGCTTCTATTCGTCGTATGCAAATCTGCGACATAGCAATTTGTAGCATAAAACACGCGCCAACGATCCACCTTATACCGATCTGCGACGAACTTGCATAGTTTTGTCAAACATCGATCGTTTCGAGTGGTAGGGAATCCGACCGTCAATGGTGATTCATGGCCTCACAGATGTAAACAACTATAACTCCGCTTCTATTCGTCGAATGCAAATCTGCGACATAGCAATTTGTAGCTTAAAACACGTCACATCGAACCACCTTGCGCCGATCTGCGACGAACTTGCATGGTTTCGTCAAACATCGATCGTTTCGAGTGGTAGGGAATCCGACCGTCAATGGTGATTCATGGCCTCACAGATGTAAACAACTATAACTCCGCTTCTATTCGTCGAATGCAAATCTGCGACATAGCAATTTGTAGCTTAAAACACGTCACATCGACCCACCTTGTGCCGATCTGCGACGAACTTGCATAGTTTCGTCAAACATCGATCGTTTCGAGTGGTAGGCAATCCGGCCGTCAATGGTGATTCATGGCCTCACAGATATAAACAACAATAACTCCGCTTCTATTCGTCGTATGCAAATCTGCGACATAGCAATTTGTAGCATAAAACACGCCCCAACGAACCACCTTATACCGATCTGCGACGAACTTGCATAGTTTTGTCAAACATCGATCGTTTCGAGTGGAAAGCAATCCGGCCGTCAATGGTGATTCATGGCCTGACAGATATAAACAACTATAACTCAGCTTCTATTCGTCGATTGCAAATTTGCGACATAGCGATTTGTAGCTTAAAACACGACACATCGACCCACCTCATGCCGATCTGCGACGTACTTGTATAGTTTCGTCAAACGACGATCGTTTCGAGTGGTAGGCAATCCGGTAGTCAATGGCGATTCATGGCCTCACAGATATAAACAGCAATAACTCCGCTTCTATTCGTTGTATGCGAATCTGCGACCTAGAAATTTGTAGCTTAAAACACGCCCCAATGAACCACCTTATACCGATCTGCGACGAACTTGCATAGTTTCGTCAAACATCGATCGATTCTAGTGGTAGGCAATCCGGCCGTCATTGGTGATTCATGGCCTCACAGATATATACAACAATAACTCCGCTTCTATTCGTCGTATGCAAATCTGCGACATAGCAATTTGTAGTATAAAACACGCCCCAACGAACCACCTTATACCGATCTGCGACGAACTTGCATGGTTTCGTCAAACGTCGATCGTTTCGAGTGGTAGGGAATCCGGCCGTCAATGGTGATTCATGGCCTCACAGATATAAACCACAATAACTCCGTTCTATTCGTCGAATGCAAATCTGCGACATAGCAATTTGTAGCTTAAAACACGTCACATCGACCCACCTTCGGCCGATCTGCGACGAACTTGCATGGTTTCGTCAAACGTCGATCGTTTCGAGTGGTAGGGAATCCGGCCGTCAATGGTGATTCACGGCCTCACAGATATAAACAACTATAACTCCGCTTCTATTCGTCGAATGCAAATCTGCGACCTAGCAATTTGTAGCTTAAAACACGCCCCAATGAACCACCTTATACCGATCTGCGACGAACTTGCATAGTTTCGTCAAACATCGATCGATTCTAGTGGAAAGCAATCCGGCCGTCAATGGTGATTCATGGCCAGACAGATATAAACAACTATAACTCCGCTTCTATTCGTCGAATGCAAATCTGCGACATAGCAATTTGTAGCATAAAACACGTCACATCGACCCACCTTGTGCCGATCTGCGACGAACTTGCATGGTTTCGTCAAACGTCGATCGTTTCGAGTGGTAGGGAATCCGGCCGTCAATGGTGATTCATGGCCTCACAGATATAAACCACAATAACTCCGTTCTATTCGTCGTATGCGAATCTGCGACATAGCAATTTGTAGCTTAAAACACGCCCTAACGAACCACCTTATACCGATCTGCGACGAACTTGCATAGTTTTGACAAACATCGATCGTTTCGAGTGGAAAGCAATCCGGCCGTCAATGGTGATTCATGACCTGACAGATATAAACAATTATAACTCCGCTTCTATTCGTCGAATGCAAATCTGCGACATAGCAATTTGTAGCTTAAAACACGATACATCGACCCACCTTGTGCCGATCTGCGACGAACTTGCATGGTTTCGTCAAACGTCGATCGTTTCGAGTGGTAGGGAATCCGGCCGTCAATGGTGATTCATGGCCTCACAGATATAAACAACTATACCTCCGCTTCTATTCGTCGAATGCAAATCTGCGACATAGCAATTTGTAGCTTAAAACACGTCACATCGACCCACCTTGTGCCGATCTGCGACGAACTTGCATAGTTTCGTCAAACATCGATCGTTTCGAGTGGTAGGCAATCCGGCCGTCATTGGTGATTCATGGCCTCACAGATATATACAACAATAACTCCGCTTCTATTCGTCGTATGCAAATCTGCGACATAGCAATTTGTAGTATAAAACACGCCCCAACGAACCACCTTATACCGATCTGCGACGAACTTGCATAGTTTTGTCAAACATCCATCGTTTCGAGTGGAAAGCAATCCGGCCGTCAATGGTGATTCATGGCCTCACAGATATAAACAACAATAACTCCGCTTCTATTCGTCGTATGCGAATATGCGACATAGCAATTTGTAGCTTAAAACACGCCACATCGAACCACCTTGTGCCGATCTGCGACGAACTTGCATAGTTTCGTCAAACATCGATCGTTTCGAGTGGTAGGGAATCCGGCCGTCAATGGTGATTCATGGCCTCACAGATATAAACCACAATAACTCCGTTCTATTCGTCGTATGCGAATCTGCGACATAGCAATTTGTAGCTTAAAACATGCCCTAACGAACCACCTTATACCGATCTGCGACGAACTTGCATAGTTTTGTCAAACATCGATCGATTCGAGTGGAAAGCAATCCGGCCGTCAATGGTGATTCATGACCTGACAGATATAAACAATTATAACTCCGCTTCTATTCGTCGAATGCAAATCTGCGACATAGCAATTTGTAGCTTAAAACACGTTACATCGACCCACCTTGTGCCGATCTGCGACGAACTTGCATGGTTTCGTCAAACGTCGATCGTTTCGAGTGGTAGGGAATCCGGCCGTCAATGGTGATTCATGGCCTGACAGATATAAACAACTATACCTCCGCTTCTATTCGTCGAATGCAAATCTGCGACATAGCAATTTGTAGCTTAAAACACGTCACATCGACCCACCTTGTGCCGATCTGCGACGAACTTGCATAGTTTCGTCAAACATCGATCGTTTCGAGTGGTAGGCAATCCGGCCGTCATTGGTGATTCATGGCCTCACAGATATATACAACAATAACTCCGCTTCTATTCGTCGTATGCAAATCTGCGACATAGCAATTTGTAGTATAAAACACGCCCCAACGAACCACCTTATACCGATCTGCGACGAACTTGCATAGTTTTGTCAAACATCGATCGTTTCGAGTGGAAAGCAGTCCGGCCGTCAATGGTGATTCATGGCCTGACAGATATAAACAACTATAACTCCGCTTCTATTCGTCGAATGCAAATCTGCGACATAGCAATTTGTAGCTTAAAACACGCCCCAACGAACCACCTTATACCGATCTGCGACGAACTTGCATAGTTTTGTCAAACATCGATCGTTTCGAGTGGAAAGCAATCCGGCCGTCAATGGTGATTCATGGCCTCACAGATATAAACAACAATAACTCCGCTTCTATTCGTCGTATGCAAATCTGCGACATAGCAATTTGTAGCATATAACACGCCCCAACCAACCACCTTATACCGATCTGCGACGAACTTGCATAGTTTTGTCAAACATCGATCGTTTCGAGTGGAAAGCAATCCGGCCGTCAATGGTGATTCATGGCCTCACAGATTTAAACAACTATAACTCCGCTTCTATTCGCCGAATGCAAATCTGCGACATAGCAATTTGTAGCTTAAAACACGTCACATCGACCCACCTTGTGCCGATCTGCGACGAACTTGCATAGTTTCGTCAAACATCGATCGTTTCGAGTGGTAGGCAATCCGGCCGTCATTGGTGATTCATGGCCTCACAGATATAAACAGCAATAACTCCGCTTCTATTCGTCGTATGCAAATCTGCGACATAGCAATTTGTAGCATAAAACACGCGCCAACGATCCACCTTATACCGATCTGCGACGAACTTGCATAGTTTTGTCAAACATCGATCGTTTCGAGTGGAAAGCAATCCGGCCGTCAATGGTGATTCATGGCCTCACAGATATAAACAACAATAACTCCGCTTCTATTCGTCGTATGCGAATATGCGACATAGCAATTTGTAGCTTAAAACACGTCACATCGACCCACCTTCTGCCGATCTGCGACGAACTTGCATGGTTTCGTCAAACGTCGATCGTTTCGAGTGGTAGGGAATCCGGCCGTCAATGTTGATTCATGGCCTCACAGATATAAACAACTATAACTCCGCTTCTATTCGTCGAATGCAAATCTGCGACATAGCAATTTGTAGCTTAAAACACGTCACATCGACCCACCTTGTGCCGATCTGCGACGAACTTGCATGGTTTCGTCAAACGTCGATCGTTTCGAGTGGTAGGGAATCCGGCCGTCAATGGTGATTCATGGCCTCACAGATATAAACAACTATACCTCCGCTTCTATTCGTCGAATGCAAATCTGCGACATAGCAATTTGTAGCTTAAAACACGTCACATCGACCCACCTTGTGCCGATCTGCGACGAACTTGCATAGTTTCGTCAAACATCGATCGTTTCGAGTGGTAGGCAATCCGGCCGTCATTGGTGATTCATGGCCTCACAGATATAAACAACAATAACTCCGCTTCTATTCGTCGTATGCGAATATGCGACATAGCAATTTGTAGCTTAAAACACGTCACATCGACCCACCTTCTGCCGATCTGCGACGAACTTGCATGGTTTCGTCAAACGTTGATCGTTTCGAGTGGTAGGGAATCCGGCCGTCAATGGTGATTCATGGCCTCACAGATATAAACAACTATAACTCCGCTTCTATTCGTCGAATGCAAATCTGCGACATAGCAATTTGTAGCTTAAAACACGTCACTTCGACCCACGTTGTGCCTATCTGCGACGAACTTGCATAGTTTCGTCAAACATCGATCGTTTCAAGTGGAAGGCAATCCGGCCGTCAATGGTGATTCATGGCCTCACAGATATAAACAACAATAACTCCGCTTCTATTCGTCGTATGCGAATATGCGACATAGCAATTTGTAGCTTAAAACACGTCACATCGACCCACCTTCGGCCGATCTGCGACGAACTTGCATGGTTTCGTCAAACGTCGATCGTTTCGAGTGGTAGGGAATCCGGCCGTCAATGGTGATTCACGGCCTCACAGATATAAACAACTATAACTCCGCTTCTATTCGTCGAATGCAAATCTGCGACCTAGCAATTTGTAGCTTAAAACACGCCCCAATGAACCACCTTATACCGATCTGCGACGAACTTGCATAGTTTCGTCAAACATCGATCGATTCTAGTGGAAAGCAATCCGGCCGTCAATGGTGATTCATGGCCAGACAGATATAAACAACTATAACTCCGCTTCTATTCGTCGAATGCAAATCTGCGACATAGCAATTTGTAGCATAAAACACGTCACATCGACCCACCTTGTGCCGATCTGCGACGAACTTGCATGGTTTCGTCAAACGTCGATCGTTTCGAGTGGTAGGGAATCCGGCCGTCAATGGTGATTCATGGCCTCACAGATATAAACCACAATAACTCCGTTCTATTCGTCGTATGCGAATCTGCGACATAGCAATTTGTAGCTTAAAACACGCCCTAACGAACCACCTTATACCGATCTGCGACGAACTTGCATAGTTTTGTCAAACATCGATCGTTTCGAGTGGAAAGCAATCCGGCCGTCAATGGTGATTCATGACCTGACAGATATAAACAATTATAACTCCGCTTCTATTCGTCGAATGCAAATCTGCGACATAGCAATTTGTAGCTTAAAACACGTTACATCGACCCACCTTGTGCCGATCTGCGACGTTCTTGTATAGTTTCGTCAAACGACGATCGTTTCGAGTGGTAGGCAATCCGGTAGTCAATGGCGATTCATGGCCTCACAGATATAAACAACAGTAACTCCGCTTCTATTCGTTGTATGCGAATCTGCGACCTAGAAATTTGTAGCTTAAAACACGCCCCAATGAACCACCTTATACCGATCTGCGACGAACTTGCATAGTTTCGTCAAACATCGATCGATTCTAGTGGAAAGCAATCCGGCCGTCAATGGTGATTCATGGCCAGACAGATATAAACAACTATAACTCCGCTTCTATTCGTCGAATGCAAATCTGCGACATAGCAATTTGTAGCATAAAACACGTCACATCGACCCACCTTGTGCCGATCTGCGACGAACTTGCATGGTTTCGTCAAACGTCGATCGTTTCGAGTGGTAGGGAATCCGGCCGTCAATGGTGATTCATGGTCTCACAGATATAAACAACAATAACTCCGCTTCTATTCGTCGTATGCGAATCTGCGACATAGCAATTTGTAGCTTAAAACAAGACACATCGGCCCACCTCATGCCGATCTGCGACGTACTTGTATAGTTTCGTCAAACGTCGATCGATTCGAGTGGTAGGCAATCCGGTAGTCAATGGCGATTCATGGCCTCACAGATATAAACAACTATAAGTCCGCTTCTATACGCCGTATGCGAATCTGCGACATAGCAATTTGTAGCTTAAAACACGCCCCAACGAACCACCTTATACCGATCTGCGACGGACTTGCATAGTTTCGTCAAACATCGATCGTTTCGAGTGGAAAGCAATCCGGCCGTCAATGGTGATTCATGGCCTCACAGATATAAACAACAATAACTCCGCTTCTATTCGTCGTATGCAAATCTGCGTCATAGCAATTTGTAGCATAAAACACGCCCCAACGAACCACCTTATACCGATCTGCGACGAACTTGCATAGTTTCGTCCAACATCGATCGTTTCGAGTGGAAAGCAATCCGGCCGTCAATGGTGACTCATGGCCTCACAGATATAAACAACTATAACTCCGCTTCTATTCGTCGAATGCAAATCTGCGACATAGCAATTTGTAGCTTAAAACACGTCACATCGAACCACCTTGCGCCGATCTGCGACGAACTTGCATGGTTTCGTCAAACATCGATCGTTTCGAGTGGTAGGGAATCCGACCGTCAATGGTGATTCATGGCCTCACAGATGTAAACAACTATAACTCCGCTTCTATTCGTCGAATGCAAATCTGCGACATAGCAATTTGTAGCTTAAAACACGTCACATCGACCCACCTTGTGCCGATCTGCGACGAACTTGCATAGTTTCGTCAAACATCGATCGTTTCGAGTGGTAGGCAATCCGGCCGTCATTGGTGATTCATGGCCTCACAGATATAAACAACTATAACTCCGCTTCTATTCGTCGTATGCGAATCTGCGACCTAGATATTTGTAGCTTAAAACACGCCCCAATGAACCACCTTATACCGATCTGCGACGAACTTGCATAGTTTCGTCAAACATCGATCGATTCTAGTGGAAAGCAATCCGGCCGTCAATGGTGATTCATGGCCAGACAGATATAAACAACTATAACTCCGCTTCTATTCGTCGAATGCAAATCTGCGACATAGCAATTTGTAGCTTAAAACACGCCCCAACGGACCACCTTATACCGATCTGCGACGAACTTGCATAGTTTTGTCAAACATCGATCGTTTCGAGTGGAAAGCAATCCGGCCGTCAATGGTGATTCATGGCCTCACAGATATAAACAACAATAACTCCGCTTCTATTCGTCGTATGCAAATCTGCGACATAGCAATTTGTAGCATAAAACACGCCCCAACGAACCACCTTATACCGATCTGCGACGAACTTGCATAGTTTTGTCAAACATCGATCGTTTCGAGTGGAAAGCAATCCGGCCGTCAATGGTGATTCATGGCCTCACAGATTTAAACAACAATAACTCCGCTTCTATTCGTCGTATGCGAATATGCGACATAGCAATTTGTAGCTTAAAACACGTCACATCGACCCACGTTGTGCCCATCTGCGACGAACTTGCATAGTTTCGTCAAACATCGATCGTTTCAAGTGGTAGGCAATCCGGCCGTCAATGGTGATTCATGGCCTCACAGATATAAACAACAATAACTCCGCTTCTATTCGTCGTATGCGAATATGCGACATAGCAATTTGTAGCTTAAAACACGTCACATCGACCCACCTTCGGCCGATCTGCGACGAACTTGCATGGTTTCGTCAAACGTCGATCGTTTCGAGTGGTAGGGAATCCGGCCGTCAATGGTGATTCATGGTCTCACAGATATAAACATCAATAACTCCGCTTCTATTCGTCGTATGCGAATCTGCGACATAGCAATTTGTAGCTTAAAACAAGACACATCGGCCCACCTCATGCCGATCTGCGACGTACTTGTATAGTTTCGTCAACCGTCGATCGATTCGAGTGGTAGGCAATCCGGTAGTCAATGGCGATTCATGGCCTCACAGATATAAAGAACTATAAGTCCGCTTCTATACGCCGTATGCGAATCTGCGACATAGCAATTTGTAGCTTAAAACACGCCCCAACGAACCACCTTATACCGATCTGCGACGAACTTGCATAGTTTTGTCTAACATCGATCGTTTCGAGTGGAAAGCAATCCGGCCGTCAATGGTGATTCATGGCCTCACAGATTTAAACAACTATAACTCCGCTTCTATTCGTCGAATGCAAATCTGCGACATAGCAATTTGTAGCTTAAAACACGACACATCGACCCACCTTGTGCCGATCTGCGACGCACTTGCATAGTTTCGTCAAACATCGATCGTTTCGAGTGGTAGGCAATCCGGCCGTCATTGGTGATTCATGGCCTCACAGATATAAACAACAATAACTCCGCTTCTATTCGTCGTATGCAAATCTGCGACATAGCAATTTGTAGCATAAAACACGCCCCAACGAACCACCTTATACCGATCTGCGACGAACTTGCATAGTTTCGTCCAACATCGATCGTTTCGAGTGGAAAGCAATCCGGCCGTCAATGGTGATTCATGGCCTCACAGATATAAACAACTATAACTCCGCTTCTATTCGTCGAATGCAAATCTGCGACATAGCAATTTGTAGCTTAAAACACGTCACATCGAACCACCTTGCGCCGATCTGCGACGAACTTGCATGGTTTCGTCAAACATCGATCGTTTCGAGTGGTAGGGAATCCGACCGCCAATGGTGATTCATGGCCTCACAGATGTAAACAACTATAACTCCGCTTCTATTCGTCGAATGCAAATCTGCGACATAGCAATTTGTAGCTTAAAACACGTCACATCGACCCACCTTGTGCCGATCTGCGACGAACTTGCATAGTTTCGTCAAACATCGATCGTTTCGAGTGGTAGGCAATCCGGCCGTCATTGGTGATTCATGGCCTCACAGATATAAACAACTATAACTCCGCTTCTATTCGTCGTATGCGAATCTGCGACCTAGCAATTTGTAGCTTAAAACACGCCCCAATGAACCACCTTATACCGATCTGCGACGAACTTGCATAGTTTCGTCAAACATCGATCGATTCTAGTGGAAAGCAATCCGGCCGTCAACGGTGATTCATGGCCAGACAGATATAAACAACTATAACTCCGCTTCTATTCGTCGAATGCAAATCTGCGACATAGCAATTTGTAGCATAAAACACGTCACATCGACCCACCTTGTGCCGATCTGCGACGAACTTGCATAGTTTCGTCAAACATCGATCGTTTCGAGTGGTAGGCAATCCGGCCGTCATTGGTGATTCATGGCCTCACAGATATAAACAACTATAACTCCGCTTCTATTCGTCGTATGCGAATCTGCGACCTAGCAATTTGTAGCTTAAAACACGCCCCAATGAACCACCTTATACCGATCTGCGACGAACTTGCATAGTTTCGTCAAACATCGATCGATTCTAGTGGAAAGCAATCCGGCCGTCAACGGTGATTCATGGCCAGACAGATATAAACAACTATAACTCCGCTTCTATTCGTCGAATGCAAATCTGCGACATAGCAATTTGTAGCATAAAACACGTCACATCGACCCACCTTGTGCCGTTCTGCGACGAACTTGCATGGTTTCGTCAAACGTCGATCGTTTCGAGTGGTAGGGAATCCGGCCGTCATTGGTGATTCATGGCCTCACAGATATAAACAACTATAACTCCGCTTCTATTCGTCGTATGCGAATCTGCGACATAGCAATTTGTAGCTTAAAACAAGACACATCGGCCCACCTCATGCCGATCTGCGACGTACTTGTATAGTTTCGTCAAACGTCGATCGATTCGAGTGGTAGGCAATCCGGTAGTCAATGGCGATTCATGGCCTCACAGATATAAACAACTATAAGTCCGCTTCTATACGCCGTATGCGAATCTGCGACATAGCAATTTGTAGCTTAAAACACGCCCCAACGAACCACCTTATACCGATCTGCGACGGACTTGCATAGTTTCGTCAAACATCGATCGTTTCGAGTGGAAAGCAATCCGGCCGTCAATGGTGATTCATGGCCTCACAGATATAAACAACAATAACTCCGCTTCTATTCGTCGTATGCAAATCTGCGACATAGCAATTTGTAGCATAAAACACGCCCCAACGAACCACCTTATACCGATCTGCGACGAACTTGCATAGTTTCGTCCAACATCGATCGTTTCGAGTGGAAAGCAATCCGGCCGTCAATGGTGACTCATGGCCTCACAGATATAAACAACTATAACTCCGCTTCTATTCGTCGAATGCAAATTTGCGACATAGCAATTTGTAGCTTAAAACACGTCACATCGAACCACCTTGCGCCGATCTGCGACGAACTTGCATGGTTTCGTCAAACATCGATCGTTTCGAGTGGAAAGCAATCCGGCCGTCAATGGTGATTCATGGCCTGACAGATGTAAACAACTATAACTCCGCTTCTATTCGTCGAATGCAAATTTGCGACATAGCGATTTGTAGCTTAAAACACGACACATCGACCCACCTCATGCCGATCTGCGACGTACTTGTATAGTTTCGTCAAACGACGATCGTTTCGAGTGGTAGGCAATCCGGTAGTCAATGGCGATTCATGGCCTCACAGATATAAACAGCAATAACTCCGCTTCTATTCGTTGTATGCGAATCTGCGACCTAGAAATTTGTAGCTTAAAACACGCCCCAATGAACCACCTTATACCGATCTGCGACGAACTTGCATAGTTTCGTCAAACATCGATCGATTCTAGTGGAAAGCAATCCGGCCGTCAATGGTGATTCATGGCCTCACAGATATAAACAACAATAACTCCGCTTCTATTCGTCGTATGCGAATATGCGACATAGCAATTTGTAGCATAAAACACGTCACATCGACCCACCTTGTGCCGATCTGCGACGAACTTGCATGGTTTCGTCAAACGTCGATCGTTTCGAGTGGTAGGGAATCCGGCCGTCAATGGTGATTCATGGTCTCACAGATATAAACAACAATAACTCCGCTTCTATTCGTCGTATGCGAATCTGCGACATAGCAATTTGTAGCTTAAAACAAGACACATCGGCCCACCTCATGCCGATCTGCGACGTACTTGTATAGTTTCGTCAAACGTCGATCGATTCGAGTGGTAGGCTATCCGGTAGTCAATGGCGATTCATGGCCTCACAGATATAAACAACTATAAGTCCGCTTCTATACGCCGTATGCGAATCTGCGACATAGCAATTTGTAGCTTAAAACACGCCCCAACGAACCACCTTATACCGATCTGCGACGGACTTGCATAGTTTCGTCAAACATCGATCGTTTCGAGTGGAAAGCAATCCGGCCGTCAATGGTGATTCATGGCCTCACAGATATAAACAACAATAACTCCGCTTCTATTCGTCGTATGCAAATCTGCGACATAGCAATTTGTAGCATAAAACACGCCCCAACGAACCACCTTATACCGATCTGCGACGAACTTGCATAGTTTCGTCCAACATCGATCGTTTCGAGTGGAAAGCAATCCGGCCGTCAATGGTGACTCATGGCCTCACAGATATAAACAACTATGACTCCGCTTCTATTCGTCGAATGCAAATCTGCGACATAGCAATTTGTAGCTTAAAACACGTCACATCGAACCACCTTGCGCCGATCTGCGACGAACTTGCATGGTTTCGTCAAACATCGATCGTTTCGAGTGGTAGGGAATCCGACCGTCAATGGTGATTCATGGCCTCACAGATGTAAACAACTATAACTCCGCTTCTATTCGTCGAATGCAAATCTGCGATATAGCAATTTGTAGCTTAAAACACGTCACATCGACCCACCTTCTGCCGATCTGCGACGAACTTGCATAGTTTCGTCAAACATCGATCGTTTCGAGTGGTAGGCAATCCGGCCGTCATTGGTGATTCATGGCCTCACAGATATAAACAACTATAACTCCGCTTCTATTCGTCGTATGCGAATCTGCGACCTAGCAATTTGTAGCTTAAAACACGCCCCAATGAACCACCTTATACCGATCTGCGACGAACTTGCATAGTTTCGTCAAACATCGATCGATTCTAGTGGAAAGCAATCCGGCCGTCAATGGTGATTCATGGCCAGACAGATATAAACAACTATAACTCCGCTTCTATTCGTCGAATGCAAATCTGCGACATAGCAATTTGTAGCTTAAAACACGCCCCAACGGACCACCTTATACCGATCTGCGACGAACTTGCATAGTTTTGTCAAACATCGATCGTTTCGAGTGGAAAGCAATCCGGCCGTCAATGGTGATTCATGGCCTCACAGATATAAACAACAATAACTCCGCTTCTATTCGTCGTATGCAAATCTGCGACATAGCAATTTGTAGCATAAAACACGCCCCAACGAACCACCTTATACCGATCTGCGACGAACTTGCATAGTTTTGTCAAACATCGATCGTTTCGAGTGGAAAGCAATCCGGCCGTCAATGGTGATTCATGGCCTCACAGATTTAAACAACAATAACTCCGCTTCTATTCGTCGTATGCGAATATGCGACATAGCAATTTGTAGCTTAAAACACGTCACATCGACCCACGTTGTGCCCATCTGCGACGAACTTGCATAGTTTCGTCAAACATCGATCGTTTCAAGTGGTAGGCAATCCGGCCGTCAATGGTGATTCATGGCCTCACAGATATAAACAACAATAACTCCGCTTCTATTCGTCGTATGCGAATATGCGACATAGCAATTTGTAGCTTAAAACACGTCACATCGACCCACCTTCGGCCGATCTGCGACGAACTTGCATGGTTTCGTCAAACGTCGATCGTTTCGAGTGGTAGGGAATCCGGCCGTCAATGGTGATTCATGGTCTCACAGATATAAACATCAATAACTCCGCTTCTATTCGTCGTATGCGAATCTGCGACATAGCAATTTGTAGCTTAAAACAAGACACATCGGCCCACCTCATGCCGATCTGCGACGTACTTGTATAGTTTCGTCAACCGTCGATCGATTCGAGTGGTAGGCAATCCGGTAGTCAATGGCGATTCATGGCCTCACAGATATAAAGAACTATAAGTCCGCTTCTATACGCCGTATGCGAATCTGCGACCTAGCAATTTGTAGCTTAAAACACGCCCCAATGAACCACCTTATACCGATCTGCGACGAACTTGCATAGTTTCGTCAAACATCGATCGATTCTAGTGGAAAGCAATCCGGCCGTCAACGGTCATTCATGGCCAGACAGATATAAACAACTATAACTCCGCTTCTATTCGTCGAATGCAAATCTGCGACATAGCAATTTGTAGCATAAAACACGTCACATCGACCCACCTTGTGCCGATCTGCGACGAACTTGCATGGTTTCGTCAAACGTCGATCGTTTCGAGTGGTAGGGAATCCGGCCGTCATTGGTGATTCATGGCCTCACAGATATAAACAACTATAACTCCGCTTCTATTCGTCGTATGCGAATCTGCGACATAGCAATTTGTAGCTTAAAACAAGACACATCGGCCCACCTCATGCCGATCTGCGACGTACTTGTATAGTTTCGTCAAACGTCGATCGATTCGAGTGGTAGGCAATCCGGTAGTCAATGGCGATTCATGGCCTCACAGATATAAACAACTATAAGTCCGCTTCTATACGCCGTATGCGAATCTGCGACATAGCAATTTGTAGCTTAAAACACGCCCCAACGAACCACCTTATACCGATCTGCGACGGACTTGCATAGTTTCGTCAAACATCGATCGTTTCGAGTGGAAAGCAATCCGGCCGTCAATGGTGATTCATGGCCTCACAGATATAAACAACAATAACTCCGCTTCTATTCGTCGTATGCAAATCTGCGACATAGCAATTTGTAGCATAAAACACGCCCCAACGAACCACCTTATACCGATCTGCGACGAACTTGCATAGTTTCGTCCAACATCGATCGTTTCGAGTGGAAAGCAATCCGGCCGTCAATGGTGACTCATGGCCTCACAGATATAAACAACTATAACTCCGCTTCTATTCGTCGAATGCAAATCTGCGACATAGCAATTTGTAGCTTAAAACACGTCACATCGAACCACCTTGCGCCGATCTGCGACGAACTTGCATGGTTTCGTCAAACATCGATCGTTTCGAGTGGTAGGGAATCCGACCGTCAATGGTGATTCATGGCCTCACAGATGTAAACAACTATAACTCCGCTTCTATTCGTCGAATGGAAATCTGCGACATAGCAATTTGTAGCTTAAAACACGTCACATCGACCCACCTTGTGCCGATCTGCGACGAACTTGCATAGTTTCGTCAAACATCGATCGTTTCGAGTGGTAGGCAATCCGGCCGTCAATGGTGATTCATGGCCTCACAGATATAAACAACAATAACTCCGCTTCTATTCGTCGTATGCAAATCTGCGACATAGCAATTTGTAGCATAAAACACGCCCCAACGAACCACCTTATACCGATCTGCGACGAACTTGCATAGTTTTGTCAAACATCGATCGTTTCGAGTGGAAAGCAATCCGGCCGTCAATGGTGATTCATGGCCTGACAGATATAAACAACTATAACTCAGCTTCTATTCGTCGATTGCAAATTTGCGACATAGCGATTTGTAGCTTAAAACACGACACATCGACCCACCTCATGCCGATCTGCGACGTACTTGTATAGTTTCGTCAAACGACGATCGTTTCGAGTGGTAGGCAATCCGGTAGTCAATGGCGATTCATGGCCTCACAGATATAAACAGCAATAACTCCGCTTCTATTCGTTGTATGCGAATCTGCGACCTAGAAATTTGTAGCTTAAAACACGCCCCAATGAACCACCTTATACCGATCTGCGACGAACTTGCATAGTTTCGTCAAACATCGATCGATTCTAGTGGAAAGCAATCCGGCCGTCAATGGTGATTCATGGCCTCACAGATATAAACAACAATAACTCCGCTTCTATTCGTCGTATGCGAATATGCGACATAGCAATTTGTAGCATAAAACACGTCACATCGACCCACCTTGTGCCGATCTGCGACGAACTTGCATGGTTTCGTCAAACGTCGATCGTTTCGAGTGGTAGGGAATCCGGCCGTCAATGGTGATTCATGGTCTCACAGATATAAACAACAATAACTCCGCTTCTATTCGTCGTATGCGAATCTGCGACATAGCAATTTGTAGCATAAAACAAGACACATCGGCCCACCTCATGCCGATCTGCGACGTACTTGTATAGTTTCGTTAAACGTCGATCGATTCGAGTGGTAGGCAATCCGGTAGTCAATGGCGATTCATGGCCTCACAGATATAAACAACTATAAGTCCGCTTCTATACGCCGTATGCGAATCTGCGACATAGCAATTTGTAGCTTAAAACACGCCCCAACGAACCACCTTATACCGATCTGCGACGGACTTGCATAGTTTCGTCAAACATCGATCGTTTCGAGTGGAAAGCAATCCGGCCGTCAATGGTGATTCATGGCCTCACAGATATAAACAACAATAACTCCGCTTCTATTCGTCGTATGCAAATCTGCGACATAGCAATTTGTAGCATAAAACACGCCCCAACGAACCACCTTATACCGATCTGCGACGAACTTGCATAGTTTCGTCCAACATCGATCGTTTCGAGTGGAAAGCAATCCGGCCGTCAATGGTGACTCATGGCCTCACAGATATAAACAACTATAACTCCGCTTCTATTCGTCGAATGCAAATCTGCGACATAGCAATTTGTAGCTTAAAACACGTCACATCGAACCACCTTGCGCCGATCTGCGACGAACTTGCATGGTTTCGTCAAACATCGATCGTTTCGAGTGGTAGGGAATCCGACCGTCAATGGTGATTCATGGCCTCACAGATGTAAACAACTATAACTCCGCTTCTATTCGTCGAATGCAAATCTGCGACATAGCAATTTGTAGCTTAAAACACGTCACATCGACCCACCTTGTGCCGATCTGCGACGAACTTGCATAGTTTCGTCAAACATCGATCGTTTCGAGTGGTAGGCAATCCGGCCGTCATTGGTGATTCATGGCCTCACAGATATAAACAACTATAACTCCGCTTCTATTCGTCGTATGCGAATCTGCGACCTAGCAATTTGTAGCTTAAAACACGCCCCAATGAACCACCTTATACCGATCTGCGACGAACTTGCATAGTTTCGTCAAACATCGATCGATTCTAGTGGAAAGCAATCCGGCCGTCAATGGTGATTCATGGCCAGACAGATATAAACAACTATAACTCCGCTTCTATTCGTCGAATGCAAATCTGCGACATAGCAATTTGTTGCTTAAAACACGCCCCAACGGACCACCTTATACCGATCTGCGACGAACTTGCATAGTTTTGTCAAACATCGATCGTTTCGAGTGGAAAGCAATCCGGCCGTCAATGGTGATTCATGGCCTCACAGATATAAACAACAATAACTCCGCTTCTATTCGTCGTATGCAAATCTGCGACATAGCAATTTGTAGCATAAAACACGCCCCAACGAACCACCTTATACCGATCTGCGACGAACTTGCATAGTTTTGTCAAACATCGATCGTTTCGAGTGGAAAGCAATCCGGCCGTCAATGGTGATTCATGGCCTCACAGATTTAAACAACAATAACTCCGCTTCTATTCGTCGTATGCGAATATGCGACATAGCAATTTGTAGCTTAAAACACGTCACATCGACCCACGTTGTGCCCATCTGCGACGAACTTGCATAGTTTCGTCAAACATCGATCGTTTCAAGTGGTAGGCAATCCGGCCGTCAATGGTGATTCATGGCCTCACAGATATAAACAACAATAACTCCGCTTCTATTCGTCGTATGCGAATATGCGACATAGCAATTTGTAGCTTAAAACACGTCACATCGACCCACCTTCTGCCGATCTGCGACGAACTTGCATGGTTTCGTCAAACGTCGATCGTTTCGAGTGGTAGGGAATCCGGCCGTCAATGGTGATTCATGGTCTCACAGATATAAACATCAATAACTCCGCTTCTATTCGTCGTATGCGAATCTGCGACATAGCAATTTGTAGCTTAAAACAAGACACATCGGCCCACCTCATGCCGATCTGCGACGTACTTGTATAGTTTCGTCAACCGTCGATCGATTCGAGTGGTAGGCAATCCGGTAGTCAATGGCGATTCATGGCCTCACAGATATAAAGAACTATAAGTCCGCTTCTATACGCCGTATGCGAATCTGCGACATAGCAATTTGTAGCTTAAAACACGCCCCAACGAACCACCTTATACCGATCTGCGACGAACTTGCATAGTTTTGTCTAACATCGATCGTTTCGAGTGGAAAGCAATCCGGCCGTCAATGGTGATTCATGGCCTCACAGATTTAAACAACTATAACTCCGCTTCTATTCGTCGAATGCAAATCTGCGACATAGCAATTTGTAGCTTAAAACACGACACATCGACCCACCTTGTGCCGATCTGCGACGCACTTGCATAGTTTCGTCAAACATCGATCGTTTCGAGTGGTAGGCAATCCGGCCGTCATTGGTGATTCATGGCCTCACAGATATAAACAACAATAACTCCGCTTCTATTCTTCGTATGCAAATCTGCGACATAGCAATTTGTAGCATAAAACACGCCCCAACGAACCACCTTATACCGATCTGCGACGAACTTGCATAGTTTCGTCCAACATCGATCGTTTCGAGTGGAAAGCAATCCGGCCGTCAATGGTGATTCATGGCCTCACAGATATAAACAACTATAACTCCGCTTCTATTCGTCGAATGCAAATCTGCGACATAGCAATTTGTAGCTTAAAACACGTCACATCGAACCACCTTGCGCCGATCTGCGACGAACTTGCATGGTTTCGTCAAACATCGATCGTTTCGAGTGGTAGGGAATCCGACCGCCAATGGTGATTCATGGCCTCACAGATGTAAACAACTATAACTCCGCTTCTATTCGTCGAATGCAAATCTGCGACATAGCAATTTGTAGCTTAAAACACGTCACATCGACCCACCTTGTGCCGATCTGCGACGAACTTGCATAGTTTCGTCAAACATCGATCGTTTCGAGTGGTAGGCAATCCGGCCGTCATTGGTGATTCATGGCCTCACAGATATAAACAACTATAACTCCGCTTCTATTCGTCGTATGCGAATCTGCGACATAGCAATTTGTAGCTTAAAACAAGACACATCGGCCCACCTCATGCCGATCTGCGACGTACTTGTATAGTTTCGTCAAACGTCGATCGATTCGAGTGGTAGGCAATCCGGTAGTCAATGGCGATTCATGGCCTCACAGATATAAACAACTATAACTCCGCTTCTATTCGTCGAATGCAAAACTGCGACATAGCAATTTGTAGCATAAAACACGTCACATCGACCCACCTTGTGCCGATCTGCGACGAACTTGCATGGTTTCGTCAAACGTCGATCGTTTCGAGTGGTAGGGAATCCGGCCGTCATTGGTGATTCATGGCCTCACAGATATAAACAACTATAACTCCGCTTCTATTCGTCGAATGCAAATCTGCGACATAGCAATTTGTAGCTTAAAACACGCCCTAACGAACCACCTTATACCGATCTGCGACGAACTTGCATAGTTTTGTCAAACATCGATCGTTTCGAGTGGAAAGCAATCCGGCCGTCAATGGTGATTCATGACCTGACAGATATAAACAATTATAACTCCGCTTCTATTCGTCGAATGCAAATCTGCGACATAGCAATTTGTAGCTTAAAACACGTTACATCGACCCACCTTGTGCCGATCTGCGACGAACTTGCATGGTTTCGTCAAACGTCGATCGTTTCGAGTGGTAGGGAATCCGGCCGTCAATGGTGATTCATGGCCTCACAGATATAAACAACTATACCTCCGCTTCTATTCGTCGAATGCAAATCTGCGACATAGAAATTTGTAGCTTAAAACACGTCACATCGACCCACCTTGTGCCGATCTGCGACGAACTTGCATAGTTTCGTCAAACATCGATCGTTTCGAGTGGTAGGCAATCCGGCCGTCATTGGTGATTCATGGCCTCACAGATATATACAACAATAACTCCGCTTCTATTCGTCGTATGCAAATCTGCGACATAGCAATTTGTAGTATAAAACACGCCCCAACGAACCACCTTATACCGATCTGCGACGAACTTGCATAGTTTTGTCAAACATCCATCGTTTCGAGTGGAAAGCAATCCGGCCGTCAATGGTGATTCATGGCCTCACAGATATAAACAACAATAACTCCGCTTCTATTCGTCGTATGCGAATATGCGACATAGCAATTTGTAGCTTAAAACACGCCACATCGAACCACCTTGTGCCGATCTGCGACGAACTTGCATAGTTTCGTCAAACATCGATCGTTTCGAGTGGTAGGCAATCCGGCCGTCAATGGTGATTCATGGCCTCACAGATATAAACAACAATAACTCCGCTTCTATTCGTCGTATGCGAATCTGCGACATAGCAATTTGTAGCTTAAAACAAGACACATCGGCCCACCTCATGCCGATCTGCGACGTACTTGTATAGTTTCGTCAAACGTCGATCGATTCGAGTGGTAGGCAATCCGGTAGTCAATGGCGATTCATGGCCTCACAGATATAAACAACTATAACTCCGCTTCTATTCGTCGTATGCAAATCTGCGACATAGCAATTTGTAGCATAAAACACGCCCCAACGAACCACCTTATACCGATCTGCGACGAACTTGCATAGTTTTGTCTAACATCGATCGTTTCGAGTGGAAAGCAATCCGGCCGTCAATGGTGATTCATGGCCTCACAGATTTAAACAACTATAACTCCGCTTCTATTCGTCGAATGCAAATCTGCGACATAGCAATTTGTAGCTTAAAACACGACACATCGACCCACCTTGTGCCGATCTGCGACGAACTTGCATAGTTTCGTCAAACATCGATCGTTTCGAGTGGTAGGCAATCCGGCCGTCATTGGTGATTCATGGCCTCACAGATATAAACAACAATAACTCCGCTTCTATTCGTCGTATGCAAATCTGCGACATAGCAATTTGTAGCATAAAACACGCCCCAACGAACCACCTTATACCGATCTGCGACGAACTTGCATAGTTTTGTCAAACATCGATCGTTTCGAGTGGAAAGCAATCCGGCCGTCAATGGTGATTCATGGCCTGACAGATATAAACAACTATAACTCCGCTTCTATTCGTCGAATGCAAATCTGCGACATAGCAATTTGTAGCTTAAAACACGCCCCAACGAACCACCTTATACCGATCTGCGACGAACTTGCATAGTTTTGTCAAACATCGATCGTTTCGAGTGGAAAGCAATCCGGCCGTCAATGGTGATTCATGGCCTCACAGATATAAACAACAATAACTCCGCTTCTATTCGTCGTATGCAAATCTGCGACATAGCAATTTGTAGCATATAACACGCCCCAACCAACCACCTTATACCGATCTGCGACGAACTTGCATAGTTTTGTCAAACATCGATCGTTTCGAGTGGAAAGCAATCCGGCCGTCAATGGTGATTCATGGCCTCACAGATTTAAACAACTATAACTCCGCTTCTATTCGCCGAATGCAAATCTGCGACATAGAAATTTGTAGCATAAAACACGCGCCAACGATCCACCTTATACCGATCTGCGACGAACTTGCATAGTTTTGTCAAACATCGATCGTTTCGAGTGGAAAGCAATCCGGCCGTCAATGGTGATTCATGGCCTCATAGATATAAACAACAATAACTCCGCTTCTATTCGTCGTATGCGAATATGCGACATAGCAATTTGTAGCTTAAAACACGTCACATCGACCCACCTTCTGCCGATCTGCGACGAACTTGCATGGTTTCGTCAAACGTCGATCGTTTCGAGTGGTAGGGAATCCGGCCGTCAATGTTGATTCATGGCCTCACAGATATAAACAACTATAACTCCGCTTCTATTCGTCGAATGCAAATCTGCGACATAGCAATTTGTAGCTTAAAACACGTCACATCGACCCACGTTGTGCCGATCTGCGACGAACTTGCATAGTTTCGTCAAACATCGATCGTTTCAAGTGGTAGGCAATCCGGCCGTCAATGGTGATTCATGGACTCACAGATATAAACAACAATAACTCCGCTTCTATTCGTCGAATGCAAATCTGCGACATAGCAATTTGTAGCTTAAAACACGTCACATCGACCCACCTTGTGCCGATCTGCGACGAACTTGCATAGTTTCGTCAAACATCGATCGTTTCGAGTGGTAGGCAATCCGGCCGTCATTGGTGATTCATGGCCTCACAGATATAAACAACAATAACTCCGCTTCTATTCGTCGTATGCGAATATGCGACATAGCAATTTGTAGCTTAAAACACGTCACATCGACCCACCTTCTGCCGATCTGCGACGAACTTGCATGGTTTCGTCAAACGTTGATCGTTTCGAGTGGTAGGGAATCCGGCCGTCAATGGTGATTCATGGCCTCACAGATATAAACAACTATAACTCCGCTTCTATTCGTCGAATGCAAATCTGCGACATAGCAATTTGTAGCTTAAAACACGTCACTTCGACCCACGTTGTGCCGATCTGCGACGAACTTGCATAGTTTCGTCAAACATCGATCGTTTCAAGTGGTAGGCAATCCGGCCGTCAATGGTGATTCATGGCCTCACAGATATAAACAACAATAACTCCGCTTCTATTCGTCGTATGCGAATATGCGACATAGCAATTTGTAGCTTAAAACACGTCACATCGACCCACCTTCGGCCGATCTGCGACGAACTTGCATGGTTTCGTCAAACGTCGATCGTTTCGAGTGGTAGGGAATCCGGCCGTCAATGGTGATTCACGGCCTCACAGATATAAACAACTATAACTCCGCTTCTATTCGTCGAATGCAAATCTGCGACATAGCAATTTGTAGCTTAAAACACGTCACTTCGACCCACGTTGTGCCGATCTGCGACGAACTTGCATAGTTTCGTCAAACATCGATCGTTTCAAGTGGTAGGCAATCCGGCCGTCAATGGTGATTCATGGCCTCACAGATATAAACAACAATAACTCCGCTTCTATTCGTCGTATGCGAATATGCGACATAGCAATTTGTAGCTTAAAACACGTCACATCGACCCACCTTCGGCCGATCTGCGACGAACTTGCATGGTTTCGTCAAACGTCGATCGTTTCGAGTGGTAGGGAATCCGGCCGTCAATGTTGATTCATGGCCTCACAGATATAAACAACTATAACTCCGCTTCTATTCGTCGAATGCAAATCTGCGACATAGCAATTTGTAGCTTAAAACACGTCACATCGACCCACGTTGTGCCGATCTGCGACGAACTTGCATAGTTTCGTCAAACATCGATCGTTTCAAGTGGTAGGCAATCCGGCCGTCAATGGTGATTCATGGACTCACAGATATAAACAACAATAACTCCGCTTCTATTCGTCGAATGCAAATCTGCGACATAGCAATTTGTAGCTTAAAACACGTCACATCGACCCACCTTGTGCCGATCTGCGACGAACTTGCATAGTTTCGTCAAACATCGATCGTTTCGAGTGGTAGGCAATCCGGCCGTCATTGGTGATTCATGGCCTCACAGATATAAACAACAATAACTCCGCTTCTATTCGTCGTATGCGAATATGCGACATAGCAATTTGTAGCTTAAAACACGTCACATCGACCCACCTTCTGCCGATCTGCGACGAACTTGCATGGTTTCGTCAAACGTTGATCGTTTCGAGTGGTAGGGAATCCGGCCGTCAATGGTGATTCATGGCCTCACAGATATAAACAATTATAACTCCGCTTCTATTCGTCGAATGCAAATCTGCGATATAGCAATTTGTAGCTTAAAACACGTCACTTCGACCCACGTTGTGCCGATCTGCGACGAACTTGCATAGTTTCGTCAAACATCGATCGTTTCAAGTGGTAGGCAATCCGGCCGTCAATGGTGATTCATGGCCTCACAGATATAAACAACAATAACTCCGCTTCTATTCGTCGTATGCGAATATGCGACATAGCAATTTGTAGCTTAAAACACGTCACATCGACCCACCTTCGGCCGACCTGCGACGAACTTGCATGGTTTCGTCAAACGTCGATCGTTTCGAGTGGTAGGGAATCCGGCCGTCAATGGTGATTCACGGCCTCACAGATATAAACAACTATAACTCCGCTTCTATTCGTCGAATGCAAATCTGCGACATAGCAATTTGTAGCTTAAAACACGTCACTTCGACCCACGTTGTGCCGATCTGCGACGAACTTGCATAGTTTCGTCAAACATCGATCGTTTCAAGTGGTAGGCAATCCGGCCGTCAATGGTGATTCATGGCCTCACAGATATAAACAACAATAACTCCGCTTCTATTCGTCGTATGCGAATATGCGACATAGCAATTTGTAGCTTAAAACACGTCACATCGACCCACCTTCGGCCGATCTGCGACGAACTTGCATGGTTTCGTCAAACGTCGATCGTTTCGAGTGGTAGGGAATCCGGCCGTCATTGGTGATTCATGGCCTCACAGATGTATACAACAATAACTCCGCTTCTATTCGTCGTATGCAAATCTGCGACATAGCAATTTGTAGTATAAAACACGCCCCAACGAACCACCTTATACCGATCTGCGACGAACTTGCATGGTTTTGTCAAACATCCATCGTTTCGAGTGGAAAGCAATCCGGCCGTCAATGGTGATTCATGGCCTCACAGATATAAACAACAATAACTCCGCTTCTATTCGTCGTATGCGAATATGCGACATAGCAATTTGTAGCTTAAAACACGCCACATCGAACCACCTTGTGCCGATCTGCGACGAACTTGCATAGTTTCGTCAAACATCGATCGTTTCGAGTGGTAGGCAATCCGGCCGTCATTGGTGATTCATGGCCTCACAGATATAAACAACAATAACTCCGCTTCTATTCGTCGTATGCAAATCTGCGACATAGCAATTTGTAGCATAAAACACGCCCCAACGAACCACCTTATACCGATCTGCGACGAACTTGCATAGTTTTGTCAAACATCGATCGTTTCGCGTGGAAAGCAATCCGGCCGTCAATGGTGATTCATGGCCTGACAGATATAAACAACTATAACTCCGCTTCTATTCGTCGAATGCAAATCTGCGACATAGCAATTTGTAGCTTAAAACACGCCCCAACGAACCACCATATACCGATCTGCGACGAACTTGCATAGTTTTGTCAAACATCGATCGTTTCGAGTGGAAAGCAATCCGGCCGTCAATGGTGATTCATGGCCTCACAGATATAAACAACAATAACTCCGCTTCTATTCGTCGTATGCAAATCTGCGACATAGCAATTTGTAGCATATAACACGCCCCAACCAACCACCTTATACCGATCTGCGACGAACTTGCATAGTTTTGTCAAACATCGATCGTTTCGAGTGGAAAGCAATCCGGCCGTCAATGGTGATTCATGGCCTCACAGATTTAAACAACTATAACTCCGCTTCTATTCGCCGAATGCAAATCTGCGACATAGCAATTTGTAGCTTAAAACACGTCACATCGACCCACCTTGTGCCGATCTGCGACGAACTTGCATAGTTTCGTCAAACATCGATCGTTTCGAGTGGTAGGCAATCCGGCCGTCATTGGTGATTCATGGCCTCACAGATATAAACAACAATAACTCCGCTTCTATTCGTCGTATGCGAATATGCGACATAGCAATTTGTAGCTTAAAACACGTCACATCGACCCACCTTCTGCCGATCTGCGACGAACTTGCATGGTTTCGTCAAACGTTGATCGTTTCGAGTGGTAGGGAATCCGGCCGTCAATGGTGATTCATGGCCTCACAGATATAAACAACTATAACTCCGCTTCTATTCGTCGAATGCAAATCTGCGACATAGCAATTTGTAGCTTAAAACACGTCACTTCGACCCACGTTGTGCCGATCTGCGACGAACTTGCATAGTTTCGTCAAACATCGATCGTTTCAAGTGGTAGGCAATCCGGTCGTCAATGGTGATTCATGGCCTCACAGATATAAACAACAATAACTCGGCTTCTATTCGTCGTATGCGAATATGCGACATAGCAATTTGTAGCTTAAAACACGTCACATCGACCCACCTTCGGCCGATCTGCGACGAACTTGCATGGTTTCGTCAAACGTCGATCGTTTCGAGTGGTAGGGAATCCGGCCGTCAATGGTGATTCACGGCCTCACAGATATAAACAACTATAACTCCGCTTCTATTCGTCGAATGCAAATCTGCGACATAGCAATTTGTAGCTTAAAACACGTCACTTCGACCCACGTTGTGCCGATCTGCGACGAACTTGCATAGTTTCGTCAAACATCGATCGTTTCAAGTGGTAGGCAATCCGGCCGTCAATGGTGATTCATGGCCTCACAGATATAAACAACAATAACTCCGCTTCTATTCGTCGTATGCAAATCTGCGACATAGCAATTTGTAGCATATAACACGCCCCAACCAACCACCTTATACCGATCTGCGACGAACTTGCATAGTTTTGTCAAACATCGATCGTTTCGAGTGGAAAGCAATCCGGCCGTCAATGGTGATTCATGGCCTCACAGATTTAAACAACTATAACTCCGCTTCTATTCTCCGAATGCAAATCTGCGACATAGCAATTTGTAGCTTAAAACACGTCACATCGACCCACCTTGTGCCGATCTGCGACGAACTTGCATAGTTTCGTCAAACATCGATCGTTTCGAGTGGTAGGCAATCCGGCCGTCATTGGTGATTCATGGCCTCACAGATATAAACAACAATAACTCCGCTTCTATTCGTCGTATGCGAATATGCGACATAGCAATTTGTAGCTTAAAACACGTCACATCGACCCACCTTCTGCCGATCTGCGACGAACTTGCATGGTTTCGTCAAACGTTGATCGTTTCGAGTGGTAGGGAATCCGGCCGTCAATGGTGATTCATGGCCTCACAGATATAAACAACTATAACTCCGCTTCTATTCGTCGAATGCAAATCTGCGACATAGCAATTTGTAGCTTAAAACACGTCACATCGACCCACGTTGTGCCGATCTGCGACGAACTTGCATAGTTTCGTCAAACATCGATCGTTTCAAGTGGTAGGCAATCCGGCCGTCAATGGTGATTCATGGCCTCACAGATATAAACAACAATAACTCGGCTTCTATTCGTCGTATGCGAATATGCGACATAGCAATTTGTAGCTTAAAACACGTCACATCGACCCACCTTCGGCCGATCTGCGACGAACTTGCATGGTTTCGTCAAACGTCGATCGTTTCGAGTGGTAGGGAATCCGGCCGTCAATGGTGATTCACGGCCTCACAGATATAAACAACTATAACTCCGCTTCTATTCGTCGAATGCAAATCTGCGACATAGCAATTTGTAGCTTAAAACACGTCACTTCGACCCACGTTGTGCCGATCTGCGACGAACTTGCATAGTTTCGTCAAACATCGATCGTTTCAAGTGGTAGGCAATCCGGCCGTCAATGGTGATTCATGGCCTCACAGATATAAACAACAATAACTCCGCTTCTATTCGTCGTATGCGAATATGCGACAAAGCAATTTGTAGCTTAAAACACGTCACATCGACCCACCTTCGGCCGATCTGCGACGAACTTGCATGGTTTCGTCAAACGTCGATCGTTTCGAGTGGTAGGGAATCCGGCCGTCAATGTTGATTCATGGCCTCACAGATATAAACAACTATAACTCCGCTTCTATTCGTCGAATGCAAATCTGCGACATAGCAATTTGTAGCTTAAAACACGTCACATCGACCCACGTTGTGCCGATCTGCGACGAACTTGCATAGTTTCGTCAAACATCGATCGTTTCAAGTGGTAGGCAATCCGGCCGTCAATGGTGATTCATGGACACACAGATATAAACAACAATAACTCCGCTTCTATTCGTCGAATGCAAATCTGCGACATAGCAATTTGTAGCTTAAAACACGTCACTTCGACCCACGTTGTGCCGATCTGCGACGAACTTGCATAGTTTCGTCAAACATCGATCGTTTCAAGTGGTAGGCAATCCGGCCGTCAATGGTGATTCATGGCCTCACAGATATAAACAACAATAACTCCGCTTCTATTCGTCGTATGCGAATATGCGACATAGCAATTTGTAGCTTAAAACACGTCACATCGACCCACCTTCGGCCGATCTGCGACGAACTTGCATGGTTTCGTCAAACGTCGATCGTTTCGAGTGGTAGGGAATCCGGCCGTCAATGGTGATTCACGGCCTCACAGATATAAACAACTATAACTCCGCTTCTATTCGTCGAATGCAAATCTGCGACATAGCAATTTGTAGCTTAAAACACGTCACTTCGACCCACGTTGTGCCGATCTGCGACGAACTTGCATAGTTTCGTCAAACATCGATCGTTTCAAGTGGTAGGCAATCCGGCCGTCAATGGTGATTCATGGCCTCACAGATATAAACAACAATAACTCCGCTTCTATTCGTCGTATGCGAATATGCGACATAGCAATTTGTAGCTTAAAACACGTCACATCGACCCACCTTCGGCCGATCTGCGACGAACTTGCATGGTTTCGTCAAACGTCGATCGTTTCGAGTGGTAGGGAATCCGGCCGTCAATGGTGATTCACGGCCTCACAGATATAAACAACTATAACTCCGCTTCTATTCGTCGAATGCAAATCTGCGACCTAGCAATTTGTAGCTTAAAACACGCCCCAATGAACCACCTTATACCGATCTGCGACGAACTTGCATAGTTTCGTCAAACATCGATCGATTCTAGTGGAAAGCAATCCGGCCGTCAATGGTGATTCATGGCCAGACAGATATAAACAACTATAACTCCGCTTCTATTCGTCGAATGCAAATCTGCGACATAGCAATTTGTAGCATAAAACACGTCACATCGACCCACCTTGTGCCGATCTGCGACGAACTTGCATGGTTTCGTCAAACGTCGATCGTTTCGAGTGGTAGGGAATCCGGCCGTCAATGGTGATTCATGGCCTCACAGATTTAAACAACTATAACTCCGCTTCTATTCGTCGAATGCAAATCTGCGACATAGCAATTTGTAGCTTAAAACACGACACATCGACCCACCTTGTGCCGATCTGCGACGAACTTGCATAGTTTCGTCAAACATCGATCGTTTCGAGTGGTAGGCAATCCGGCCGTCATTGGTGATTCATGGCCTCACAGATATAAACAACAATAACTCCGCTTCTATTCGTCGTATGCAAATCTGCGACATAGCAATTTGTAGCATAAAACACGCCCCAACGAACCACCTTATACCGATCTGCGACGAACTTGCATAGTTTTGTCAAACATCGATCGTTTCGAGTGGAAAGCAATCCGGCCGTCAATGGTGATTCATGGCCTGACAGATATAAACAACTATAACTCCGCTTCTATTCGTCGAATGCCAATCTGCGACATAGCAATTTGTAGCTTAAAACACGCCCCAACGAACCACCTTATACCGATCTGCGACGAACTTGCATAGTTTTGTCAAACATCGATCGTTTCGAGTGGAAAGCAATCCGGCCGTCAATGGTGATTCATGGCCTCACAGATATAAACAACAATAACTCCGCTTCTATTCGTCGTATGCAAATCTGCGACATAGCAATTTGTAGCATATAACACGCCCCAACCAACCACCTTATACCGATCTGCGACGAACTTGCATAGTTTTGTCAAACATCGATCGTTTCGAGTGGAAAGCAATCCGGCCGTCAATGGTGATTCATGGCCTCACAGATTTAAACAACTATAACTCCGCTTCTATTCGCCGAATGCAAATCTGCGACATAGCAATTTGTAGCTTAAAACACGTCACATCGACCCACCTTGTGCCGATCTGCGACGAACTTGCATAGTTTCGTCAAACATCGATCGTTTCGAGTGGTAGGCAATCCGGCCGTCATTGGTGATTCATGGCCTCACAGATATAAACAACAATAACTCCGCTTCTATTCGTCGTATGCGAATATGCGACATAGCAATTTGTAGCTTAAAACACGTCACATCGACCCACCTTCTGCCGATCTGCGACGAACTTGCATGGTTTCGTCAAACGTCGATCGTTTCGAGTGGTAGGGAATCCGGCCGTCAATGGTGATTCACGGCCTCACAGATATAAACAACTATAACTCCGCTTCTATTCGTCGAATGCAAATCTGCGACATAGCAATTTGTAGCTTAAAACACGTCACTTCGACCCACGTTGTGCCGATCTGCGACGAACTTGCATAGTTTCGTCAAACATCGATCGTTTCAAGTGGTAGGCAATCCGGCCGTCAATGGTGATTCATGGCCTCACAGATATAAACAACAATAACTCCGCTTCTATTCGTCGTATGCGAATATGCGACAAAGCAATTTGTAGCTTAAAACACGTCACATCGACCCACCTTCGGCCGATCTGCGACGAACTTGCATGGTTTCGTCAAACGTCGATCGTTTCGAGTGGTAGGGAATCCGGCCGTCAATGTTGATTCATGGCCTCACAGATATAAACAACTATAACTCCGCTTCTATTCGTCGAATGCAAATCTGCGACATAGCAATTTGTAGCTTAAAACACGTCACATCGACCCACGTTGTGCCGATCTGCGACGAACTTGCATAGTTTCGTCAAACATCGATCGTTTCAAGTGGTAGGCAATCCGGCCGTCAATGGTGATTCATGGACTCACAGATATAAACAACAATAACTCCGCTTCTATTCGTCGAATGCAAATCTGCGACATAGCAATTTGTAGCTTAAAACACGTCACTTCGACCCACGTTGTGCCGATCTGCGACGAACTTGCATAGTTTCGTCAAACATCGATCGTTTCAAGTGGTAGGCAATCCGGCCGTCAATGGTGATTCATGGCCTCACAGATATAAACAACAATAACTCCGCTTCTATTCGTCGTATGCGAATATGCGACATAGCAATTTGTAGCTTAAAACACGTCACATCGACCCACCTTCGGCCGATCTGCGACGAACTTGCATGGTTTCGTCAAACGTCGATCGTTTCGAGTGGTAGGGAATCCGGCCGTCAATGGTGATTCACGGCCTCACAGATATAAACAACTATAACTCCGCTTCTATTCGTCGAATGCAAATCTGCGACATAGCAATTTGTAGCTTAAAACACGTCACTTCGACCCCCGTTGTGCCGATCTGCGACGAACTTGCATAGTTTCGTCAAACATCGATCGTTTCAAGTGGTAGGCAATCCGGCCGTCAATGGTGATTCATGGCCTCACAGATATAAACAACAATAACTCCGCTTCTATTCGTCGTATGCGAATATGCGACATAGCAATTTGTAGCTTAAAACACGTCACATCGACCCACCTTCGGCCGATCTGCGACGAACTTGCATGGTTTCGTCAAACGTCGATCGTTTCGAGTGGTAGGGAATCCGGCCGTCAATGGTGATTCACGGCCTCACAGATATAAACAACTATAACTCCGCTTCTATTCGTCGAATGCAAATCTGCGACCTAGCAATTTGTAGCTTAAAACACGCCCCAATGAACCACCTTATACCGATCTGCGACGAACTTGCATAGTTTCGTCAAACATCGATCGATTCTAGTGGAAAGCAATCCGGCCGTCAATGGTGATTCATGGCCAGACAGATATAAACAACTATAACTCCGCTTCTATTCGTCGAATGCAAATCTGCGACATAGCAATTTGTAGCATAAAACACGTCACATCGACCCACCTTGTGCCGATCTGCGACGAACTTGCATGGTTTCGTCAAACGTCGATCGTTTCGAGTGGTAGGGAATCCGGCCGTCAATGGTGATTCATGGCCTCACAGATATAAACCACAATAACTCCGTTCTATTCGTCGTATGCGAATCTGCGACATAGCAATTTGTAGCTTAAAACACGCCCTAACGAACCACCTTATACCGATCTGCGACGAACTTGCATAGTTTTGTCAAACATCGATCGTTTCGAGTGGAAAGCAATCCGGCCGTCAATGGTGATTCATGACCTGACAGATATAAACAATTATAACTCCGCTTCTATTCGTCGAATGCAAATCTGCGACATAGCAATTTGTAGCTTAAAACACGTTACATCGACCCACCTTGTGCCGTTCTGCGACGAACTTGCATGGTTTCGTCAAACGTCGATCGTTTCGAGTGGTAGGGAATCCGGCCGTCAATGGTGATTCATGGCCTCACAGATATAAACAACTATACCTCCGCTTCTATTCGTCGTATGCAAATCTGCGACATAGCAATTTGTAGTATAAAACACGGCCCAACGAACCACCTTATACCGATCTGCGACGAACTTGCATAGTTTTGTCAAACATCCATCGTTTCGAGTGGAAAGCAATCCGGCCGTCAATGGTGATTCATGGCCTCACAGATATAAACAACAATATCTCCGCTTCTATTCGTCGTATGCGAATATGCGACATAGCAATTTGTAGCTTAAAACACGCCACATCGAACCACCTTGTGCCGATCTGCGACGAACTTGCATAGTTTCGTCAAACATCGATCGTTTCGAGTGGTAGGCAATCCGGCCGTCAATGGTGATTCATGGCCTCACAGATAGAAACAATTATAACTCCGCTTCTATTCGTCGAATGCAAATCTGCGACATAGCAATTTGTAGCTTAAAACACGACACATCGACCCACCTTGTGCCGATCTGCGACGAACTTGCATAGTTTCGTCAAACATCGATCGTTTCGAGTGGTAGGCAATCCGGCCGTCATTGGTGATTCATGGCCTCACAGATATAAACAACAATAACTCCGCTTCTATTCGTCGTATGCAAATCTGCGACATAGCAATTTGTAGCATAAAACACGCCCCAACGAACCACCTTATACCGATCTGCGACGAACTTGCATAGTTTTGTCAAACATCCATCGTTTCGAGTGGAAAGCAATCCGGCCGTCAATGGTGATTCATGGCCTCACAGATATAAACAACAATAACTCCGCTTCTATTCGTCGTATGCAAATCTGCGACATAGCAATTTGTAGCATATAACACGCCCCAACCAACCACCTTATACCGATCTGCGACGAACTTGCATAGTTTTGTCAAACATCGATCGTTTCGAGTGGAAAGCAATCCGGCCGTCAATGGTGATTCATGGCCTCACAGATTTAAACAACTATAACTCCGCTTCTATTCGCCGAATGCAAATCTGCGACATAGCAATTTGTAGCTTAAAACACGTCACATCGACCCACCTTGTGCCGATCTGCGACGAACTTGCATAGTTTCGTCAAACATCGATCGTTTCGAGTGGTAGGCAATCCGGCCGTCATTGGTGATTCATGGCCTCACAGATATAAACAACAATAACTCCGCTTCTATTCGTCGTATGCGAATATGCGACATAGCAATTTGTAGCTTAAAACACGTCACATCGACCCACCTTCGGCCGATCTGCGACGAACTTGCATGGTTTCGTCAAACGTCGATCGTTTCGAGTGGTAGGGAATCCGGCCGTCAATGGTGATTCACGGCCTCACAGATATAAACAACTATAACTCCGCTTCTATTCGTCGAATGCAAATCTGCGACATAGCAATTTGTAGCTTAAAACACGTCACTTCGACCCACGTTGTGCCGATCTGCGACGAACTTGCATAGTTTCGTCAAACATCGATCGTTTCAAGTGGTAGGCAATCCGGCCGTCAATGGTGATTCATGGCCTCACAGATATAAACAACAATAACTCCGCTTCTATTCGTCGTATGCGAATATGCGACAAAGCAATTTGTAGCTTAAAACACGTCACATCGACCCACCTTCGGCCGATCTGCGACGAACTTGCATGGTTTCGTCAAACGTCGATCGTTTCGAGTGGTAGGGAATCCGGCCGTCAATGTTGATTCATGGCCTCACAGATATAAACAACTATAACTCCGCTTCTATTCGTCGAATGCAAATCTGCGACATAGCAATTTGTAGCTTAAAACACGTCACATCGACCCACGTTGTGCCGATCTGCGACGAACTTGCATAGTTTCGTCAAACATCGATCGTTTCAAGTGGTAGGCAATCCGGCCGTCAATGGTGATTCATGGACTCACAGATATAAACAACAATAACTCCGCTTCTATTCGTCGTATGCGAATATGCGACATAGCAATTTGTAGCTTAAAACACGTCACATCGACCCACCTTCGGCCGATCTGCGACGAACTTGCATGGTTTCGTCAAACGTCGATCGTTTCGAGTGGTAGGGAATCCGGCCGTCAATGGTGATTCACGGCCTCACAGATATAAACAACTATAACTCCGCTTCTATTCGTCGAATGCAAATCTGCGACATAGCAATTTGTAGCTTAAAACACGTCACTTCGACCCACGTTGTGCCGATCTGCGACGAACTTGCATAGTTTCGTCAAACATCGATCGTTTCAAGTGGTAGGCAATCCGGCCGTCAATGGTGATTCATGGCCTCACAGATATAAACAACAATAACTCCGCTTCTATTCGTCGTATGCGAATATGCGACATAGCAGTTTGTAGCTTAAAACACGTCACATCGACCCACCTTCGGCCGATCTGCGACGAACTTGCATGGTTTCGTCAAACGTCGATCGTTTCGAGTGGTAGGGAATCCGGCCGTCAATGGTGATTCACGGCCTCACAGATATAAACAACTATAACTCCGCTTCTATTCGTCGTATGCGAATCTGCGACCTAGCAATTTGTAGCTTAAAACACGCCCCAATGAACCACCTTATACCGATCTGCGACGAACTTGCATAGTTTCGTCAAACATCGATCGATTCTAGTGGAAAGCAATCCGGCCGTCAATGGTGATTCATGGCCAGACAGATATAAACAACTATAACTCCGCTTCTATTCGTCGAATGCAAATCTGCGACATAGCAATTTGTAGCTTAAAACACGCCCCAACGGACCACCTTATACCGATCTGCGACGAACTTGCATAGTTTTGTCAAACATCGATCGTTTCGAGTGGAAAGCAATCCGGCCGTCAATGGTGATTCATGGCCTCACAGATATAAACAACAATAACTCCGCTTCTATTCGTCGTATGCAAATCTGCGACATAGCAATTTGTAGCATAAAACACGCCCCAACGAACCACCTTATACCGATCTGCGACGAACTTGCATAGTTTTGTCAAACATCGATCGTTTCGAGTGGAAAGCAATCCGGCCGTCAATGGTGATTCATGGCCTCACAGATTTAAACAACAATAACTCCGCTTCTATTCGTCGTATGCGAATATGCGACATAGCAATTTGTAGCTTAAAACACGTCACATCGACCCACGTTGTGCCCATCTGCGACGAACTTGCATAGTTTCGTCAAACATCGATCGTTTCAAGTGGTAGGCAATCCGGCCGTCAATGGTGATTCATGGCCTCACAGATATAAACAACAATAACTCCGCTTCTATTCGTCGTATGCGAATATGCGACATAGCAATTTGTAGCTTAAAACACGTCACATCGACCCACCTTCGGCCGATCTGCGACGAACTTGCATGGTTTCGTCAAACGTCGATCGTTTCGAGTGGTAGGGAATCCGGCCGTCAATGGTGATTCATGGTCTCACAGATATAAACATCAATAACTCCGCTTCTATTCGTCGTATGCGAATCTGCGACATAGCAATTTGTAGCTTAAAACAAGACACATCGGCCCACCTCATGCCGATCTGCGACGTACTTGTATAGTTTCGTCAACCGTCGATCGATTCGAGTGGTAGGCAATCCGGTAGTCAATGGCGATTCATGGCCTCACAGATATAAAGAACTATAAGTCCGCTTCTATACGCCGTATGCGAATCTGCGACATAGCAATTTGTAGCTTAAAACACGCCCCAACGAACCACCTTATACCGATCTGCGACGAACTTGCATAGTTTTGTCTAACATCGATCGTTTCGAGTGGAAAGCAATCCGGCCGTCAATGGTGATTCATGGCCTCACAGATTTAAACAACTATAACTCCGCTTCTATTCGTCGAATGCAAATCTGCGACATAGCAATTTGTAGCTTAAAACACGACACATCGACCCACCTTGTGCCGATCTGCGACGCACTTGCATAGTTTCGTCAAACATCGATCGTTTCGAGTGGTAGGCAATCCGGCCGTCATTGGTGATTCATGGCCTCACAGATATAAACAACAATAACTCCGCTTCTATTCGTCGTATGCAAATCTGCGACATAGCAATTTGTAGCATAAAACACGCCCCAACGAACCACCTTATACCGATCTGCGACGAACTTGCATAGTTTCGTCCAACATCGATCGTTTCGAGTGGAAAGCAATCCGGCCGTCAATGGTGATTCATGGCCTCACAGATATAAACAACTATAACTCCGCTTCTATTCGTCGAATGCAAATCTGCGACATAGCAATTTGTAGCTTAAAACACGTCACATCGAACCACCTTGCGCCGATCTGCGACGAACTTGCATGGTTTCGTCAAACATCGATCGTTTCGAGTGGTAGGGAATCCGACCGCCAATGGTGATTCATGGCCTCACAGATGTAAACAACTATAACTCCGCTTCTATTCGTCGAATGCAAATCTGCGACATAGCAATTTGTAGCTTAAAACACGTCACATCGACCCACCTTGTGCCGATCTGCGACGAACTTGCATAGTTTCGTCAAACATCGATCGTTTCGAGTGGTAGGCAATCCGGCCGTCATTGGTGATTCATGGCCTCACAGATATAAACAACTATAACTCCGCTTCTATTCGTCGTATGCGAATCTGCGACCTAGCAATTTGTAGCTTAAAACACGCCCCAATGAACCACCTTATACCGATCTGCGACGAACTTGCATAGTTTCGTCAAACATCGATCGATTCTAGTGGAAAGCAATCCGGCCGTCAACGGTGATTCATGGCCAGACAGATATAAACAACTATAACTCCGCTTCTATTCGTCGAATGCAAATCTGCGACATAGCAATTTGTAGCATAAAACACGTCACATCGACCCACCTTGTGCCGATCTGCGACGAACTTGCATAGTTTCGTCAAACATCGATCGTTTCGAGTGGTAGGCAATCCGGCCGTCATTGGTGATTCATGGCCTCACAGATATAAACAACTATAACTCCGCTTCTATTCGTCGTATGCGAATCTGCGACCTAGCAATTTGTAGCTTAAAACACGCCCCAATGAACCACCTTATACCGATCTGCGACGAACTTGCATAGTTTCGTCAAACATCGATCGATTCTAGTGGAAAGCAATCCGGCCGTCAACGGTCATTCATGGCCAGACAGATATAAACAACTATAACTCCGCTTCTATTCGTCGAATGCAAATCTGCGACATAGCAATTTGTTGCATAAAACACGTCACATCGACCCACCTTGTGCCGATCTGCGACGAACTTGCATGGTTTCGTCAAACGTCGATCGTTTCGAGTGGTAGGGAATCCGGCCGTCATTGGTGATTCATGGCCTCACAGATATAAACAACTATAACTCCGCTTCTATTCGTCGAATGCAAATCTGCGACATAGCAATTTGTAGCTTAAAACACGACACATCGACCCACCTTGTGCCGATCTGCGACGCACTTGCATAGTTTCGTCAAACATCGATCGTTTCGAGTGGTAGGCAATCCGGCCGTCATTGGTGATTCATGGCCTCACAGATATAAACAACAATAACTCCGCTTCTATTCGTCGTATGCAAATCTGCGACATAGCAATTTGTAGCATAAAACACGCCCCAACGAACCACCTTATACCGATCTGCGACGAACTTGCATAGTTTCGTCCAACATCGATCGTTTCGAGTGGAAAGCAATCCGGCCGTCAATGGTGATTCATGGCCTCACAGATATAAACAACTATAACTCCGCTTCTATTCGTCGAATGCAAATCTGCGACATAGCAATTTGTAGCTTAAAACACGTCACATCGAACCACCTTGCGCCGATCTGCGACGAACTTGCATGGTTTCGTCAAACATCGATCGTTTCGAGTGGTAGGGAATCCGACCGCCAATGGTGATTCATGGCCTCACAGATGTAAACAACTATAACTCCGCTTCTATTCGTCGAATGCAAATCTGCGACATAGCAATTTGTAGCTTAAAACACGTCACATCGACCCACCTTGTGCCGATCTGCGACGAACTTGCATAGTTTCGTCAAACATCGATCGTTTCGAGTGGTAGGCAATCCGGCCGTCATTGGTGATTCATGGCCTCACAGATATAAACAACTATAACTCCGCTTCTATTCGTCGTATGCGAATCTGCGACCTAGCAATTTGTAGCTTAAAACACGCCCCAATGAACCACCTTATACCGATCTGCGACGAACTTGCATAGTTTCGTCAAACATCGATCGATTCTAGTGGAAAGCAATCCGGCCGTCAACGGTGATTCATGGCCAGACAGATATAAACAACTATAACTCCGCTTCTATTCGTCGAATGCAAATCTGCGACATAGCAATTTGTAGCATAAAACACGTCACATCGACCCACCTTGTGCCGATCTGCGACGAACTTGCATGGTTTCGTCAAACATCGATCGTTTCGAGTGGTAGGCAATCCGGCCGTCATTGGTGATTCATGGCCTCACAGATATAAACAACTATAACTCCGCTTCTATTCGTCGTATGCGAATCTGCGACCTAGCAATTTGTAGCTTAAAACACGCCCCAATGAACCACCTTATACCGATCTGCGACGAACTTGCATAGTTTCGTCAAACATCGATCGATTCTAGTGGAAAGCAATCCGGCCGTCAACGGTGATTCATGGCCAGACAGATATAAACAACTATAACTCCGCTTCTATTCGTCGAATGCAAATCTGCGACATAGCAATTTGTAGCATAAAACACGTCACATCGACCCACCTTGTGCCGATCTGCGACGAACTTGCATAGTTTCGTCAAACATCGATCGTTTCGAGTGGTAGGCAATCCGGCCGTCATTGGTGATTCATGGCCTCACAGATATAAACAACTATAACTCCGCTTCTATTCGTCGTATGCGAATCTGCGACCTAGCAATTTGTAGCTTAAAACACGCCCCAATGAACCACCTTATACCGATCTGCGACGAACTTGCATAGTTTCGTCCAACATCGATCGATTCTAGTGGAAAGCAATCCGGCCGTCAACGGTCATTCATGGCCAGACAGATATAAACAACTATAACTCCGCTTCTATTCGTCGAATGCAAATCTGCGACATAGCAATTTGTAGCATAAAACACGTCACATCGACCCACCTTGTGCCGATCTGCGACGAACTTGCATGGTTTCGTCAAACGTCGATCGTTTCGAGTGGTAGGGAATCCGGCCGTCATTGGTGATTCATGGCCTCACAGATATAAACAACTATAACTCCGCTTCTATTCGTCGTATGCGAATCTGCGACATAGCAATTTGTAGCTTAAAACAAGACACATCGGCCCACCTCATGCCGATCTGCGACGTACTTGTATAGTTTCGTCAAACGTCGATCGATTCGAGTGGTAGGCAATCCGGTAGTCAATGGCGATTCATGGCCTCACAGATATAAACAACTATAAGTCCGCTTCTATACGCCGTATGCGAATCTGCGACATAGCAATTTGTAGCTTAAAACACGCCCCAACGAACCACCTTATACCGATCTGCGACGGACTTGCATAGTTTCGTCAAACATCGATCGTTTCGAGTGGAAAGCAATCCGGCCGTCAATGGTGATTCATGGCCTCACAGATATAAACAACAATAACTCCGCTTCTATTCGTCGTATGCAAATCTGCGACATAGCAATTTGTAGCATAAAACACGCCCCAACGAACCACCTTATACCGATCTGCGACGAACTTGCATAGTTTCGTCCAACATCGATCGTTTCGAGTGGAAAGCAATCCGGCCGTCAATGGTGACTCATGGCCTCACAGATATAAACAACTATAACTCCGCTTCTATTCGTCGAATGCAAATCTGCGACATAGCAATTTGTAGCTTAAAACACGTCACATCGAACCACCTTGCGCCGATCTGCGACGAACTTGCATGGTTTCGTCAAACATCGATCGTTTCGAGTGGTAGGGAATCCGACCGTCAATGGTGATTCATGGCCTCACAGATGTAAACAACTATAACTCCGCTTCTATTCGTCGAATGCAAATCTGCGACATAGCAATTTGTAGCTTAAAACACGTCACATCGACCCACCTTGTGCCGATCTGCGACGAACTTGCATGGTTTCGTCAAACGTCGATCGTTTCGAGTGGTAGGGAATCCGGCCGTCAATGGTGATTCATGGTCTCACAGATATAAACAACAATAACTCCGCTTCTATTCGTCGTATGCGAATCTGCGACATAGCAATTTGTAGCATAAAACAAGACACATCGGCCCACCTCATGCCGATCTGCGACGTACTTGTATAGTTTCGTCAAACGTCGATCGATTCGAGTGGTAGGCAATCCGGTAGTCAATGGCGATTCATGGCCTCACAGATATAAACAACTATAAGTCCGCTTCTATACGCCGTATGCGAATCTGCGACATAGCAATTTGTAGCTTAAAACACGCCCCAACGAACCACCTTATACCGATCTGCGACGGACTTGCATAGTTTCGTCAAACATCGATCGTTTCGAGTGGAAAGCAATCCGGCCGTCAATGGTGATTCATGGCCTCACAGATATAAACAACAATAACTCCGCTTCTATTCGTCGTATGCAAATCTGCGACATAGCAATTTGTAGCATAAAACACGCCCCAACGAACCACCTTATACCGATCTGCGACGAACTTGCATAGTTTCGTCCAACATCGATCGTTTCGAGTGGAAAGCAATCCGGCCGTCAATGGTGACTCATGGCCTCACAGATATAAACAACTATAACTCCGCTTCTATTCGTCGAATGCAAATCTGCGACATAGCAATTTGTAGCTTAAAACACGTCACATCGAACCACCTTGCGCCGATCTGCGACGAACTTGCATAGTTTCGTCAAACATCGATCGTTTCGAGTGGTAGGGAATCCGACCGTCAATGGTGATTCATGGCCTCACAGATGTAAACAACTATAACTCCGCTTCTATTCGTCGAATGCAAATCTGCGACATAGCAATTTGTAGCTTAAAACACGTCACATCGACCCACCTTGTGCCGATCTGCGACGAACTTGCATAGTTTCGTCAAACATCGATCGTTTCGAGTGGTAGGCAATCCGGCCGTCATTGGTGATTCATGGCCTCACAGATATAAACAACTATAACTCCGCTTCTATTCGTCGTATGCGAATCTGCGACCTAGCAATTTGTAGCTTAAAACACGCCCCAATGAACCACCTTATACCGATCTGCGACGAACTTGCATAGTTTCGTCAAACATCGATCGATTCTAGTGGAAAGCAATCCGGCCGTCAATGGTGATTCATGGCCAGACAGATATAAACAACTATAACTCCGCTTCTATTCGTCGAATGCAAATCTGCGACATAGCAATTTGTTGCTTAAAACACGCCCCAACGGACCACCTTATACCGATCTGCGACGAACTTGCATAGTTTTGTCAAACATCGATCGTTTCGAGTGGAAAGCAATCCGGCCGTCAATGGTGATTCATGGCCTCACAGATATAAACAACAATAACTCCGCTTCTATTCGTCGTATGCAAATCTGCGACATAGCAATTTGTAGCATAAAACACGCCCCAACGAACCACCTTATACCGATCTGCGACGAACTTGCATAGTTTTGTCAAACATCGATCGTTTCGAGTGGAAAGCAATCCGGCCGTCAATGGTGATTCATGGCCTCACAGATTTAAACAACAATAACTCCGCTTCTATTCGTCGTATGCGAATATGCGACATAGCAATTTGTAGCTTAAAACACGTCACATCGACCCACGTTGTGCCCATCTGCGACGAACTTGCATAGTTTCGTCAAACATCGATCGTTTCAAGTGGTAGGCAATCCGGCCGTCAATGGTGATTCATGGCCTCACAGATATAAACAACAATAACTCCGCTTCTATTCGTCGTATGCGAATATGCGACATAGCAATTTGTAGCTTAAAACACGTCACATCGACCCACCTTCGGCCGATCTGCGACGAACTTGCATGGTTTCGTCAAACGTCGATCGTTTCGAGTGGTAGGGAATCCGGCCGTCAATGGTGATTCATGGTCTCACAGATATAAACATCAATAACTCCGCTTCTATTCGTCGTATGCGAATCTGCGACATAGCAATTTGTAGCTTAAAACAAGACACATCGGCCCACCTCATGCCGATCTGCGACGTACTTGTATAGTTTCGTCAACCGTCGATCGATTCGAGTGGTAGGCAATCCGGTAGTCAATGGCGATTCATGGCCTCACAGATATAAAGAACTATAAGTCCGCTTCTATACGCCGTATGCGAATCTGCGACATAGCAATTTGTAGCTTAAAACACGCCCCAACGAACCACCTTATACCGATCTGCGACGAACTTGCATAGTTTTGTCTAACATCGATCGTTTCGAGTGGAAAGCAATCCGGCCGTCAATGGTGATTCATGGCCTCACAGATTTAAACAACTATAACTCCGCTTCTATTCGTCGAATGCAAATCTGCGACATAGCAATTTGTAGCTTAAAACACGACACATCGACCCACCTTGTGCCGATCTGCGACGCACTTGCATAGTTTCGTCAAACATCGATCGTTTCGAGTGGTAGGCAATCCGGCCGTCATTGGTGATTCATGGCCTCACAGATATAAACAACAATAACTCCGCTTCTATTCGTCGTATGCAAATCTGCGACATAGCAATTTGTAGCATAAAACACGCCCCAACGAACCACCTTATACCGATCTGCGACGAACTTGCATAGTTTCGTCCAACATCGATCGTTTCGAGTGGAAAGCAATCCGGCCGTCAATGGTGATTCATGGCCTCACAGATATAAACAACTATAACTCCGCTTCTATTCGTCGAATGCAAATCTGCGACATAGCAATTTGTAGCTTAAAACACGTCACATCGAACCACCTTGCGCCGATCTGCGACGAACTTGCATGGTTTCGTCAAACATCGATCGTTTCGAGTGGTAGGGAATCCGACCGCCAATGGTGATTCATGGCCTCACAGATGTAAACAACTATAACTCCGCTTCTATTCGTCGAATGCAAATCTGCGACATAGCAATTTGTAGCTTAAAACACGTCACATCGACCCACCTTGTGCCGATCTGCGACGAACTTGCATAGTTTCGTCAAACATCGATCGTTTCGAGTGGTAGGCAATCCGGCCGTCATTGGTGATTCATGGCCTCACAGATATAAACAACTATAACTCCGCTTCTATTCGTCGTATGCGAATCTGCGACATAGCAATTTGTAGCTTAAAACAAGACACATCGGCCCACCTCATGCCGATCTGCGACGTACTTGTATAGTTTCGTCAAACGTCGATCGATTCGAGTGGTAGGCAATCCGGTAGTCAATGGCGATTCATGGCCTCACAGATATAAACAACTATAACTCCGCTTCTATTCGTCGAATGCAAAACTGCGACATAGCAATTTGTAGCATAAAACACGTCACATCGACCCACCTTGTGCCGATCTGCGACGAACTTGCATGGTTTCGTCAAACGTCGATCGTTTCGAGTGGTAGGGAATCCGGCCGTCATTGGTGATTCATGGCCTCACAGATATAAACAACTATAACTCCGCTTCTATTCGTCGAATGCAAATCTGCGACATAGCAATTTGTAGCTTAAAACACGCCCTAACGAACCACCTTATACCGATCTGCGACGAACTTGCATAGTTTTGTCAAACATCGATCGTTTCGAGTGGAAAGCAATCCGGCCGTCAATGGTGATTCATGACCTGACAGATATAAACAATTATAACTCCGCTTCTATCGTCGAATGCAAATCTGCGACATAGCAATTTGTAGCTTAAAACACGTTACATCGACCCACCTTGTGCCGATCTGCGACGAACTTGCATGGTTTCGTCAAACGTCGATCGTTTCGAGTGGTAGGGAATCCGGCCGTCAATGGTGATTCATGGCCTCACAGATATAAACAACTATACCTCCGCTTCTATTCGTCGAATGCAAATCTGCGACATAGAAATTTGTAGCTTAAAACACGTCACATCGACCCACCTTGTGCCGATCTGCGACGAACTTGCATAGTTTCGTCAAACATCGATCGTTTCGAGTGGTAGGCAATCCGGCCGTCATTGGTGATTCATGGCCTCACAGATATATACAACAATAACTCCGCTTCTATTCGTCGTATGCAAATCTGCGACATAGCAATTTGTAGTATAAAACACGCCCCAACGAACCACCTTATACCGATCTGCGACGAACTTGCATAGTTTTGTCAAACATCCATCGTTTCGAGTGGAAAGCAATCCGGCCGTCAATGGTGATTCATGGCCTCACAGATATAAACAACAATAACTCCGCTTCTATTCGTCGTATGCGAATATGCGACATAGCAATTTGTAGCTTAAAACACGCCACATCGAACCACCTTGTGCCGATCTGCGACGAACTTGCATAGTTTCGTCAAACATCGATCGTTTCGAGTGGTAGGCAATCCGGCCGTCAATGGTGATTCATGGCCTCACAGATATAAACAACAATAACTCCGCTTCTATTCGTCGTATGCGAATCTGCGACATAGCAATTTGTAGCTTAAAACAAGACACATCGGCCCACCTCATGCCGATCTGCGACGTACTTGTATAGTTTCGTCAAACGTCGATCGATTCGAGTGGTAGGCAATCCGGTAGTCAATGGCGATTCATGGCCTCACAGATATAAACAACTATAACTCCGCTTCTATTCGTCGTATGCAAATCTGCGACATAGCAATTTGTAGCATAAAACACGCCCCAACGAACCACCTTATACCGATCTGCGACGAACTTGCATAGTTTTGTCTAACATCGATCGTTTCGAGTGGAAAGCAATCCGGCCGTCAATGGTGATTCATGGCCTCACAGATTTAAACAACTATAACTCCGCTTCTATTCGTCGAATGCAAATCTGCGACATAGCAATTTGTAGCTTAAAACACGACACATCGACCCACCTTGTGCCGATCTGCGACGAACTTGCATAGTTTCGTCAAACATCGATCGTTTCGAGTGGTAGGCAATCCGGCCGTCATTGGTGATTCATGGCCTCACAGATATAAACAACAATAACTCCGCTTCTATTCGTCGTATGCAAATCTGCGACATAGCAATTTGTAGCATAAAACACGCCCCAACGAACCACCTTATACCGATCTGCGACGAACTTGCATAGTTTTGTCAAACATCGATCGTTTCGAGTGGAAAGCAATCCGGCCGTCAATGGTGATTCATGGCCTGACAGATATAAACAACTATAACTCCGCTTCTATTCGTCGAATGCAAATCTGCGACATAGCAATTTGTAGCTTAAAACACGCCCCAACGAACCACCTTATACCGATCTGCGACGAACTTGCATAGTTTTGTCAAACATCGATCGTTTCGAGTGGAAAGCAATCCGGCCGTCAATGGTGATTCATGGCCTCACAGATATAAACAACAATAACTCCGCTTCTATTCGTCGTATGCAAATCTGCGACATAGCAATTTGTAGCATATAACACGCCCCAACCAACCACCTTATACCGATCTGCGACGAACTTGCATAGTTTTGTCAAACATCGATCGTTTCGAGTGGAAAGCAATCCGGCCGTCAATGGTGATTCATGGCCTCACAGATTTAAACAACTATAACTCCGCTTCTATTCGCCGAATGCAAATCTGCGACATAGCAATTTGTAGCATAAAACACGCGCCAACGATCCACCTTATACCGATCTGCGACGAACTTGCATAGTTTTGTCAAACATCGATCGTTTCGAGTGGAAAGCAATCCGGCCGTCAATGGTGATTCATGGCCTCATAGATATAAACAACAATAACTCCGCTTCTATTCGTCGTATGCGAATATGCGACATAGCAATTTGTAGCTTAAAACACGTCACATCGACCCTCCTTCTGCCGATCTGCGACGAACTTGCATGGTTTCGTCAAACGTCGATCGTTTCGAGTGGTAGGGAATCCGGCCGTCAATGTTGATTCATGGCCTCACAGATATAAACAACTATAACTCCGCTTCTATTCGTCGAATGCAAATCTGCGACATAGCAATTTGTAGCTTAAAACACGTCACATCGACCCACGTTGTGCCGATCTGCGACGAACTTGCATAGTTTCGTCAAACATCGATCGTTTCAAGTGGTAGGCAATCCGGCCGTCAATGGTGATTCATGGACTCACAGATATAAACAACAATAACTCCGCTTCTATTCGTCGAATGCAAATCTGCGACATAGCAATTTGTAGCTTAAAACACGTCACATCGACCCACCTTGTGCCGATCTGCGACGAACTTGCATAGTTTCGTCAAACATCGATCGTTTCGAGTGGTAGGCAATCCGGCCGTCATTGGTGATTCATGGCCTCACAGATATAAACAACAATAACTCCGCTTCTATTCGTCGTATGCGAATATGCGACATAGCAATTTGTAGCTTAAAACACGTCACATCGACCCACCTTCTGCCGATCTGCGACGAACTTGCATGGTTTCGTCAAACGTCGATCGTTTCGAGTGGTAGGGAATCCGGCCGTCAATGGTGATTCATGGCCTCACAGATATAAACAACTATAACTCCGCTTCTATTCGTCGAATGCAAATCTGCGACATAGCAATTTGTAGCTTAAAACACGTCACTTCGACCCACGTTGTGCCGATCTGCGACGAACTTGCATAGTTTCGTCAAACATCGATCGTTTCAAGTGGTAGGCAATCCGGCCGTCAATGGTGATTCATGGCCTCACAGATATAAACAACAATAACTCCGCTTCTATTCGTCGTATGCGAATATGCGACATAGCAATTTGTAGCTTAAAACACGTCACATCGACCCACCTTCGGCCGATCTGCGACGAACTTGCATGGTTTCGTCAAACGTCGATCGTTTCGAGTGGTAGGGAATCCGGCCGTCAATGGTGATTCACGGCCTCACAGATATAAACAACTATAACTCCGCTTCTATTCGTCGAATGCAAATCTGCGACATAGCAATTTGTAGCTTAAAACACGTCACTTCGACCCACGTTGTGCCGATCTGCGACGAACTTGCATAGTTTCGTCAAACATCGATCGTTTCAAGTGGTAGGCAATCCGGCCGTCAATGGTGATTCATGGCCTCACAGATATAAACAACAATAACTCCGCTTCTATTCGTCGTATGCGAATATGCGACATAGCAATTTGTAGCTTAAAACACGTCACATCGACCCACCTTCGGCCGATCTGCGACGAACTTGCATGGTTTCGTCAAACGTCGATCGTTTCGAGTGGTAGGGAATCCGGCCGTCAATGTTGATTCATGGCCTCACAGATATAAACAACTATAACTCCGCTTCTATTCGTCGAATGCAAATCTGCGACATAGCAATTTGTAGCTTAAAACACGTCACATCGACCCACGTTGTGCCGATCTGCGACGAACTTGCATAGTTTCGTCAAACATCGATCGTTTCAAGTGGTAGGCAATCCGGCCGTCAATGGTGATTCATGGACTCACAGATATAAACAACAATAACTCCGCTTCTATTCGTCGAATGCAAATCTGCGACATAGCAATTTGTAGCTTAAAACACGTCACATCGACCCACCTTGTGCCGATCTGCGACGAACTTGCATAGTTTCGTCAAACATCGATCGTTTCGAGTGGTAGGCAATCCGGCCGTCATTGGTGATTCATGGCCTCACAGATATAAACAACAATAACTCCGCTTCTATTCGTCGTATGCGAATATGCGACATAGCAATTTGTAGCTTAAAACACGTCACATCGACCCACCTTCTGCCGATCTGCGACGAACTTGCATGGTTTCGTCAAACGTTGATCGTTTCGAGTGGTAGGGAATCCGGCCGTCAATGGTGATTCATGGCCTCACAGATATAAACAATTATAACTCCGCTTCTATTCGTCGAATGCAAATCTGCGACATAGCAATTTGTAGCTTAAAACACGTCACTTCGACCCACGTTGTGCCGATCTGCGACGAACTTGCATAGTTTCGTCAAACATCGATCGTTTCAAGTGGTAGGCAATCCGGCCGTCAATGGTGATTCATGGCCTCACAGATATAAACAACAATAACTCCGCTTCTATTCGTCGAATGCAAATCTGCGACATAGCAATTTGTAGCTTAAAACACGCCCTAACGAACCACCTTATACCGATCTGCGACGAACTTGCATAGTTTTGTCAAACATCGATCGTTTCGAGTGGAAAGCAATCCGGCCGTCAATGGTGATTCATGACCTGACAGATATAAACAATTATAACTCCGCTTCTATTCGTCGAATGCAAATCTGCGACATAGCAATTTGTAGCTTAAAACACGTTACATCGACCCACCTTGTGCCGATCTGCGACGAACTTGCATGGTTTCGTCAAACGTCGATCGTTTCGAGTGGTAGGGAATCCGGCCGTCAATGGTGATTCATGGCCTCACAGATATAAACAACTATACCTCCGCTTCTATTCGTCGAATGCAAATCTGCGACATAGCAATTTGTAGCTTAAAACACGTCACATCGACCCACCTTGTGCCGATCTGCGACGAACTTGCATAGTTTCGTCAAACATCGATCGTTTCGAGTGGTAGGCAATCCGGCCGTCATTGGTGATTCATGGCCTCACAGATGTATACAACAATAACTCCGCTTCTATTCGTCGTATGCAAATCTGCGACATAGCAATTTGTAGTATAAAACACGCCCCAACGAACCACCTTATACCGATCTGCGACGAACTTGCATGGTTTTGTCAAACATCCATCGTTTCGAGTGGAAAGCAATCCGGCCGTCAATGGTGATTCATGGCCTCACAGATATAAACAACAATAACTCCGCTTCTATTCGTCGTATGCGAATATGCGACATAGCAATTTGTAGCTTAAAACACGCCACATCGAACCACCTTGTGCCGATCTGCGACGAACTTGCATAGTTTCGTCAAACATCGATCGTTTCGAGTGGTAGGCAATCCGGCCGTCAATGGTGATTCATGGCCTCACAGATAGAAACAACAATAACTCCGCTTCTATTCGTCGTATGCGAATCTGCGACATAGCAATTTGTAGCTTAAAACAAGACACATCGGCCCACCTCATGCCGATCTGCGACGTACTTGTATAGTTTCGTCAAACGTCGATCGATTCGAGTGGTAGGCAATCCGGTAGTCAATGGCGATTCATGGCCTCACAGATATAAACAACTATAACTCCGCTTCTATTCGTCGTATGCAAATCTGCGACATAGCAATTTGTAGCATAAAACACGCCCCAACGAAACACCTTATACCGATCTGCGACGAACTTGCATAGTTTTGTCTAACATCGATCGTTTCGAGTGGAAAGCAATCCGGCCGTCAATGGTGATTCATGGCCTCACAGATTTAAACAACTATAACTCCGCTTCTATTCGTCGAATGCAAATCTGCGACATAGCAATTTGTAGCTTAAAACACGACACATCGACCCACCTTGTGCCGATCTGCGACGAACTTGCATAGTTTCGTCAAACATCGATCGTTTCGAGTGGTAGGCAATCCGGCCGTCATTGGTGATTCATGGCCTCACAGATATAAACAACAATAACTCCGCTTCTATTCGTCGTATGCAAATCTGCGACATAGCAATTTGTAGCATAAAACACGCCCCAACGAACCACCTTATACCGATCTGCGACGAACTTGCATAGTTTTGTCAAACATCGATCGTTTCGAGTGGAAAGCAATCCGGCCGTCAATGGTGATTCATGGCCTGACAGATATAAACAACTATAACTCCGCTTCTATTCGTCGAATGCAAATCTGCGACATAGCAATTTGTAGCTTAAAACACGCCCCAACGAACCACCATATACCGATCTGCGACGAACTTGCATAGTTTCGTCAAACATCGATCGTTTCAAGTGGTAGGCAATCCGGCCGTCAATGGTGATTCATGGCCTCACAGATATAAACAACAATAACTCCGCTTCTATTCGTCGTATGCGAATATGCGACATAGCAATTTGTAGCTTAAAACACGTCACATCGACCCACCTTCGGCCGATCTGCGACGAACTTGCATGGTTTCGTCAAACGTCGATCGTTTCGAGTGGTAGGGAATCCGGCCGTCAATGGTGATTCACGGCCTCACAGATATAAACAACTATAACTCCGCTTCTATTCGTCGAATGCAAATCTGCGACATAGCAATTTGTAGCTTAAAACACGTCACTTCGACCCACGTTGTGCCGATCTGCGACGAACTTGCATAGTTTCGTCAAACATCGATCGTTTCGAGTGGTAGGCAATCCGGCCGTCAATGGTGATTCATGGCCTCACAGATATAAACAACAATAACTCCGCTTCTATTCGTCGTATGCGAATATGCGACAAAGCAATTTGTAGCTTAAAACACGTCACATCGACCCACCTTCGGCCGATCTGCGACGAACTTGCATGGTTTCGTCAAACGTCGATCGTTTCGAGTGGTAGGGAATCCGGCCGTCAATGTTGATTCATGGCCTCACAGATATAAACAACTATAACTCCGCTTCTATTCGTCGAATGCAAATCTGCGACATAGCAATTTGTAGCTTAAAACACGTCACATCGACCCACGTTGTGCCGATCTGCGACGAACTTGCATAGTTTCGTCAAACATCGATCGTTTCAAGTGGTAGGCAATCCGGCCGTCAATGGTGATTCATGGACTCACAGATATAAACAACAATAACTCCGCTTCTATTCGTCGAATGCAAATCTGCGACATAGCAATTTGTAGCTTAAAACACGTCACTTCGACCCACGTTGTGCCGATCTGCGACGAACTTGCATAGTTTCGTCAAACATCGATCGTTTCAAGTGGTAGGCAATCCGGCCGTCAATGGTGATTCATGGCCTCACAGATATAAACAACAATAACTCCGCTTCTATTCGTCGTATGCGAATATGCGACATAGCAATTTGTAGCTTAAAACACGTCACATCGACCCACCTTCGGCCGATCTGCGACGAACTTGCATGGTTTCGTCAAACGTCGATCGTTTCGAGTGGTAGGGAATCCGGCCGTCAATGGTGATTCACGGCCTCACAGATATAAACAACTATAACTCCGCTTCTATTCGTCGAATGCAAATCTGCGACATAGCAATTTGTAGCTTAAAACACGTCACTTCGACCCACGTTGTGCCGATCTGCGACGAACTTGCATAGTTTCGTCAAACATCGATCGTTTCAAGTGGTAGGCAATCCGGCCGTCAATGGTGATTCATGGCCTCACAGATATAAACAACAATAACTCCGCTTCTATTCGTCGTATGCGAATATGCGACATAGCAATTTGTAGCTTAAAACACGTCACATCGACCCACCTTCGGCCGATCTGCGACGAACTTGCATGGTTTCGTCAAACGTCGATCGTTTCGAGTGGTAGGGAATCCGGCCGTCAATGGTGATTCACGGCCTCACAGATATAAACAACTATAACTCCGCTTCTATTCGTCGAATGCAAATCTGCGACCTAGCAATTTGTAGCTTAAAACACGCCCCAATGAACCACCTTATACCGATCTGCGACGAACTTGCATAGTTTCGTCAAACATCGATCGATTCTAGTGGAAAGCAATCCGGCCGTCAATGGTGATTCATGGCCAGACAGATATAAACAACTATAACTCCGCTTCTATTCGTCGAATGCAAATCTGCGACATAGCAATTTGTAGCATAAAACACGTCACATCGACCCACCTTGTGCCGATCTGCGACGAACTTGCATGGTTTCGTCAAACGTCGATCGTTTCGAGTGGTAGGGAATCCGGCCGTCAATGGTGATTCATGGCCTCACAGATATAAACCACAATAACTCCGTTCTATTCGTCGTATGCGAATCTGCGACATAGCACTTTGTAGCTTAAAACACGCCCTAACGAACCACCTTATACCGATCTGCGACGAACTTGCATAGTTTTGTCAAACATCGATCGTTTCGAGTGGAAAGCAATCCGGCCGTCAATGGTGATTCATGACCTGACAGATATAAACAATTATAACTCCGCTTCTATTCGTCGAATGCAAATCTGCGACATAGCAATTTGTAGCTTAAAACACGTTACATCGACCCACCTTGTGCCGTTCTGCGACGAACTTGCATGGTATCGTCAAACGTCGATCGTTTCGAGTGGTAGGGAATCCGGCCGTCAATGGTGATTCATGGCCTCACAGATATAAACAACTATACCTCCGCTTCTATTCGTCGTATGCAAATCTGCGACATAGCAATTTGTAGTATAAAACACGGCCCAACGAACCACCTTATACCGATCTGCGACGAACTTGCATAGTTTTGTCAAACATCCATCGTTTCGAGTGGAAAGCAATCCGGCCGTCAATGGTGATTCATGGCCTCACAGATATAAACAACAATATCTCCGCTTCTATTCGTCGTATGCGAATATGCGACATAGCAATTTGTAGCTTAAAACACGCCACATCGAACCACCTTGTGCCGATCTGCGACGAACTTGCATAGTTTCGTCAAACATCGATCGTTTCGAGTGGTAGGCAATCCGGCCGTCAATGGTGATTCATGGCCTCACAGATAGAAACAACAATAACTCCGCTTCTATTCGTCGTATGCGAATCTGCGACATAGCAATTTGTAGCTTAAAACAAGACACATCGGCCCACCTCATGCCGATCTGCGACGTACTTGTATAGTTTCGTCAAACGTCGATCGATTCGAGTGGTAGGCAATCCGGTAGTCAATGGCGATTCATGGCCTCACAGATATAAACAACTATAAGTCCGCTTCTATACGCCGTATGCGAATCTACGACATAGCAATTTGTAGCTTAAAACACGCCCCAACGAACCACCTTATACCGATCTGCGACGAACTTGCATAGTTTCGTCAAACATCGATCGTTTCGAGTGGAAAGCAATCCGGCCGTCAATGGTGATTCATGGCCTCACAGATATAAACAACAATAACTCCGCTTCTATTCGTCGTATGCAAATCTGCGACATAGCAATTTGTAGCATAAAACACGCCCCAACGAACCACCTTATACCGATCTGCGACGAACTTGCATAGTTTTGTCTAACATCGATCGTTTCGAGTGGAAAGCAATCCGGCCGTCAATGGTGATTCATGGCCTCACAGATTTAAACAACTATAACTCCGCTTCTATTCGTCGAATGCAAATCTGCGACATAGCAATTTGTAGCTTAAAACACGACACATCGACCCACCTTGTGCCGATCTGCGACGAACTTGCATAGTTTCGTCAAACATCGATCGTTTCGAGTGGTAGGCAATCCGGCCGTCATTGGTGATTCATGGCCTCACAGATATAAACAACAATAACTCCGCTTCTATTCGTCGTATGCAAATCTGCGACATAGCAATTTGTAGCATAAAACACGCCCCAACGAACCACCTTATACCGATCTGCGACGAACTTGCATAGTTTTGTCAAACATCCATCGTTTCGAGTGGAAAGCAATCCGGCCGTCAATGGTGATTCATGGCCTCACAGATATAAACAACAATATCTCCGCTTCTATTCGTCGTATGCGAATATGCGACATAGCAATTTGTAGCTTAAAACACGTCACATCGACCCACCTTCGGCCGATCTGCGACGAACTTGCATGGTTTCGTCAAACGTCGATCGTTTCGAGTGGTAGGGAATCCGGCCGTCAATGGTGATTCACGGCCTCACAGATATAAACAACTATAACTCCGCTTCTATTCGTCGAATGCAAATCTGCGACATAGCAATTTGTAGCTTAAAACACGTCACTTCGACCCACGTTGTGCCGATCTGCGACGAACTTGCATAGTTTCGTCAAACATCGATCGTTTCAAGTGGTAGGCAATCCGGCCGTCAATGGTGATTCATGGCCTCACAGATATAAACAACAATAACTCCGCTTCTATTCGTCGTATGCGAATATGTGACATAGCAATTTGTAGCTTAAAACACGTCACATCGACCCACCTTCGGCCGATCTGCGACGAACTTGCATGGTTTCGTCAAACGTCGATCGTTTCGAGTGGTAGGGAATCCGGCCGTCAATGGTGATTCACGGCCTCACAGATATAAACAACTATAACTCCGCTTCTATTCGTCGAATGCAAATCTGCGACCTAGCAATTTGTAGCTTAAAACACGCCCCAATGAACCACCTTATACCGATCTGCGACGAACTTGCATAGTTTCGTCAAACATCGATCGATTCTAGTGGAAAGCAATCCGGCCGTCAATGGTGATTCATGGCCAGACAGATATAAACAACTATAACTCCGCTTCTATTCGTCGAATGCAAATCTGCGACATAGCAATTTGTAGCATAAAACATGTCACATCGACCCACCTTGTGCCGATCTGCGACGAACTTGCATGGTTTCGTCAAACGTCGATCGTTTCGAGTGGTAGGGAATCCGGCCGTCAATGGTGATTCATGGCCTCACAGATATAAACCACAATAACTCCGTTCTATTCGTCGTATGCGAATCTGCGACATAGCAATTTGTAGCTTAAAACACGCCCTAACGAACCACCTTATACCGATCTGCGACGAACTTGCATAGTTTTGTCAAACATCGATCGTTTCGAGTGGAAAGCAATCCGGCCGTCAATGGTGATTCATGACCTGACAGATATAAACAATTATAACTCCGCTTCTATTCGTCGAATGCAAATCTGCGACATAGCAATTTGTAGCTTAAAACACGTTACATCGACCCACCTTGTGCCGTTCTGCGACGAACTTGCATGGTTTCGTCAAACGTCGATCGTTTCGAGTGGTAGGGAATCCGGCCGTCAATGGTGATTCATGGCCTCACAGATATAAACAACTATACCTCCGCTTCTATTCGTCGTATGCAAATCTGCGACATAGCAATTTGTAGTATAAAACACGGCCCAACGAACCACCTTATACCGATCTGCGACGAACTTGCATAGTTTTGTCAAACATCCATCGTTTCGAGTGGAAAGCAATCCGGCCGTCAATGGTGATTCATGGCCTCACAGATATAAACAACAATATCTCCGCTTCTATTCGTCGTATGCGAATATGCGACATAGCAATTTGTAGCTTAAAACACGCCACATCGAACCACCTTGTGCCGATCTGCGACGAACTTGCATAGTTTCGTCAAACATCGATCGTTTCGAGTGGTAGGCAATCCGGCCGTCAATGGTGATTCATGGCCTCACAGATAGAAACAACAATAACTCCGCTTCTATTCGTCGTATGCGAATCTGCGACATAGCAATTTGTAGCTTAAAACAAGACACATCGGCCCACCTCATGCCGATCTGCGACGTACTTGTATAGTTTCGTCAAACGTCGATCGATTCGAGTGGTAGGCAATCCGGTAGTCAATGGCGATTCATGGCCTCACAGATATAAACAACTATAAGTCCGCTTCTATACGCCGTATGCGAATCTACGACATAGCAATTTGTAGCTTAAAACACGCCCCAACGAACCACCTTATACCGATCTGCGACGAACTTGCATAGTTTCGTCAAACATCGATCGTTTCGAGTGGAAAGCAATCCGGCCGTCAATGGTGATTCATGGCCTCACAGATATAAACAACAATAACTCCGCTTCTATTCGTCGTATGCAAATCTGCGACATAGCAATTTGTAGCATAAAACACGCCCCAACGAACCACCTTATACCGATCTGCGACGAACTTGCATAGTTTTGTCTAACATCGATCGTTTCGAGTGGAAAGCAATCCGGCCGTCAATGGTGATTCATGGCCTCACAGATTTAAACAACTATAACTCCGCTTCTATTCGTCGAATGCAAATCTGCGACATAGCAATTTGTAGCTTAAAACACGACACATCGACCCACCTTGTGCCGATCTGCGACGAACTTGCATAGTTTCGTCAAACATCGATCGTTTCAAGTGGTAGGCAATCCGGCCGTCAATGGTGATTCATGGCCTCACAGATATAAACAACAATAACTCCGCTTCTATTCGTCGTATGCGAATATGTGACATAGCAATTTGTAGCTTAAAACACGTCACATCGACCCACCTTCGGCCGATCTGCGACGAACTTGCATGGTTTCGTCAAACGTCGATCGTTTCGAGTGGTAGGGAATCCGGCCGTCAATGGTGATTCACGGCCTCACAGATATAAACAACTATAACTCCGCTTCTATTCGTCGAATGCAAATCTGCGACCTAGCAATTTGTAGCTTAAAACACGCCCCAATGAACCACCTTATACCGATCTGCGACGAACTTGCATAGTTTCGTCAAACATCGATCGATTCTAGTGGAAAGCAATCCGGCCGTCAATGGTGATTCATGGCCAGACAGATATAAACAACTATAACTCCGCTTCTATTCGTCGAATGCAAATCTGCGACATAGCAATTTGTAGCATAAAACATGTCACATCGACCCACCTTGTGCCGATCTGCGACGAACTTGCATGGTTTCGTCAAACGTCGATCGTTTCGAGTGGTAGGGAATCCGGCCGTCAATGGTGATTCATGGCCTCACAGATATAAACCACAATAACTCCGTTCTATTCGTCGTATGCGAATCTGCGACATAGCAATTTGTAGCTTAAAACACGCCCTAACGAACCACCTTATACCGATCTGCGACGAACTTGCATAGTTTTGTCAAACATCGATCGTTTCGAGTGGAAAGCAATCCGGCCGTCAATGGTGATTCATGACCTGACAGATATAAACAATTATAACTCCGCTTCTATTCGTCGAATGCAAATCTGCGACATAGCAATTTGTAGCTTAAAACACGTTACATCGACCCACCTTGTGCCGTTCTGCGACGAACTTGCATGGTTTCGTCAAACGTCGATCGTTTCGAGTGGTAGGGAATCCGGCCGTCAATGGTGATTCATGGCCTCACAGATATAAACAACTATACCTCCGCTTCTATTCGTCGTATGCAAATCTGCGACATAGCAATTTGTAGTATAAAACACGGCCCAACGAACCACCTTATACCGATCTGCGACGAACTTGCATAGTTTTGTCAAACATCCATCGTTTCGAGTGGAAAGCAATCCGGCCGTCAATGGTGATTCATGGCCTCACAGATATAAACAACAATATCTCCGCTTCTATTCGTCGTATGCGAATATGCGACATAGCAATTTGTAGCTTAAAACACGCCACATCGAACCACCTTGTGCCGATCTGCGACGAACTTGCATAGTTTCGTCAAACATCGATCGTTTCGAGTGGTAGGCAATCCGGCCGTCAATGGTGATTCATGGCCTCACAGATAGAAACAACAATAACTCCGCTTCTATTCGTCGTATGCGAATCTGCGACATAGCAATTTGTAGCTTAAAACAAGACACATCGGCCCACCTCATGCCGATCTGCGACGTACTTGTATAGTTTCGTCAAACGTCGATCGATTCGAGTGGTAGGCAATCCGGTAGTCAATGGCGATTCATGGCCTCACAGATATAAACAACTATAAGTCCGCTTCTATACGCCGTATGCGAATCTACGACATAGCAATTTGTAGCTTAAAACACGCCCCAACGAACCACCTTATACCGATCTGCGACGAACTTGCATAGTTTCGTCAAACATCGATCGTTTCGAGTGGAAAGCAATCCGGCCGTCAATGGTGATTCATGGCCTCACAGATATAAACAACAATAACTCCGCTTCTATTCGTCGTATGCAAATCTGCGACATAGCAATTTGTAGCATAAAACACGCCCCAACGAACCACCTTATACCGATCTGCGACGAACTTGCATAGTTTTGTCTAACATCGATCGTTTCGAGTGGAAAGCAATCCGGCCGTCAATGGTGATTCATGGCCTCACAGATTTAAACAACTATAACTCCGCTTCTATTCGTCGAATGCAAATCTGCGACATAGCAATTTGTAGCTTAAAACACGACACATCGACCCACCTTGTGCCGATCTGCGACGAACTTGCATAGTTTCGTCAAACATCGATCGTTTCGAGTGGTAGGCAATCCGGCCGTCATTGGTGATTCATGGCCTCACAGATATAAACAACAATAACTCCGCTTCTATTCGTCGTATGCAAATCTGCGACATAGCAATTTGTAGCATAAAACACGCCCCAACGAACCACCTTATACCGATCTGCGACGAACTTGCATAGTTTTGTCAAACATCCATCGTTTCGAGTGGAAAGCAATCCGGCCGTCAATGGTGATTCATGGCCTCACAGATATAAACAACAATATCTCCGCTTCTATTCGTCGTATGCGAATATGCGACATAGCAATTTGTAGCTTAAAACACGCCACATCGAACCACCTTGTGCCGATCTGCGACGAACTTGCATAGTTTCGTCAAACATCGATCGTTTCGAGTGGTAGGCAATCCGGCCGTCAATGGTGATTCATGGCCTCACAGATAGAAACAACAATAACTCCGCTTCTATTCGTCGTATGCGAATCTGCGACATAGCAATTTGTAGCTTAAAACAAGACACATCGGCCCACCTCATGCCGATCTGCGACGTACTTGTATAGTTTCGTCAAACGTCGATCGATTCGAGTGGTAGGCAATCCGGTAGTCAATGGCGATTCATGGCCTCACAGATATAAACAACTATAAGTCCGCTTCTATACGCCGTATGCGAATCTACGACATAGCAATTTGTAGCTTAAAACACGCCCCAACGAACCACCTTATACCGATCTGCGACGAACTTGCATAGTTTCGTCAAACATCGATCGTTTCGAGTGGAAAGCAATCCGGCCGTCAATGGTGATTCATGGCCTCACAGATATAAACAACAATAACTCCGCTTCTATTCGTCGTATGCAAATCTGCGACATAGCAATTTGTAGCATAAAACACGCCCCAACGAACCACCTTATACCGATCTGCGACGAACTTGCATAGTTTTGTCTAACATCGATCGTTTCGAGTGGAAAGCAATCCGGCCGTCAATGGTGATTCATGGCCTCACAGATTTAAACAACTATAACTCCGCTTCTATTCGTCGAATGCAAATCTGCGACATAGCAATTTGTAGCTTAAAACACGACACATCGACCCACCTTGTGCCGATCTGCGACGAACTTGCATAGTTTCGTCAAACATCGATCGTTTCGAGTGGTAGGCAATCCGGCCGTCATTGGTGATTCATGGCCTCACAGATATAAACAACAATAACTCCGCTTCTATTCGTCGTATGCAAATCTGCGACATAGCAATTTGTAGCATAAAACACGCCCCAACGAACCACCTTATACCGATCTGCGACGAACTTGCATAGTTTTGTCAAACATCGATCGTTTCGAGTGGAAAGCAATCCGGCCGTCAATGGTGATTCATGGCCTGACAGATATAAACAACTATAACTCCGCTTCTATTCGTCGAATGCCAATCTGCGACATAGCAATTTGTAGCTTAAAACACGCCCCAACGAACCACCTTATACCGATCTGCGACGAACTTGCATAGTTTTGTCAAACATCGATCGTTTCGAGTGGAAAGCAATCCGGCCGTCAATGGTGATTCATGGCCTCACAGATATAAACAACAATAACTCCGCTTCTATTCGTCGTATGCAAATCTGCGACATAGCAATTTGTAGCATATAACACGCCCCAACCAACCACCTTATACCGATCTGCGACGAACTTGCATAGTTTTGTCAAACATCGATCGTTTCGAGTGGATAGCAATCCGGCCGTCAATGGTGATTCATGGCCTCACAGATTTAAACAACTATAACTCCGCTTCTATTCGCCGAATGCAAATCTGCGACATAGCAATTTGTAGCTTAAAACACGTCACATCGACCCACCTTGTGCCGATCTGCGACGAACTTGCATAGTTTCGTCAAACATCGATCGTTTCGAGTGGTAGGCAATCCGGCCGTCATTGGTGATTCATGGCCTCACAGATATAAACAACAATAACTCCGCTTCTATTCGTCGTATGCGAATATGCGACATAGCAATTTGTAGCTTAAAACACGTCACATCGACCCACCTTCGGCCGATCTGCGACGAACTTGCATGGTTTCGTCAAACGTCGATCGTTTCGAGTGGTAGGGAATCCGGCCGTCAATGGTGATTCACGGCCTCACAGATATAAACAACTATAACTCCGCTTCTATTCGTCGAATGCAAATCTGCGACATAGCAATTTGTAGCTTAAAACACGTCACTTCGACCCACGTTGTGCCGATCTGCGACGAACTTGCATAGTTTCGTCAAACATCGATCGTTTCAAGTGGTAGGCAATCCGGCCGTCAATGGTGATTCATGGCCTCACAGATATAAACAACAATAACTCCGCTTCTATTCGTCGTATGCGAATATGCGACAAAGCAATTTGTAGCTTAAAACACGTCACATCGACCCACCTTCGGCCGATCTGCGACGAACTTGCATGGTTTCGTCAAACGTCGATCGTTTCGAGTGGTAGGGAATCCGGCCGTCAATGTTGATTCATGGCCTCACAGATATAAACAACTATAACTCCGCTTCTATTCGTCGAATGCAAATATGCGACATAGCAATTTGTAGCTTAAAACACGTCACATCGACCCACCTTGTGCCGATCTGCGACGAACTTGCATAGTTTCGTCAAACATCGATCGTTTCAAGTGGTAGGCAATCCGGCCGTCAATGGTGATTCATGGACTCACAGATATAAACAACAATAACTCCGCTTCTATTCGTCGAATGCAAATCTGCGACATAGCAATTTGTAGCTTAAAACACGTCACTTCGACCCACGTTGTGCCGATCTGCGACGAACTTGCATAGTTTCGTCAAACATCGATCGTTTCAAGTGGTAGGCAATCCGGCCGTCAATGGTGATTCATGGCCTCACAGATATAAACAACAATAACTCCGCTTCTATTCGTCGTATGCGAATATGCGACATAGCAATTTGTAGCTTAAAACACGTCACATCGACCCACCTTCGGCCGATCTGCGACGAACTTGCATGGTTTCGTCAAACGTCGATCGTTTCGAGTGGTAGGGAATCCGGCCGTCAATGGTGATTCACGGCCTCACAGATATAAACAACTATAACTCCGCTTCTATTCGTCGAATGCAAATCTGCGACATAGCAATTTGTAGCTTAAAACACGTCACTTCGACCCACGTTGTGCCGATCTGCGACGAACTTGCATAGTTTCGTCAAACATCGATCGTTTCAAGTGGTAGGCAATCCGGCCGTCAATGGTGATTCATGGCCTCACAGATATAAACAACAATAACTCCGCTTCTATTCGTCGTATGCGAATATGCGACATAGCAATTTGTAGCTTAAAACACGTCACATCGACCCACCTTCGGCCGATCTGCGACGAACTTGCATGGTTTCGTCAAACGTCGATCGTTTCGAGTGGTAGGGAATCCGGCCGTCAATGGTGATTCACGGCCTCACAGATATAAACAACTATAACTCCGCTTCTATTCGTCGAATGCAAATCTGCGACCTAGCAATTTGTAGCTTAAAACACGCCCCAATGAACCACCTTATACCGATCTGCGACGAACTTGCATAGTTTCGTCAAACATCGATCGATTCTAGTGGAAAGCAATCCGGCCGTCAATGGTGATTCATGGCCAGACAGATATAAACAACTATAACTCCGCTTCTATTCGTCGTATGCGAATATGCGACATAGCAATTTGTAGCTTAAAACACGCCACATCGAACCACCTTGTGCCGATCTGCGACGAACTTGCATAGTTTCGTCAAACATCGATCGTTTCGAGTGGTAGGCAATCCGGCCGTCAATGGTGATTCATGGCCTCACAGATAGAAACAACAATAACTCCGCTTCTATTCGTCGTATGCGAATCTGCGACATAGCAATTTGTAGCATAAAACACGTCACATCGACCCACCTTGTGCCGATCTGCGACGAACTTGCATGGTTTCGTCAAACGTCGATCGTTTCGAGTGGTAGGGAATCCGGCCGTCAATGGTGATTCATGGCCTCACAGATATAAACCACAATAACTCCGTTCTATTCGTCGTATGCGAATCTGCGACATAGCAATTTGTAGCTTAAAACACGCCCTAACGAACCACCTTATACCGATCTGCGACGAACTTGCATAGTTTTGTCAAACATCGATCGTTTCGAGTGGAAAGCAATCCGGCCGTCAATGGTGATTCATGACCTGACAGATATAAACAATTATAACTCCGCTTCTATTCGTCGAATGCAAATCTGCGACATAGCAATTTGTAGCTTAAAACACGTTACATCGACCCACCTTGTGCCGTTCTGCGACGAACTTGCATGGTTTCGTCAAACGTCGATCGTTTCGAGTGGTAGGGAATCCGGCCGTCAATGGTGATTCATGGCCTCACAGATATAAACAACTATACCTCCGCTTCTATTCGTCGTATGCAAATCTGCGACATAGCAATTTGTAGTATAAAACACGGCCCAACGAACCACCTTATACCGATCTGCGACGAACTTGCATAGTTTTGTCAAACATCCATCGTTTCGAGTGGAAAGCAATCCGGCCGTCAATGGTGATTCATGGCCTCACAGATATAAACAACAATATCTCCGCTTCTATTCGTCGTATGCGAATATGCGACATAGCAATTTGTAGCTTAAAACACGCCACATCGAACCACCTTGTGCCGATCTGCGACGAACTTGCATAGTTTCGTCAAACATCGATCGTTTCGAGTGGTAGGCAATCCGGCCGTCAATGGTGATTCATGGCCTCACAGATAGAAACAACAATAACTCCGCTTCTATTCGTCGTATGCGAATCTGCGACATAGCAATTTGTAGCTTAAAACAAGACACATCGGCCCACCTCATGCCGATCTGCGACGTACTTGTATAGTTTCGTCAAACGTCGATCGATTCGAGTGGTAGGCAATCCGGTAGTCAATGGCGATTCATGGCCTCACAGATATAAACAACTATAAGTCCGCTTCTATACGCCGTATGCGAATCTACGACATAGCAATTTGTAGCTTAAAACACGCCCCAACGAACCACCTTATACCGATCTGCGACGAACTTGCATAGTTTCGTCAAACATCGATCGTTTCGAGTGGAAAGCAATCCGGCCGTCAATGGTGATTCATGGCCTCACAGATATAAACAACAATAACTCCGCTTCTATTCGTCGTATGCAAATCTGCGACATAGCAATTTGTAGCATAAAACACGCCCCAACGAACCACCTTATACCGATCTGCGACGAACTTGCATAGTTTTGTCTAACATCGATCGTTTCGAGTGGAAAGCAATCCGGCCGTCAATGGTGATTCATGGCCTCACAGATTTAAACAACTATAACTCCGCTTCTATTCGTCGAATGCAAATCTGCGACATAGCAATTTGTAGCTTAAAACACGACACATCGACCCACCTTGTGCCGATCTGCGACGAACTTGCATAGTTTCGTCAAACATCGATCGTTTCGAGTGGTAGGCAATCCGGCCGTCATTGGTGATTCATGGCCTCACAGATATAAACAACAATAACTCCGCTTCTATTCGTCGTATGCAAATCTGCGACATAGCAATTTGTAGCATAAAACACGCCCCAACGAACCACCTTATACCGATCTGCGACGAACTTGCATAGTTTTGTCAAACATCCATCGTTTCGAGTGGAAAGCAATCCGGCCGTCAATGGTGATTCATGGCCTCACAGATATAAACAACAATAACTCCGCTTCTATTCGTCGTATGCAAATCTGCGACATAGCAATTTGTAGCATATAACACGCCCCAACCAACCACCTTATACCGATCTGCGACGAACTTGCATAGTTTTGTCAAACATCGATCGTTTCGAGTGGAAAGCAATCCGGCCGTCAATGGTGATTCATGGCCTCACAGATTTAAACAACTATAACTCCGCTTCTATTCGCCGAATGCAAATCTGCGACATAGCAATTTGTAGCTTAAAACACGTCACATCGACCCACCTTGTGCCGATCTGCGACGAACTTGCATAGTTTCGTCAAACATCGATCGTTTCGAGTGGTAGGCAATCCGGCCGTCATTGGTGATTCATGGCCTCACAGATATAAACAACAATAACTCCGCTTCTATTCGTCGTATGCGAATATGCGACATAGCAATTTGTAGCTTAAAACACGTCACATCGACCCACCTTCGGCCGATCTGCGACGAACTTGCATGGTTTCGTCAAACGTCGATCGTTTCGAGTGGTAGGGAATCCGGCCGTCAATGGTGATTCACGGCCTCACAGATATAAACAACTATAACTCCGCTTCTATTCGTCGAATGCAAATCTGCGACATAGCAATTTGTAGCTTAAAACACGTCACTTCGACCCACGTTGTGCCGATCTGCGACGAACTTGCATAGTTTCGTCAAACATCGATCGTTTCAAGTGGTAGGCAATCCGGCCGTCAATGGTGATTCATGGCCTCACAGATATAAACAACAATAACTCCGCTTCTATTCGTCGTATGCGAATATGCGACAAAGCAATTTGTAGCTTAAAACACGTCACATCGACCCACCTTCGGCCGATCTGCGACGAACTTGCATGGTTTCGTCAAACGTCGATCGTTTCGAGTGGTAGGGAATCCGGCCGTCAATGTTGATTCATGGCCTCACAGATATAAACAACTATAACTCCGCTTCTATTCGTCGAATGCAAATCTGCGACATAGCAATTTGTAGCTTAAAACACGTCACATCGACCCACGTTGTGCCGATCTGCGACGCACTTGCATAGTTTCGTCAAACATCGATCGTTTCAAGTGGTAGGCAATCCGGCCGTCAATGGTGATTCATGGACTCACAGATATAAACAACAATAACTCCGCTTCTATTCGTCGAATGCAAATCTGCGACATAGCAATTTGTAGCTTAAAACACGTCACTTCGACCCACGTTGTGCCGATCTGCGACGAACTTGCATAGTTTCGTCAAACATCGATCGTTTCAAGTGGTAGGCAATCCGGCCGTCAATGGTGATTCATGGCCTCACAGATATAAACAACAATAACTCCGCTTCTATTCGTCGTATGCGAATATGCGACATAGCAATTTGTAGCTTAAAACACGTCACATCGACCCACCTTCGGCCGATCTGCGACGAACTTGCATGGTTTCGTCAAACGTCGATCGTTTCGAGTGGTAGGGAATCCGGCCGTCAATGGTGATTCACGGCCTCACAGATATAAACAACTATAACTCCGCTTCTATTCGTCGAATGCAAATCTGCGACATAGCAATTTGTAGCTTAAAACACGTCACTTCGACCCACGTTGTGCCGATCTGCGACGAACTTGCATAGTTTCGTCAAACATCGATCGTTTCAAGTGGTAGGCAATCCGGCCGTCAATGGTGATTCATGGCCTCACAGATATAAACAACAATAACTCCGCTTCTATTCGTCGTATGCGAATATGCGACATAGCAATTTGTAGCTTAAAACACGTCACATCGACCCACCTTCGGCCGATCTGCGACGAACTTGCATGGTTTCGTCAAACGTCGATCGTTTCGAGTGGTAGGGAATCCGGCCGTCAATGGTGATTCACGGCCTCACAGATATAAACAACTATAACTCCGCTTCTATTCGTCGAATGCAAATCTGCGACCTAGCAATTTGTAGCTTAAAACACGCCCCAATGAACCACCTTATACCGATCTGCGACGAACTTGCATAGTTTCGTCAAACATCGATCGATTCTAGTGGAAAGCAATCCGGCCGTCAATGGTGATTCATGGCCAGACAGATATAAACAACTATAACTCCGCTTCTATTCGTCGAATGCAAATCTGCGACATAGCAATTTGTAGCATAAAACACGTCACATCGACCCACCTTGTGCCGATCTGCGACGAACTTGCATGGTTTCGTCAAACGTCGATCGTTTCGAGTGGTAGGGAATCCGGCCGTCAATGGTGATTCATGGCCTCACAGATATAAACCACAATAACTCCGTTCTATTCGTCGTATGCGAATCTGCGACATAGCAATTTGTAGCTTAAAACACGCCCTAACGAACCACCTTATACCGATCTGCGACGAACTTGCATAGTTTTGTCAAACATCGATCGTTTCGAGTGGAAAGCAATCCGGCCGTCAATGGTGATTCATGGCCTCACAGATATAAACAACAATATCTCCGCTTCTATTCGTCGTATGCGAATATGCGACATAGCAATTTGTAGCTTAAAACACGCCACATCGAACCACCTTGTGCCGATCTGCGACGAACTTGCATAGTTTCGTCAAACATCGATCGTTTCGAGTGGTAGGCAATCCGGCCGTCAATGGTGATTCATGGCCTCACAGATAGAAACAACAATAACTCCGCTTCTATTCGTCGTATGCGAATCTGCGACATAGCAATTTGTAGCTTAAAACAAGACACATCGGCCCACCTCATGCCGATCTGCGACGTACTTGTATAGTTTCGTCAAACGTCGATCGATTCGAGTGGTAGGCAATCCGGTAGTCAATGGCGATTCATGGCCTCACAGATATAAACAACTATAAGTCCGCTTCTATACGCCGTATGCGAATCTACGACATAGCAATTTGTAGCTTAAAACACGCCCCAACGAACCACCTTATACCGATCTGCGACGAACTTGCATAGTTTCGTCAAACATCGATCGTTTCGAGTGGAAAGCAATCCGGCCGTCAATGGTGATTCATGGCCTCACAGATATAAACAACAATAACTCCGCTTCTATTCGTCGTATGCAAATCTGCGACATAGCAATTTGTAGCATAAAACACGCCCCAACGAACCACCTTATACCGATCTGCGACGAACTTGCATAGTTTTGTCTAACATCGATCGTTTCGAGTGGAAAGCAATCCGGCCGTCAATGGTGATTCATGGCCTCACAGATTTAAACAACTATAACTCCGCTTCTATTCGTCGAATGCAAATCTGCGACATAGCAATTTGTAGCTTAAAACACGACACATCGACCCACCTTGTGCCGATCTGCGACGAACTTGCATAGTTTCGTCAAACATCGATCGTTTCGAGTGGTAGGCAATCCGGCCGTCATTGGTGATTCATGGCCTCACAGATATAAACAACAATAACTCCGCTTCTATTCGTCGTATGCAAATCTGCGACATAGCAATTTGTAGCATAAAACACGCCCCAACGAACCACCTTATACCGATCTGCGACGAACTTGCATAGTTTTGTCAAACATCCATCGTTTCGAGTGGAAAGCAATCCGGCCGTCAATGGTGATTCATGGCCTCACAGATATAAACAACAATAACTCCGCTTCTATTCGTCGTATGCAAATCTGCGACATAGCAATTTGTAGCATATAACACGCCCCAACCAACCACCTTATACCGATCTGCGACGAACTTGCATAGTTTTGTCAAACATCGATCGTTTCGAGTGGAAAGCAATCCGGCCGTCAATGGTGATTCATGGCCTCACAGATTTAAACAACTATAACTCCGCTTCTATTCGCCGAATGCAAATCTGCGACATAGCAATTTGTAGCTTAAAACACGTCACATCGACCCACCTTGTGCCGATCTGCGACGAACTTGCATAGTTTCGTCAAACATCGATCGTTTCGAGTGGTAGGCAATCCGGCCGTCATTGGTGATTCATGGCCTCACAGATATAAACAACAATAACTCCGCTTCTATTCGTCGTATGCGAATATGCGACATAGCAATTTGTAGCTTAAAACACGTCACATCGACCCACCTTCGGCCGATCTGCGACGAACTTGCATGGTTTCGTCAAACGTCGATCGTTTCGAGTGGTAGGGAATCCGGCCGTCAATGGTGATTCACGGCCTCACAGATATAAACAACTATAACTCCGCTTCTATTCGTCGAATGCAAATCTGCGACATAGCAATTTGTAGCTTAAAACACGTCACTTCGACCCACGTTGTGCCGATCTGCGACGAACTTGCATAGTTTCGTCAAACATCGATCGTTTCAAGTGGTAGGCAATCCGGCCGTCAATGGTGATTCATGGCCTCACAGATATAAACAACAATAACTCCGCTTCTATTCGTCGTATGCGAATATGCGACAAAGCAATTTGTAGCTTAAAACACGTCACATCGACCCACCTTCGGCCGATCTGCGACGAACTTGCATGGTTTCGTCAAACGTCGATCGTTTCGAGTGGTAGGGAATCCGGCCGTCAATGTTGATTCATGGCCTCACAGATATAAACAACTATAACTCCGCTTCTATTCGTCGAATGCAAATCTGCGACATAGCAATTTGTAGCTTAAAACACGTCACATCGACCCACGTTGTGCCGATCTGCGACGCACTTGCATAGTTTCGTCAAACATCGATCGTTTCAAGTGGTAGGCAATCCGGCCGTCAATGGTGATTCATGGACTCACAGATATAAACAACAATAACTCCGCTTCTATTCGTCGAATGCAAATCTGCGACATAGCAATTTGTAGCTTAAAACACGTCACATCGACCCACGTTGTGCCGATCTGCGACGAACTTGCATAGTTTCGTCAAACATCGATCGTTTCAAGTGGTAGGCAATCCGGCCGTCAATGGTGATTCATGGCCTCACAGATATAAACAACAATAACTCCGCTTCTATTCGTCGTATGCGAATATGCGACATAGCAATTTGTAGCTTAAAACACGTCACATCGACCCACCTTCGGCCGATCTGCGACGAACTTGCATGGTTTCGTCAAACGTCGATCGTTTCGAGTGGTAGGGAATCCGGCCGTCAATGGTGATTCACGGCCTCACAGATATAAACAACTATAACTCCGCTTCTATTCGTCGAATGCAAATCTGCGACATAGCAATTTGTAGCTTAAAACACGTCACTTCGACCCACGTTGTGCCGATCTGCGACGAACTTGCATAGTTTCGTCAAACATCGATCGTTTCAAGTGGTAGGCAATCCGGCCGTCAATGGTGATTCATGGCCTCACAGATATAAACAACAAAAACTCCGCTTCTATTCGTCGTATGCGAATATGCGACATAGCAATTTGTAGCTTAAAACACGTCACATCGACCCACCTTCGGCCGATCTGCGACGAACTTGCATGGTTTCGTCAAACGTCGATCGTTTCGAGTGGTAGGGAATCCGGCCGTCAATGGTGATTCACGGCCTCACAGATATAAACAACTATAACTCCGCTTCTATTCGTCGAATGCAAATCTGCGACCTAGCAATTTGTAGCTTAAAACACGCCCCAATGAACCACCTTATACCGATCTGCGACGAACTTGCATAGTTTCGTCAAACATCGATCGATTCTAGTGGAAAGCAATCCGGCCGTCAATGGTGATTCATGGCCAGACAGATATAAACAACTATAACTCCGCTTCTATTCGTCGAATGCAAATCTGCGACATAGCAATTTGTAGCATAAAACACGTCACATCGACCCACCTTGTGCCGATCTGCGACGAACTTGCATGGTTTCGTCAAACGTCGATCGTTTCGAGTGGTAGGGAATCCGGCCGTCAATGGTGATTCATGGCCTCACAGATATAAACCACAATAACTCCGTTCTATTCGTCGTATGCGAATCTGCGACATAGCAATTTGTAGCTTAAAACACGCCCTAACGAACCACCTTATACCGATCTGCGACGAACTTGCATAGTTTTGTCAAACATCGATCGTTTCGAGTGGAAAGCAATCCGGCCGTCAATGGTGATTCATGACCTGACAGATATAAACAATTATAACTCCGCTTCTATTCGTCGAATGCAAATCTGCGACATAGCAATTTGTAGCTTAAAACACGTTACATCGACCCACCTTGTGCCGTTCTGCGACGAACTTGCATGGTTTCGTCAAACGTCGATCGTTTCGAGTGGTAGGGAATCCGGCCGTCAATGGTGATTCATGGCCTCACAGATATAAACAACTATACCTCCGCTTCTATTCGTCGTATGCAAATCTGCGACATAGCAATTTGTAGTATAAAACACGGCCCAACGAACCACCTTATACCGATCTGCGACGAACTTGCATAGTTTTGTCAAACATCCATCGTTTCGAGTGGAAAGCAATCCGGCCGTCAATGGTGATTCATGGCCTCACAGATATAAACAACAATATCTCCGCTTCTATTCGTCGTATGCGAATATGCGACATAGCAATTTGTAGCTTAAAACACGCCACATCGAACCACCTTGTGCCGATCTGCGACGAACTTGCATAGTTTCGTCAAACATCGATCGTTTCGAGTGGTAGGCAATCCGGCCGTCAATGGTGATTCATGGCCTCACAGATAGAAACAAAAATAACTCCGCTTCTATTCGTCGTATGCGAATCTGCGACATAGCAATTTGTAGCTTAAAACAAGACACATCGGCCCACCTCATGCCGATCTGCGACGTACTTGTATAGTTTCGTCAAACGTCGATCGATTCGAGTGGTAGGCAATCCGGTAGTCAATGGCGATTCATGGCCTCACAGATATAAACAACTATAAGTCCGCTTCTATACGCCGTATGCGAATCTACGACATAGCAATTTGTAGCTTAAAACACGCCCCAACGAACCACCTTATACCGATCTGCGACGAACTTGCATAGTTTCGTCAAACATCGATCGTTTCGAGTGGAAAGCAATCCGGCCGTCAATGGTGATTCATGGCCTCACAGATATAAACAACAATAACTCCGCTTCTATTCGTCGTATGCAAATCTGCGACATAGCAATTTGTAGCATAAAACACGCCCCAACGAACCACCTTATACCGATCTGCGACGAACTTGCATAGTTTTGTCTAACATCGATCGTTTCGAGTGGAAAGCAATCCGGCCGTCAATGGTGATTCATGGCCTCACAGATTTAAACAACTATAACTCCGCTTCTATTCGTCGTATGCGAATATGCGACATAGCAATTTGTAGCTTAAAACACGTCACATCGACCCACCTTCGGCCGATCTGCGACGAACTTGCATGGTTTCGTCAAACGTCGATCGTTTCGAGTGGTAGGGAATCCGGCCGTCAATGGTGATTCACGGCCTCACAGATATAAACAACTATAACTCCGCTTCTATTCGTCGAATGCAAATCTGCGACATAGCAATTTGTAGCTTAAAACACGTCACTTCGACCCACGTTGTGTCGATCTGCGACGAACTTGCATAGTTTCGTCAAACATCGATCGTTTCAAGTGGTAGGCAATCCGGCCGTCAATGGTGATTCATGGCCTCACAGATATAAACAACAATAACTCCGCTTCTATTCGTCGTATGCGAATATGCGACATAGCAATTTGTAGCTTAAAACACGTCACATCGACCCACCTTCGGCCGATCTGCGACGAACTTGCATGGTTTCGTCAAACGTCGATCGTTTCGAGTGGTAGGGAATCCGGCCGTCAATGGTGATTCACGGCCTCACAGATATAAACAACTATAACTCCGCTTCTATTCGTCGAATGCAAATCTGCGACCTAGCAATTTGTAGCTTAAAACACGCCCCAATGAACCACCTTATACCGATCTGCGACGAACTTGCATAGTTTCGTCAAACATCGATCGATTCTAGTGGAAAGCAATCCGGCCGTCAATGGTGATTCATGGCCAGACAGATATAAACAACTATAACTCCGCTTCTATTCGTCGAATGCAAATCTGCGACATAGCAATTTGTAGCATAAAACACGTCACATCGACCCACCTTGTGCCGATCTGCGACGAACTTGCATGGTTTCGTCAAACGTCGATCGTTTCGAGTGGTAGGGAATCCGGCCGTCAATGGTGATTCATGGCCACACAGATATAAACGACAATAACTCCGTTCTATTCGTCGTATGCGAATCTGCGACATAGCAATTTGTAGCTTAAAACACGCCCTAACGAACCACCTTATACCGATCTGCGACGAACTTGCATAGTTTTGTCAAACATCGATCGTTTCGAGTGGAAAGCAATCCGGCCGTCAATGGTGATTCATGACCTGACAGATATAAACAATTATAACTCCGCTTCTATTCGTCGAATGCAAATCTGCGACATAGCAATTTGTAGCTTAAAACACGTTACATCGACCCACCTTGTGCCGTTCTGCGACGAACTTGCATGGTTTCGTCAAACGTCGATCGTTTCGAGTGGTAGGGAATCCGGCCGTCAATGGTGATTCATGGCCTCACAGATATAAACAACTATACCTCCGCTTCTATTCGTCGTATGCAAATCTGCGACATAGCAATTTGTAGTATAAAACACGGCCCAACGAACCACCTTATACCGATCTGCGACGAACTTGCATAGTTTTGTCAAACATCCATCGTTTCGAGTGGAAAGCAATCCGGCCGTCAATGGTGATTCATGGCCTCACAGATATAAACAACAATATCTCCGCTTCTATTCGTCGTATGCGAATATGCGACATAGCAATTTGTAGCTTAAAACACGCCACATCGAACCACCTTGTGCCGATCTGCGACGAACTTGCATAGTTTCGTCAAACATCGATCGTTTCGAGTGGTAGGCAATCCGGCCGTCAATGGTGATTCATGGCCTCACAGATAGAAACAACAATAACTCCGCTTCTATTCGTCGTATGCGAATCTGCGACATAGCAATTTGTAGCTTAAAACAAGACACATCGGCCCACCTCATGCCGATCTGCGACGTACTTGTATAGTTTCGTCAAACGTCGATCGATTCGAGTGGTAGGCAATCCGGTAGTCAATGGCGATTCATGGCCTCACAGATATAAACAACTATAAGTCCGCTTCTATACGCCGTATGCGAATCTACGACATAGCAATTTGTAGCTTAAAACACGCCCCAACGAACCACCTTATACCGATCTGCGACGAACTTGCATAGTTTCGTCAAACATCGATCGTTTCGAGTGGAAAGCAATCCGGCCGTCAATGGTGATTCATGGCCTCACAGATATAAACAACAATAACTCCGCTTCTATTCGTCGTATGCAAATCTGCGACATAGCAATTTGTAGCATAAAACACGCCCCAACGAACCACCTTATACCGATCTGCGACGAACTTGCATAGTTTTGTCTAACATCGATCGTTTCGAGTGGAAAGCAATCCGGCCGTCAATGGTGATTCATGGCCTCACAGATTTAAACAACTATAACTCCGCTTCTATTCGTCGAATGCAAATCTGCGACATAGCAATTTGTAGCATAAAACACGCCCCAACGAACCACCTTATACCGATCTGCGACGAACTTGCATAGTTTTGTCAAACATCCATCGTTTCGAGTGGAAAGCAATCCGGCCGTCAATGGTGATTCATGGCCTCACAGATATAAACAACAATATCTCCGCTTCTATTCGTCGTATGCGAATATGCGACATAGCAATTTGTAGCTTAAAACACGCCACATCGAACCACCTTGTGCCGATCTGCGACGAACTTGCATAGTTTCGTCAAACATCGATCGTTTCGAGTGGTAGGCAATCCGGCCGTCAATGGTGATTCATGGCCTCACAGATAGAAACAACAATAACTCCGCTTCTATTCGTCGTATGCGAATCTGCGACATAGCAATTTGTAGCTTAAAACAAGACACATCGGCCCACCTCATGCCGATCTGCGACGTACTTGTATAGTTTCGTCAAACGTCGATCGATTCGAGTGGTATGCAATCCGGTAGTCAATGGCGATTCATGGCCTCACAGATATAAACAACTATAAGTCCGCTTCTATACGCCGTATGCGAATCTACGACATAGCAATTTGTAGCTTAAAACACGCCCCAACGAACCACCTTATACCGATCTGCGACGAACTTGCATAGTTTCGTCAAACATCGATCGTTTCGAGTGGAAAGCAATCCGGCCGTCAATGGTGATTCATGGCCTCACAGATATAAACAACAATAACTCCGCTTCTATTCGTCGTATGCAAATCTGCGACATAGCAATTTGTAGCATAAAACACGCCCCAACGAACCACCTTATACCGATCTGCGACGAACTTGCATAGTTTTGTCTAACATCGATCGTTTCGAGTGGAAAGCAATCCGGCCGTCAATGGTGATTCATGGCCTCACAGATTTAAACAACTATAACTCCGCTTCTATTCGTCGAATGCAAATCTGCGACATAGCAATTTGTAGCTTAAAACACGACACATCGACCCACCTTGTGCCGATCTGCGACGAACTTGCATAGTTTCGTCAAACATCGATCGTTTCGAGTGGTAGGCAATCCGGCCGTCATTGGTGATTCATGGCCTCACAGATATAAACAACAATAACTCCGCTTCTATTCGTCGTATGCAAATCTGCGACATAGCAATTTGTAGCATAAAACACGCCCCAACGAACCACCTTATACCGATCTGCGACGAACTTGCATAGTTTTGTCAAACATCGATCGTTTCGAGTGGAAAGCAATCCGGCCGTCAATGGTGATTCATGGCCTGACAGATATAAACAACTATAACTCCGCTTCTATTCGTCGAATGCCAATCTGCGACATAGCAATTTGTAGCTTAAAACACGCCCCAACGAACCACCTTATACCGATCTGCGACGAACTTGCATAGTTTTGTCAAACATCGATCGTTTCGAGTGGAAAGCAATCCGGCCGTCAATGGTGATTCATGGCCTCACAGATATAAACAACAATAACTCCGCTTCTATTCGTCGTATGCAAATTTGCGACATAGCAATTTGTAGCATATAACACGCCCCAACCAACCACCTCATACCGATCTGCGACGAACTTGCATAGTTTTGTCAAACATCGATCGTTTCGAGTGGAAAGCAATCCGGCCGTCAATGGTGATTCATGGCCTCACAGATTTAAACAACTATAACTCCGCTTCTATTCGCCGAATGCAAATCTGCGACATAGCAATTTGTAGCTTAAAACACGTCACATCGACCCACCTTGTGCCGATCTGCGACGAACTTGCATAGTTTCGTCAAACATCGATCGTTTCGAGTGGTAGGCAATCCGGCCGTCATTGGTGATTCATGGCCTCACAGACATAAACAACAATAACTCCGCTTCTATTCGTCGTATGCGAATATGCGACATAGCAATTTGTAGCTTAAAACACGTCACATCGACCCACCTTCTGCCGATCTGCGACGAACTTGCATGGTTTCGTCAAACGTTGATCGTTTCGAGTGGTAGGGAATCCGGCCGTCAATGGTGATTCATGGCCTCACAGATATAAACAACTATAACTCCGCTTCTATTCGTCGAATGCAAATCTGCGACATAGCAATTTGTAGCTTAAAACACGTCACTTCGACCCACGTTGTGCCGATCTGCGACGAACTTGCATAGTTTCGTCAAACATCGATCGTTTCAAGTGGTAGGCAATCCGGCCGTCAATGGTGATTCATGGCCTCACAGATATAAACAACAATAACTCGGCTTCTATTCGTCGTATGCGAATATGCGACATAGCAATTTGTAGCTTAAAACACGTCACATCGACCCACCTTCGGCCGATCTGCGACGAACTTGCATGGTTTCGTCAAACGTCGATCGTTTCGAGTGGTAGGGAATCCGGCCGTCAATGGTGATTCACGGCCTCACAGATATAAACAACTATAACTCCGCTTCTATTCGTCGAATGCAAATCTGCGACATAGCAATTTGTAGCTTAAAACACGTCACTTCGACCCACGTTGTGCCGATCTGCGACGAACTTGCATAGTTTCGTCAAACATCGATCGTTTCAAGTGGTAGGCAATCCGGTCGTCAATGGTGATTCATGGCCTCACAGATATAAACAACAATAACTCCGCTTCTATTCGTCGTATGCAAATCTGCGACATAGCAATTTGTAGCATATAACACGCCCCAACCAACCACCTTATACCGATCTGCGACGAACTTGCATAGTTTTGTCAAACATCGATCGTTTCGAGTGGAAAGCAATCCGGCCGTCAATGGCGATTCATGGCCTCACAGATTTAAACAACTATAACTCCGCTTCTATTCGCCGAATGCAAATCTGCGACATAGCAATTTGTAGCTTAAAACACGTCACATCGACCCACCTTGTGCCGATCTGCGACGAACTTGCATAGTTTCGTCAAACATCGATCGTTTCGAGTGGTAGGCAATCCGGCCGTCATTGGTGATTCATGGCCTCACAGATATAAACAACAATAACTCCGCTTCTATTCGTCGTATGCGAATATGCGACATAGCAATTTGTAGCTTAAAACACGTCACATCGACCCACCTTCTGCCGATCTGCGACGAACTTGCATGGTTTCGTCAAACGTTGATCGTTTCGAGTGGTAGGGAATCCGGCCGTCAATGGTGATTCATGGCCTCACAGATATAAACAACTATAACTCCGCTTCTATTCGTCGAATGCAAATCTGCGACATAGCAATTTGTAGCTTAAAACACGTCACTTCGACCCACGTTGTGCCGATCTGCGACGAACTTGCATAGTTTCGTCAAACATCGATCGTTTCAAGTGGTAGGCAATCCGGCCGTCAATGGTGATTCATGGCCTCACAGATATAAACAACAATAACTCGGCTTCTATTCGTCGTATGCGAATATGCGACATAGCAATTTGTAGCTTAAAACACGTCACATCGACCCACCTTCGGCCGATCTGCGACGAACTTGCATGGTTTCGTCAAACGTCGATCGTTTCGAGTGGTAGGGAATCCGGCCGTCAATGGTGATTCACGGCCTCACAGATATAAACAACTATAACTCCGCTTCTATTCGTCGAATGCAAATCTGCGACATAGCAATTTGTAGCTTAAAACACGTCACTTCGACCCACGTTGTGCCGATCTGCGACGAACTTGCATAGTTTCGTCAAACATCGATCGTTTCAAGTGGTAGGCAATCCGGCCGTCAATGGTGATTCATGGCCTCACAGATATAAACAACAATAACTCCGCTTCTATTCGTCGTATGCGAATATGCGACAAAGCAATTTGTAGCTTAAAACACGTCACATCGACCCACCTTGTGCCGATCTGCGACGAACTTGCATAGTTTCGTCAAACATCGATCGTTTCGAGTGGTAGGCAATCCGGCCGTCATTGGTGATTCATGGCCTCACAGATATAAACAACAATAACTCCGCTTCTATTCGTCGTATGCAAATCTGCGACATAGCAATTTGTAGCATAAAACACGCCCCAACGAACCACCTTATACCGATCTGCGACGAACTTGCATAGTTTTGTCAAACATCCATCGTTTCGAGTGGAAAGCAATCCGGCCGTCAATGGTGATTCATGGCCCCACATATATAAACAACAATATCTCCGCTTCTATTCGTCGTATGCGAATATGCGACATAGCAATTTGTAGCTTAAAACACGCCACATCGAACCACCTTGTGCCGATCTGCGACGAACTTGCATAGTTTCGTCAAACATCGATCGTTTCGAGTGGTAGGCAATCCGGCCGTCAATGGTGATTCATGGCCTCACAGATAGAAACAACAATAACTCCGCTTCTATTCGTCGTATGCGAATCTGCGACATAGCAATTTGTAGCTTAAAACAAGACACATCGGCCCACCTCATGCCGATCTGCGACGTACTTGTATAGTTTCGTCAAACGTCGATCGATTCGAGTGGTATGCAATCCGGTAGTCAATGGCGATTCATGGCCTCACAGATATAAACAACTATAAGTCCGCTTCTATACGCCGTATGCGAATCTACGACATAGCAATTTGTAGCTTAAAACACGCCCCAACGAACCACCTTATACCGATCTGCGACGAACTTGCATAGTTTCGTCAAACATCGATCGTTTCGAGTGGAAAGCAATCCGGCCGTCAATGGTGATTCATGGCCTCACAGATATAAACAACAATAACTCCGCTTCTATTCGTCGTATGCAAATCTGCGACATAGCAATTTGTAGCATAAAACACGCCCCAACGAACCACCTTATACCGATCTGCGACGAACTTGCATAGTTTTGTCTAACATCGATCGTTTCGAGTGGAAAGCAATCCGGCCGTCAATGGTGATTCATGGCCTCACAGATTTAAACAACGATAACTCCGCTTCTATTCGTCGAATGCAAATCTGCGACATAGCAATTTGTAGCTTAAAACACGACACATCGACCCACCTTGTGCCGATCTGCGACGAACTTGCATAGTTTCGTCAAACATCGATCGTTTCGAGTGGTAGGCAATCCGGCCGTCATTGGTGATTCATGGCCTCACAGATATAAACAACAATAACTCCGCTTCTATTCGTCGTATGCAAATCTGCGACATAGCAATTTGTAGCATAAAACACGCCCCAACGAACCACCTTATACCGATCTGCGACGAACTTGCATAGTTTTGTCAAACATCGATCGTTTCGAGTGGAAAGCAATCCGGCCGTCAATGGTGATTCATGGCCTGACAGATATAAACAACTATAACTCCGCTTCTATTCGTCGAATGCCAATCTGCGACATAGCAATTTGTAGCTTAAAACACGCCCCAACGAACCACCTTATACCGATCTGCGACGAACTTGCATAGTTTTGTCAAACATCGATCGTTTCGAGTGGAAAGCAATCCGGCCGTCAATGGTGATTCATGGCCTCACAGATATAAACAACAATAACTCCGCTTCTATTCGTCGTATGCAAATCTGCGACATAGCAATTTGTAGCATATAACACGCCCCAACCAACCACCTTATACCGATCTGCGACGAACTTGCATAGTTTTGTCAAACATCGATCGTTTCGAGTGGAAAGCAATCCGGCCGTCAATGGTGATTCATGGCCTCACAGATTTAAACAACTATAACTCCGCTTCTATTCGCCGAATGCAAATCTGCGACATAGCAATTTGTAGCTTAAAACACGTCACATCGACCCACCTTGTGCCGATCTGCGACGAACTTGCATAGTTTCGTCAAACATCGATCGTTTCGAGTGGTAGGCAATCCGGCCGTCATTGGTGATTCATGGCCTCACAGATATAAACAACAATAACTCCGCTTCTATTCGTCGTATGCGAATATGCGACATAGCAATTTGTAGCTTAAAACACGTCACATCGACCCACCTTCTGCCGATCTGCGACGAACTTGCATGGTTTCGTCAAACGTTGATCGTTTCGAGTGGTAGGGAATCCGGCCGTCAATGGTGATTCATGGCCTCACAGATATAAACAACTATAACTCCGCTTCTATTCGTCGAATGCAAATCTGCGACATAGCAATTTGTAGCTTAAAACACGTCACTTCGACCCACGTTGTGCCGATCTGCGACGAACTTGCATAGTTTCGTCAAACATCGATCGTTTCAAGTGGTAGGCAATCCGGCCGTCAATGGTGATTCATGGCCTCACAGATATAAACAACAATAACTCGGCTTCTATTCGTCGTATGCGAATATGCGACATAGCAATTTGTAGCTTAAAACACGTCACATCGACCCACCTTCGGCCGATCTGCGACGAACTTGCATGGTTTCGTCAAACGTCGATCGTTTCGAGTGGTAGGGAATCCGGCCGTCAATGGTGATTCACGGCCTCACAGATATAAACAACTATAACTCCGCTTCTATTCGTCGAATGCAAATCTGCGACATAGCAATTTGTAGCTTAAAACACGTCACTTCGACCTACGTTGTGCCGATCTGCGACGAACTTGCATAGTTTCGTCAAACATCGATCGTTTCAAGTGGTAGGCAATCCGGTCGTCAATGGTGATTCATGGCCTCACAGATATAAACAACAATAACTCCGCTTCTATTCGTCGTATGCAAATCTGCGACATAGCAATTTGTAGCATATAACACGCCCCAACCAACCACCTTATACCGATCTGCGACGAACTTGCATAGTTTTGTCAAACATCGATCGTTTCGAGTGGAAAGCAATCCGGCCGTCAATGGCGATTCATGGCCTCACAGATTTAAACAACTATAACTCCGCTTCTATTCGCCGAATGCAAATCTGCGACATAGCAATTTGTAGCTTAAAACACGTCACATCGACCCACCTTGTGCCGATCTGCGACGAACTTGCATAGTTTCGTCAAACATCGATCGTTTCGAGTGGTAGGCAATCCGGCCGTCATTGGTGATTCATGGCCTCACAGATATAAACAACAATAACTCCGCTTCTATTCGTCGTATGCGAATATGCGACATAGCAATTTGTAGCTTAAAACACGTCACATCGACCCACCATCTGCCGATCTGCGACGAACTTGCATGGTTTCGTCAAACGTTGATCGTTTCGAGTGGTAGGGAATCCGGCCGTCAATGGTGATTCATGGCCTCACAGATATAAACAACTATAACTCCGCTTCTATTCGTCGAATGCAAATCTGCGACATAGCAATTTGTAGCTTAAAACACGTCACTTCGACCCACGTTGTGCCGATCTGCGACGAACTTGCATAGTTTCGTCAAACATCGATCGTTTCAAGTGGTAGGCAATCCGGCCGTCAATGGTGATTCATGGCCTCACAGATATAAACAACAATAACTCGGCTTCTATTCGTCGTATGCGAATATGCGACATAGCAATTTGTAGCTTAAAACACGTCACATCGACCCACCTTCGGCCGATCTGCGACGAACTTGCATGGTTTCGTCAAACGTCGATCGTTTCGAGTGGTAGGGAATCCGGCCGTCAATGGTGATTCACGGCCTCACAGATATAAACAACTATAACTCCGCTTCTATTCGTCGAATGCAAATCTGCGACATAGCAATTTGTAGCTTAAAACACGTCACTTCGACCCACGTTGTGCCGATCTGCGACGAACTTGCATAGTTTCGTCAAACATCGATCGTTTCAAGTGGTAGGCAATCCGGCCGTCAATGGTGATTCATGGCCTCACAGATATAAACAACAATAACTCCGCTTCTATTCGTCGTATGCGAATATGCGACAAAGCAATTTGTAGCTTAAAACACGTCACATCGACCCACCTTCGGCCGATCTGCGACGAACTTGCATGGTTTCGTCAAACGTCGATCGTTTCGAGTGGTAGGGAATCCGGCCGTCAATGTTGATTCATGGCCTCACAGATATAAACAACTATAACTCCGCTTCTATTCGTCGAATGCAAATCTGCGACATAGCAATTTGTAGCTTAAAACACGTCACATCGACCCACGTTGTGCCGATCTGCGACGAACTTGCATAGTTTCGTCAAACATCGATCGTTTCAAGTGGTAGGCAATCCGGCCGTCAATGGTGATTCATGGACTCACAGATATAAACAACAATAACTCCGCTTCTATTCGTCGAATGCAAATCTGCGACATAGCAATTTGTAGCATAAAACACGCCCCAACGAACCACCTTATACCGATCTGCGACGAACTTGCATAGTTTTGTCTAACATCGATCGTTTCGAGTGGAAAGCAATCCGGCCGTCAATGGTGATTCATGGCCTCACAGATTTAAACAACTATAACTCCGCTTCTATTCGTCGTATGCGAATATGCGACATAGCAATTTGTAGCTTAAAACACGTCACATCGACCCACCTTCGGCCGATCTGCGACGAACTTGCATGGTTTCGTCAAACGTCGATCGTTTCGAGTGGTAGGGAATCCGGCCGTCAATGGTGATTCACGGCCTCACAGATATAAACAACTATAACTCCGCTTCTATTCGTCGAATGCAAATCTGCGACATAGCAATTTGTAGCTTAAAACACGTCACTTCGACCCACGTTGTGCCGATCTGCGACGAACTTGCATAGTTTCGTCAAACATCGATCGTTTCAAGTGGTAGGCAATCCGGCCGTCAATGGTGATTCATGGCCTCACAGATATAAACAACAATAACTCCGCTTCTATTCGTCGTATGCGAATATGCGACATAGCAATTTGTAGCTTAAAACACGTCACATCGACCCACCTTCGGCCGATCTGCGACGAACTTGCATGGTTTCGTCAAACGTCGATCGTTTCGAGTGGTAGGGAATCCGGCCGTCAATGGTGATTCACGGCCTCACAGATATAAACAACTATAACTCCGCTTCTATTCGTCGAATGCAAATCTGCGACCTAGCAATTTGTAGCTTAAAACACGCCCCAATGAACCACCTTATACCGATCTGCGACGAACTTGCATAGTTTCGTCAAACATCGATCGATTCTAGTGGAAAGCAATCCGGCCGTCAATGGTGATTCATGGCCAGACAGATATAAACAACTATAACTCCGCTTCTATTCGTCGAATGCAAATCTGCGACATAGCAATTTGTAGCATAAAACACGTCACATCGACCCACCTTGTGCCGATCTGCGACGAACTTGCATGGTTTCGTCAAACGTCGATCGTTTCGAGTGGTAGGGAATCCGGCCGTCAATGGTGATTCATGGCCTCACAGATATAAACCACAATAACTCCGTTATATTCGTCGTATGCGAATCTGCGACATAGCAATTTGTAGCTTAAAACACGCCCTAACGAACCACCTTATACCGATCTGCGACGAACTTGCATAGTTTTGTCAAACATCGATCGTTTCGAGTGGAAAGCAATCCGGCCGTCAATGGTGATTCATGACCTGACAGATATAAACAATTATAACTCCGCTTCTATTCGTCGAATGCAAATCTGCGACATAGCAATTTGTAGCTTAAAACACGTTACATCGACCCACCTTGTGCCGTTCTGCGACGAACTTGCATGGTTTCGTCAAACGTCGATCGTTTCGAGTGGTAGGGAATCCGGCCGTCAATGGTGATTCATGGCCTCACAGATATAAACAACTATACCTCCGCTTCTATTCGTCGTATGCAAATCTGCGACATAGCAATTTGTAGTATAAAACACGGCCCAACGAACCACCTTATACCGATCTGCGACGAACTTGCATAGTTTTGTCAAACATCCATCGTTTCGAGTGGAAAGCAATCCGGCCGTCAATGGTGATTCATGGCCTCACAGATATAAACAACAATATCTCCGCTTCTATTCGTCGTATGCGAATATGCGACATAGCAATTTGTAGCTTAAAACACGCCACATCGAACCACCTTGTGCCGATCTGCGACGAACTTGCATAGTTTCGTCAAACATCGATCGTTTCGAGTGGTAGGCAATCCGGCCGTCAATGGTGATTCATGGCCTCACAGATAGAAACAACAATAACTCCGCTTCTATTCGTCGTATGCGAATATGCGACATAGCAATTTGTAGCTTAAAACAAGACACATCGGCCCACCTCATGCCGATCTGCGACGTACTTGTATAGTTTCGTCAACGTCGATCGATTCGAGTGGTAGGCAATCCGGTAGTCAATGGCGATTCATGGCCTCACAGATATAAACAACTATAAGTCCGCTTCTATACGCCGTATGCGAATCTACGACATAGCAATTTGTAGCTTAAAACACGCCCCAACGAACCACCTTATACCGATCTGCGACGAACTTGCATAGTTTCGTCAAACATCGATCGTTTCGAGTGGAAAGCAATCCGGCCGTCAATGGTGATTCATGGCCTCACAGATATAAACAACAATAACTCCGCTTCTATTCGTCGTATGCAAATCTGCGACATAGCAATTTGTAGCATAAAACACGCCCCAACGAACCACCTTATACCGATCTGCGACGAACTTGCATAGTTTTGTCTAACATCGATCGTTTCGAGTGGTAGGGAATCCGGCCGTCAATGTTGATTCATGGCCTCACAGATATAAACAACTATAACTCCGCTTCTATTCGTCGAATGCAAATCTGCGACATAGCAATTTGTAGCTTAAAACACGTCACATCGACCCACGTTGTGCCGATCTGCGACGAACTTGCATAGTTTCGTCAAACATCGATCGTTTCAAGTGGTAGGCAATCCGGCCGTCAATGGTGATTCATGGACTCACAGATATAAACAACAATAACTCCGCTTCTATTCGTCGAATGCAAATCTGCGACATAGCAATTTGTAGCATAAAACACGCCCCAACGAACCACCTTATACCGATCTGCGACGAACTTGCATAGTTTTGTCTAACATCGATCGTTTCGAGTGGAAAGCAATCCGGCCGTCAATGGTGATTCATGGCCTCACAGATTTAAACAACTATAACTCCGCTTCTATTCGTCGTATGCGAATATGCGACATAGCAATTTGTAGCTTAAAACACGTCACATCGACCCACCTTCGGCCGATCTGCGACGAACTTGCATGGTTTCGTCAAACGTCGATCGTTTCGAGTGGTAGGGAATCCGGCCGTCAATGGTGATTCACGGCCTCACAGATATAAACAACTATAACTCCGCTTCTATTCGTCGAATGCAAATCTGCGACATAGCAATTTGTAGCTTAAAACACGTCACTTCGACCCACGTTGTGCCGATCTGCGACGAACTTGCATAGTTTCGTCAAACATCGATCGTTTCAAGTGGTAGGCAATCCGGCCGTCAATGGTGATTCATGGCCTCACAGATATAAACAACAATAACTCCGCTTCTATTCGTCGTATGCGAATATGCGACATAGCAATTTGTAGCTTAAAACACGTCACATCGACCCACCTTCGGCCGATCTGCGACGAACTTGCATGGTTTCGTCAAACGTCGATCGTTTCGAGTGGTAGGGAATCCGGCCGTCAATGGTGATTCACGGCCTCACAGATATAAACAACTATAACTCCGCTTCTATTCGTCGAATGCAAATCTGCGACCTAGCAATTTGTAGCTTAAAACACGCCCCAATGAACCACCTTATACCGATCTGCGACGAACTTGCATAGTTTCGTCAAACATCGATCGATTCTAGTGGAAAGCAATCCGGCCGTCAATGGTGATTCATGGCCAGACAGATATAAACAACTATAACTCCGCTTCTATTCGTCGAATGCAAATCTGCGACATAGCAATTTGTAGCATAAAACACGTCACATCGACCCACCTTGTGCCGATCTGCGACGAACTTGCATGGTTTCGTCAAACGTCGATCGTTTCGAGTGGTAGGGAATCCGGCCGTCAATGGTGATTCATGGCCTCACAGATATAAACCACAATAACTCCGTTCTATTCGTCGTATGCGAATCTGCGACATAGCAATTTGTAGCTTAAAACACGCCCTAACGAACCACCTTATACCGATCTGCGACGAACTTGCATAGTTTTGTCAAACATCGATCGTTTCGAGTGGAAAGCAATCCGGCCGTCAATGGTGATTCATGACCTGACAGATATAAACAATTATAACTCCGCTTCTATTCGTCGAATGCAAATCTGCGACATAGCAATTTGTAGCATAAAACACGTTACATCGACCCACCTTGTGCCGTTCTGCGACGAACTTGCATGGTTTCGTCAAACGTCGATCGTTTCGAGTGGTAGGGAATCCGGCCGTCAATGGTGATTCATGGCCTCACAGATATAAACAACTATACCTCCGCTTCTATTCGTCGTATGCAAATCTGCGACATAGCAATTTGTAGTATAAAACACGGCCCAACGAACCACCTTATACCGATCTGCGACGAACTTGCATAGTTTTGTCAAACATCCATCGTTTCGAGTGGAAAGCAATCCGGCCGTCAATGGTGATTCATGGCCTCACAGATATAAACAACAATATCTCCGCTTCTATTCGTCGTATGCGAATATGCGACATAGCAATTTGTAGCTTAAAACACGCCACATCGAACCACCTTGTGCCGATCTGCGACGAACTTGCATAGTTTTGTCAAACATCGATCGTTTCGAGTGGTAGGCAATCCGGCCGTCAATGGTGATTCATGGCCTCACAGATAGAAACAACAATAACTCCGCTTCTATTCGTCGTATGCGAATCTGCGACATAGCAATTTGTAGCTTAAAACAAGACACATCGGCCCACCTCATGCCGATCTGCGACGTACTTGTATAGTTTCGTCAAACGTCGATCGATTCGAGTGGTAGGCAATCCGGTAGTCAATGGCGATTCATGGCCTCACAGATATAAACAACTATAAGTCCGCTTCTATACGCCGTATGCGAATCTACGACATAGCAATTTGTAGCTTAAAACACGCCCCAACGAACCACCTTATACCGATCTGCGACGAACTTGCATAGTTTCGTCAAACATCGATCGTTTCGAGTGGAAAGCAATCCGGCCGTCAATGGTGATTCATGGCCTCACAGATATAAACAACAATAACTCCGCTTCTATTCGTCGTATGCAAATCTGCGACATAGCAATTTGTAGCATAAAACACGCCCCAACGAACCACCTTATACCGATCTGCGACGAACTTGCATAGTTTTGTCTAACATCGATCGTTTCGAGTGGAAAGCAATCCGGCCGTCAATGGTGATTCATGGCCTCACAGATTTAAACAACTATAACTCCGCTTCTATTCGTCGAATGCAAATCTGCGACATAGCAATTTGTAGCTTAAAACACGACACATCGACCCACCTTGTGCCGATCTGCGACGAACTTGCATAGTTTCGTCAAACATCGATCGTTTCGAGTGGTAGGCAATCCGGCCGTCATTGGTGATTCATGGCCTCACAGATATAAACAACAATAACTCCGCTTCTATTCGTCGTATGCAAATCTGCGACATAGCAATTTGTAGCATAAAACACGCCCCAACGAACCACCTTATACCGATCTGCGACGAACTTGCATAGTTTTGTCAAACATCCATCGTTTCGAGTGGAAAGCAATCCGGCCGTCAATGGTGATTCATGGCCTCACAGATATAAACAACAATATCTCCGCTTCTATTCGTCGTATGCGAATATGCGACATAGCAATTTGTAGCTTAAAACACGCCACATCGAACCACCTTGTGCCGATCTGCGACGAACTTGCATAGTTTCGTCAAACATCGATCGTTTCGAGTGGTAGGCAATCCGGCCGTCAATGGTGATTCATGGCCTCACAGATAGAAACAACAATAACTCCGCTTCTATTCGTCGTATGCGAATCTGCGACATAGCAATTTGTAGCTTAAAACAAGACACATCGGCCCACCTCATGCCGATCTGCGACGTACTTGTATAGTTTCGTCAAACGTCGATCGATTCGAGTGGTATGCAATCCGGTAGTCAATGGCGATTCATGGCCTCACAGATATAAACAACTATAAGTCCGCTTCTATACGCCGTATGCGAATCTACGACATAGCAATTTGTAGCTTAAAACACGCCCCAACGAACCACCTTATACCGATCTGCGACGAACTTGCATAGTTTCGTCAAACATCGATCGTTTCGAGTGGAAAGCAATCCGGCCGTCAATGGTGATTCATGGCCTCACAGATATAAACAACAATAACTCCGCTTCTATTCGTCGAATGCAAATCTGCGACATAGCAATTTGTAGCATAAAACACGCCCCAACGAACCACCTTATACCGATCTGCGACGAACTTGCATAGTTTTGTCTAACATCGATCGTTTCGAGTGGAAAGCAATCCGGCCGTCAATGGTGATTCATGGCCTCACAGATTTAAACAACTATAACTCCGCTTCTATTCGTCGAATGCAAATCTGCGACATAGCAATTTGTAGCTTAAAACACGACACATCGACCCACCTTGTGCCGATCTGCGACGAACTTGCATAGTTTCGTCAAACATCGATCGTTTCGAGTGGTAGGCAATCCGGCCGTCATTGGTGATTCATGGCCTCACAGATATAAACAACAATAACTCCGCTTCTATTCGTCGTATGCAAATCTGCGACATAGCAATTTGTAGCATAAAACACGCCCCAACGAACCACCTTATACCGATCTGCGACGAACTTGCATAGTTTTGTCAAACATCGATCGTTTCGAGTGGAAAGCAATCCGGCCGTCAATGGTGATTCATGGCCTGACAGATATAAACAACTATAACTCCGCTTCTATTCGTCGAATGCCAATCTGCGACATAGCAATTTGTAGCTTAAAACACGCCCCAACGAACCACCTTATACCGATCTGCGACGAACTTGCATAGTTTTGTCAAACATCGATCGTTTCGAGTGGAAAGCAATCCGGCCGTCAATGGTGATTCATGGCCTCACAGATATAAACAACAATAACTCCGCTTCTATTCGTCGTATGCAAATCTGCGACATAGCAATTTGTAGCATATAACACGCCCCAACCAACCACCTTATACCGATCTGCGACGAACTTGCATAGTTTTGTCAAACATCGATCGTTTCGAGTGGAAAGCAATCCGGCCGTCAATGGTGATTCATGGCCTCACAGATTTAAACAACTATAACTCCGCTTCTATTCGCCGAATGCAAATCTGCGACATAGCAATTTGTAGCTTAAAACACGTCACATCGACCCACCTTGTGCCGATCTGCGACGAACTTGCATAGTTTCGTCAAACATCGATCGTTTCGAGTGGTAGGCAATCCGGCCGTCAATGGTGATTCATGGCCTCACAGATATAAACAACAATAACTCCGCTTCTATTCGTCGTATGCGAATATGCGACATAGCAATTTGTAGCTTAAAACACGTCACATCGACCCACCTTCTGCCGATCTGCGACGAACTTGCATGGTTTCGTCAAACGTTGATCGTTTCGAGTGGTAGGGAATCCGGCCGTCAATGGTGATTCATGGCCTCACAGATATAAACAACTATAACTCCGCTTCTATTCGTCGAATGCAAATCTGCGACATAGCAATTTGTAGCTTAAAACACGTCACTTCGACCCACGTTGTGCCGATCTGCGACGAACTTACATAGTTTCGTCAAACATCGATCGTTTCAAGTGGTAGGCAATCCGGCCGTCAATGGTGATTCATGGCCTCACAGATATAAACAACAATAACTCGGCTTCTATTCGTCGTATGCGAATATGCGACATAGCAATTTGTAGCTTAAAACACGTCACATCGACCCACCTTCGGCCGATCTGCGACGAACTTGCATGGTTTCGTCAAACGTCGATCGTTTCGAGTGGTAGGGAATCCGGCCGTCAATGGTGATTCACGGCCTCACAGATATAAACAACTATAACTCCGCTTCTATTCGTCGAATGCAAATCTGCGACATAGCAATTTGTAGCTTAAAACACGTCACTTCGACCCACGTTGTGCCGATCTGCGACGAACTTGCATAGTTTCGTCAAACATCGATCGTTTCAAGTGGTAGGCAATCCGGTCGTCAATGGTGATTCATGGCCTCACAGATATAAACAACAATAACTCCGCTTCTATTCGTCGTATGCAAATCTGCGACATAGCAATTTGTAGCATATAACACGCCCCAACCAACCACCTTATACCGATCTGCGACGAACTTGCATAGTTTTGTCAAACATCGATCGTTTCGAGTGGAAAGCAATCCGGCCGTCAATGGCGATTCATGGCCTCACAGATTTAAACAACTATAACTCCGCTTCTATTCGCCGAATGCAAATCTGCGACATAGCAATTTGTAGCTTAAAACACGTCACATCGACCCACCTTGTGCCGATCTGCGACGAACTTGCATAGTTTCGTCAAACATCGATCGTTTCGAGTGGTAGGCAATCCGGCCGTCATTGGTGATTCATGGCCTCACAGATATAAACAACAATAACTCCGCATCTATTCGTCGTATGCGAATATGCGACATAGCAATTTGTAGCTTAAAACACGTCACATCGACCCACCTTCTGCCGATCTGCGACGAACTTGCATGGTTTCGTCAAACGTTGATCGTTTCGAGTGGTAGGGAATCCGGCCGTCAATGGTGATTCATGGCCTCACAGATATAAACAACTATAACTCCGCTTCTATTCGTCGAATGCAAATCTGCGACATAGCAATTTGTAGCTTAAAACACGTCACATCGACCCACGTTGTGCCGATCTGCGACGAACTTGCATAGTTTCGTCAAACATCGATCGTTTCAAGTGGTAGGCAATCCGGCCGTCAATGGTGATTCATGGCCTCACAGATATAAACAACAATAACTCGGCTTCTATTCGTCGTATGCGAATATGCGACATAGCAATTTGTAGCTTAAAACACGTCACATCGACCCACCTTCTGCCGATCTGCGACGAACTTGCATGGTTTCGTCAAACGTCGATCGTTTCGAGTGGTAGGGAATCCGGCCGTCAATGGTGATTCACGGCCTCACAGATATAAACAACTATAACTCCGCTTCTATTCGTCGAATGCAAATCTGCGACATAGCAATTTGTAGCTTAAAACACGTCACTTCGACCCACGTTGTGCCGATCTGCGACGAACTTGCATAGTTTCGTCAAACATCGATCGTTTCAAGTGGTAGGCAATCCGGCCGTCAATGGTGATTCATGGCCTCACAGATATAAACAACAATAACTCCGCTTCTATTCGTCGTATGCGAATATGCGACAAAGCAATTTGTAGCTTAAAACACGTCACATCGACCCACCTTCGGCCGATCTGCGACGAACTTGCATGGTTTCGTCAAACGTCGATCGTTTCGAGTGGTAGGGAATCCGGCCGTCAATGTTGATTCATGGCCTCACAGATATAAACAACTATAACTCCGCTTCTATTCGTCGAATGCAAATCTGCGACATAGCAATTTGTAGCTTAAAACACGTCACATCGACCCACGTTGTGCCGATCTGCGACGAACTTGCATAGTTTCGTCAAACATCGATCGTTTCAAGTGGTAGGCAATCCGGCCGTCAATGGTGATTCATGGACTCACAGATATAAACAACAATAACTCCGCTTCTATTCGTCGAATGCAAATCTGCGACATAGCAATTTGTAGCTTAAAACACGTCACATCGACCCACCTTGTGCCGATCTGCGACGAACTTGCATGGTTTCGTCAAACGTTGATCGTTTCGAGTGGTAGGGAATCCGGCCGTCAATGGTGATTCATGGCCTCACAGATATAAACAACTATAACTCCGCTTCTATTCGTCGAATGCAAATCTGCGACATAGCAATTTGTAGCTTAAAACACGTCACTTCGACCCACGTTGTGCCGATCTGCGACGAACTTGCATAGTTTCGTCAAACATCGATCGTTTCAAGTGGTAGGCAATCCGGCCGTCAATGGTGATTCATGGCCTCACAGATATAAACAACAATAACTCCGCTTCTATTCGTCGTATGCGAATATGCGACATAGCAATTCGTAGCTTAAAACACGTCACATCGACCCACCTTCGGCCGATCTGCGACGAACTTGCATGGTTTCGTCAAACGTCGATCGTTTCGAGTGGTAGGGAATCCGGCCGTCAATGGTGATTCACGGCCTCACAGATATAAACAACTATAACTCCGCTTCTATTCGTCGAATGCAAATCTGCGACATAGCAATTTGTAGCTTAAAACACGTCACTTCGACCCACGTTGTGCCGATCTGCGACGAACTTGCATAGTTTCGTCAAACATCGATCGTTTCAAGTGGTAGGCAATCCGGCCGTCAATGGTGATTCATGGCCTCACAGATATAAACAACAATAACTCCGCTTCTATTCGTCGTATGCGAATATGCGACATAGCAATTTGTAGCTTAAAACACGTCACATCGACCCACCTTCGGCCGATCTGCGATGAACTTGCATGGTTTCGTCAAACGTCGATCGTTTCGAGTGGTAGGGAATCCGGCCGTCAATGGTGATTCACGGCCTCACAGATATAAACAACTATAACTCCGCTTCTATTCGTCGAATGCAAATCTGCGACCTAGCAATTTGTAGCTTAAAACACGCCCCAATGAACCACCTTATACCGATCTGCGACGAACTTGCATAGTTTCGTCAAACATCGATCGATTCTAGTGGAAAGCAATCCGGCCGTCAATGGTGATTCATGGCCAGACAGATATAAACAACTATAACTCCGCTTCTATTCGTCGAATGCAAATCTGCGACATAGCAATTTGTAGCATAAAACACGTCACATCGACCCACCTTGTGCCGATCTGCGACGAACTTGCATGGTTTCGTCAAACGTCGATCGTTTCGAGTGGTAGGGAATCCGGCCGTCAATGGTGATTCATGGCCTCACAGATATAAACAACTATACCTCCGCTTCTATTCGTCGTATGCAAATCTGCGACATAGCAATTTGTAGTATAAAACACGGCCCAACGAACCACCTTATACCGATCTGCGACGAACTTGCATAGTTTTGTCAAACATCGATCGTTTCGAGTGGAAAGCAATCCGGCCGTCAATGGTGATTCATGACCTGACAGATATAAACAATTATAACTCCGCTTCTATTCGTCGAATGCAAATCTGCGACATAGCAATTTGTAGCTTAAAACACGTTACATCGACCCACCTTGTGCCGTTCTGCGACGAACTTGCATGGTTTCGTCAAACGTCGATCGTTTCGAGTGGTAGGGAATCCGGCCGTCAATGGTGATTCATGGCCTCACAGATATAAACAACTATACCTCCGCTTCTATTCGTCGTATGCAAATCTGCGACATAGCAATTTGTAGTATAAAACACGGCCCAACGAACCACCTTATACCGATCTGCGACGAACTTGCATAGTTTTGTCAAACATCCATCGTTTCGAGTGGAAAGCAATCCGGCCGTCAATGGTGATTCATGGCCTCACAGATATAAACAACAATATCTCCGCTTCTATTCGTCGTATGCGAATATGCGACATAGCAATTTGTAGCTTAAAACACGCCACATCGAACCACCTTGTGCCGATCTGCGACGAACTTGCATAGTTTCGTCAAACATCGATCGTTTCGAGTGGTAGGCAATCCGGCCGTCAATGGTGATTCATGGCCTCACAGATATAAACAACAATAACTCCGCTTCTATTCGTCGTATGCGAATCTGCGACATAGCAATTTGTAGCTTAAAACAAGACACATCGGCCCACCTCATGCCGATCTGCGACGTACTTGTATAGTTTCGTCAAACGTCGATCGATTCGAGTGGTAGGCAATCCGGTAGTCAATGGCGATTCATGGCCTCACAGATATAAACAACTATAAGTCCGCTTCTATACGCCGTATGCGAATCTACGACATAGCAATTTGTAGCTTAAAACACGCCCCAACGAACCACCTTATACCGATCTGCGACGAACTTGCATAGTTTCGTCAAACATCGATCGTTTCGAGTGGAAAGCAATCCGGCCGTCAATGGTGATTCATGGCCTCACAGATATAAACAACAATAACTCCGCTTCTATTCGTCGTATGCAAATCTGCGACATAGCAATTTGTAGCATAAAACACGCTCCAACGAACCACCTTATACCGATCTGCGACGAACTTGCATAGTTTTGTCTAACATCGATCGTTTCGAGTGGAAAGCAATCCGGCCGTCAATGGTGATTCATGGCCTCACAGATTTAAACAACTATAACTCCGCTTCTATTCGTCGAATGCAAATCTGCGACATAGCAATTTGTAGCTTCAAACACGACACATCGACCCACCTTGTGCCGATCTGCGACGAACTTGCATAGTTTCGTCAAACATCGATCGTTTCGAGTGGTAGGCAATCCGGCCGTCATTGGTGATTCATGGCCTCACAGATATAAACAACAATAACTCCGCTTCTATTCGTCGTATGCAAATCTGCGACATAGCAATTTGTAGCATAAAACACGCCCCAACGAACCACCTTATACCGATCTGCGACGAACTTGCATAGTTTTGTCAAACATCCATCGTTTCGAGTGGAAAGCAATCCGGCCGTCAATGGTGATTCATGGCCTCACAGATATAAACAACAATATCTCCGCTTCTATTCGTCGTATGCGAATATGCGACATAGCAATTTGTAGCTTAAAACACGCCACATCGAACCACCTTGTGCCGATCTGCGACGAACTTGCATAGTTTCGTCAAACATCGATCGTTTCGAGTGGTAGGCAATCCGGCCGTCAATGGTGATTCATGGCCTCACAGATAGAAACAACAATAACTCCGCTTCTATTCGTCGTATGCGAATCTGCGACATAGCAATTTGTAGCTTAAAACAAGACACATCGGCCCACCTCATGCCGATCTGCGACGTACTTGTATAGTTTCGTCAAACGTCGATCGATTCGAGTGGTATGCAATCCGGTAGTCAATGGCGATTCATGGCCTCACAGATATAAACAACTATAAGTCCGCTTCTATACGCCGTATGCGAATCTACGACATAGCAATTTGTAGCTTAAAACACGCCCCAACGAACCACCTTATACCGATCTGCGACGAACTTGCATAGTTTCGTCAAACATCGATCGTTTCGAGTGGAAAGCAATCCGGCCGTCAATGGTGATTCATGGCCTCACAGATATAAACAACAATAACTCCGCTTCTATTCGTCGTATGCAAATCTGCGACATAGCAATTTGTAGCATAAAACACGCCCCAACGAACCACCTTATACCGATCTGCGACGAACTTGCATAGTTTTGTCTAACATCGATCGTTTCGAGTGGAAAGCAATCCGGCCGTCAATGGTGATTCATGGCCTCACAGATTTAAACAACTATAACTCCGCTTCTATTCGTCGAATGCAAATCTGCGACATAGCAATTTGTAGCTTAAAACACGACACATCGACCCACCTTGTGCCGATCTGCGACGAACTTGCATAGTTTCGTCAAACATCGATCGTTTCGAGTGGTAGGCAATCCGGCCGTCATTGGTGATTCATGGCCTCACAGATATAAACAACAATAACTCCGCTTCTATTCGTCGTATGCAAATCTGCGACATAGCAATTTGTAGCATAAAACACGCCCCAACGAACCACCTTATACCGATCTGCGACGAACTTGCATAGTTTTGTCAAACATCGATCGTTTCGAGTGGAAAGCAATCCGGCCGTCAATGGTGATTCATGGCCTGACAGATATAAACAACTATAACTCCGCTTCTATTCGTCGAATGCCAATCTGCGACATAGCAATTTGTAGCTTAAAACACGCCCCAACGAACCACCTTATACCGATCTGCGACGAACTTGCATAGTTTTGTCAAACATCGATCGTTTCGAGTGGAAAGCAATCCGGCCGTCAATGGTGATTCATGGCCTCACAGATATAAACAACAATAACTCCGCTTCTATTCGTCGTATGCAAATCTGCGACATAGCAATTTGTAGCTTAAAGCACGTCACATCGACCCACCTTGTGCCGATCTGCGACGAACTTGCATAGTTTCGTCAAACGTCGATCGTTTCGAGTGGTAGGGAATCCGGCCGTCAATGGTGATTCACGGCCTCACAGATATAAACAACTATAACTCCGCTTCTATTCGTCGAATGCAAATCTGCGACATGGCAATTTGTAGCTTAAAACACGTCACATCGACCCACCTTGTGCCGATCTGCGACGAACTTGCATAGTTTCGTCAAACATCGATCGTTTCGAGTGGTAGGCAATCCGGCCGTCATTGGTGATTCACGGCCTCACAGATATAAACAACAATAACTCCGCTTCTATTCGTCGTATGCGAATATGCGACATAGCAATTTGTAGCTTAAAACACGTCACATCGACCCACCTTCTGCCGATCTGCGACGAACTTGCATGGTTTCGTCAAACGTCGATCGTTTCGAGTGGTAGGGAATCCGGCCGTCAATGTTGATTCATGGCCTCACAGATATAAACAACTATAACTCCGCTTCTATTCGTCGAATGCAAATCTGCGACATAGCAATTTGTAGCTTAAAACACGTCACATCGACCCACGTTGTGCCGATCTGCGACGAACTTGCATAGTTTCGTCAAACATCGATCGTTTCAAGTGGTAGGCAATCCGGCCGTCATTGGTGATTCATGGCCTCACAGATATAAACAACAATAACTCCGCTTCTATTCGTCGTATGCGAATATGCGACATAGCAATTTGTAGCTTAAAACACGTCACATCGACCCACCTTCTGCCGATCTGCGACGAACTTGCATGGTTTCGTCAAACGTTGATCGTTTCGAGTGGTAGGGAATCCGGCCGTCAATGGTGATTCATGGCCTCACAGATATAAACAACTATAACTCCGCTTCTATTCGTCGAATGCAAATCTGCGACATAGCAATTTGTAGCTTAAAACACGTCACTTCGACCCACGTTGTGCCGATCTGCGACGAACTTGCATAGTTTCGTCAAACATCGATCGTTTCAAGTGGTAGGCAATCCGGCCGTCAATGGTGATTCATGGCCTCACAGATATAAACAACAATAACTCCGCTTCTATTCGTCGTATGCGAATATGCGACATAGCAATTTGTAGCTTAAAACACGTCACATCGACCCACCTTCGGCCGATCTGCGACGAACTTGCATGGTTTCGTCAAACGTCGATCGTTTCGAGTGGTAGGGAACCCGGCCGTCAATGGTGATTCACGGCCTCACAGATATAAACAACTATAACTCCGCTTCTATTCGTCGAATGCAAATCTGCGACCTAGCAATTTGTAGCTTAAAACACGCCCCAATGAACCACCTTATACCGATCTGCGACGAACTTGCATAGTTTCGTCAAACATCGATCGATTCTAGTGGAAAGCAATCCGGCCGTCAATGGTGATTCATGGCCAGACAGATATAAACAACTATAACTCCGCTTCTATTCGTCGAATGCAAATCTGCGACATAGCAATTTGTAGCATAAAACACGTCACATCGACCCACCTTGTGCCGATCTGCGACGAACTTGCATGGTTTCGTCAAACGTCGACCGTTTCGAGTGGTAGGGAATCCGGCCGTCAATGGTGATTCATGGCCTCACAGATATAAACCACAATAACTCCGTTCTATTCGTCGTATGCGAATCTGCGACATAGCAATTTGTAGCTTAAAACACGCCCTAACGAACCACCTTATACCGATCTGCGACGAACTTGCATAGTTTTGTCAAACATCGATCGTTTCAAGTGGAAAGCAATCCGGCCGTCAATGGTGATTCATGACCTGACAGATATAAACAATTATAACTCCGCTTCTATTCGTCGAATGCAAATCTGCGACATAGCAATTTGTAGCTTAAAACACGTTACATCGACCCACCTTGTGCCGATCTGCGACGAACTTGCATAGTTTCGTCAAACATCGATCGTTTCGAGTGGTAGGCAATCCGGCCGTCATTGGTGATTCATGGCCTCACAGATATAAACAACAATAACTCCGCTTCTATTCGTCGTATGCAAATCTGCGACATAGCAATTTGTAGCATAAAACACGCGCCAACGATCCACCTTATACCGATCTGCGACGAACTTGCATAGTTTTGTCAAACATCGATCGTTTCGAGTGGAAAGCAATCCGGCCGTCAATGGTGATTCATGGCCTCACAGATATAAACAACAATAACTCCGCTTCTATTCGTCGTATGCGAATATGCGACATAGCAATTTGTAGCTTAAAACACGTCACATCGACCCACCTTCTGCCGATCTGCGACGAACTTGCATGGTTTCGTCAAACGTCGATCGTTTCGAGTGGTAGGGAATCCGGCCGTCAATGTTGATTCATGGCCTCACAGATATAAACAACTATAACTCCGCTTCTATTCGTCGAATGCAAATCTGCGACATAGCAATTTGTAGCTTAAAACACGTCACATCGACCCACGTTGTGCCGATCTGCGACGAACTTGCATAGTTTCGTCAAACATCGATCGTTTCAAGTGGTAGGCAATCCGGCCGTCATTGGTGATTCATGGCCTCACAGATATAAACAACAATAACTCCGCTTCTATTCGTCGTATGCGAATATGCGACATAGCAATTTGTAGCTTAAAACACGTCACATCGACCCACCTTCTGCCGATCTGCGACGAACTTGCATGGTTTCGTCAAACGTTGATCGTTTCGAGTGGTAGGGAATCCGGCCGTCAATGGTGATTCATGGCCTCACAGATATAAACAACTATAACTCCGCTTCTATTCGTCGAATGCAAATCTGCGACATAGCAATTTGTAGCTTAAAACACGTCACTTCGACCCACGTTGTGCCGATCTGCGACGAACTTGCATAGTTTCGTCAAACATCGATCGTTTCAAGTGGTAGGCAATCCGGCCGTCAATGGTGATTCATGGCCTCACAGATATAAACAACAATAACTCCGCTTCTATTCGTCGTATGCGAATATGCGACATAGCAATTTGTAGCTTAAAACACGTCACATCGACCCACCTTCGGCCGATCTGCGACGAACTTGCATGGTTTCGTCAAACGTCGATCGTTTCGAGTGGTAGGGAACCCGGCCGTCAATGGTGATTCACGGCCTCACAGATATAAACAACTATAACTCCGCTTCTATTCGTCGAATGCAAATCTGCGACCTAGCAATTTGTAGCTTAAAACACGCCCCAATGAACCACCTTATACCGATCTGCGACGAACTTGCATAGTTTCGTCAAACATCGATCGATTCTAGTGGAAAGCAATCCGGCCGTCAATGGTGATTCATGGCCAGACAGATATAAACAACTATAACTCCGCTTCTATTCGTCGAATGCAAATCTGCGACATAGCAATTTGTAGCATAAAACACGTCACATCGACCCACCTTGTGCCGATCTGCGACGAACTTGCATGGTTTCGTCAAACGTCGACCGTTTCGAGTGGTAGGGAATCCGGCCGTCAATGGTGATTCATGGCCTCACAGATATAAACCACAATAACTCCGTTCTATTCGTCGTATGCGAATCTGCGACATAGCAATTTGTAGCTTAAAACACGCCCTAACGAACCACCTTATACCGATCTGCGACGAACTTGCATAGTTTTGTCAAACATCGATCGTTTCAAGTGGAAAGCAATCCGGCCGTCAATGGTGATTCATGACCTGACAGATATAAACAATTATAACTCCGCTTCTATTCGTCGAATGCAAATCTGCGACATAGCAATTTGTAGCTTAAAACACGTTACATCGACCCACCTTGTGCCGATCTGCGACGAACTTGCATAGTTTCGTCAAACATCGATCGTTTCGAGTGGTAGGCAATCCGGCCGTCATTGGTGATTCATGGCCTCACAGATATAAACAACAATAACTCCGCTTCTATTCGTCGTATGCAAATCTGCGACATAGCAATTTGTAGCATAAAACACGCGCCAACGATCCACCTTATACCGATCTGCGACGAACTTGCATAGTTTTGTCAAACATCGATCGTTTCGAGTGGAAAGCAATCCGGCCGTCAATGGTGATTCATGGCCTCACAGATATAAACAACAATAACTCCGCTTCCATTCGTCGTATGCGAATATGCGACATAGCAATTTGTAGCTTAAAACACGTTACATCGACCCACCTTGTGCCGATCTGCGACGAACTTGCATAGTTTCGTCAAACATTGATCGTTTCGAGTGGTAGGCAATCCGGCCGTCAATGGTGATTCATGGCCTCACAGATATAAACAACAATAACTCCGCTTCTATTCGTCGTATGCAAATCTGCGACATAGCAATTTGTAGCATAAAACACGCCCCAACGAACCACCTTATACCGATCTGCGACAAACTTGCATAGTTTCGTCAAACATCGATCGTTTCGACTGGAAAGCAATCCGGCCGTCAATGGTGATTCATGGCCTGACAGATATAAACAACTATAACTCCGCTTCTATTCGTCGTATGCGAATCTGCGACCTAGCAATTTGTAGCATAAAACACGGCCCAACGACCCACCTTATACCGATCTGCGACGAACTTGCATAGTTTCGTCCAACATCGATCGTTTCGAGTGGAAAGCAATCCGGCCGTCAATGGTGATTCATGGCCTCACAGATATAAAGAACTATAACTCCGCTTCTATTCGTCGAATGCAAATCTGCGACATAGCAATTTGTAGCTTAGAACACATCACATCGAACCACCTTGCGCCGATCTGCGACGAACTTGCATGGTTTCGTCAAACATCGATCGTTTCGAGTGGTAGGCAATCCGGCCGTCAATGGTGATTCATGGCCTCACAGATATAAACAACAATAACTCCGCTTCTATTCGTCGTATGCAAATCTGCGACATAGCAATTTGTAGCATAAAACACGCCCCAACGAACCACCTTATACCGATCTGCGACGAACTTGCATAGTTTTGTCAAACATCGATCGTTTCGAGTGGAAAGCAATCCGGCCGTCAATGGTGATTCATGGCCTGACAGATATAAACAACTATAACTCAGCTTCTATTCGTCGATTGCAAATTTGCGACATAGCGATTTGTAGCTTAAAACACGACACATCGACCCACCTCATGCCGATCTGCGACGTACTTGTATAGTTTCGTCAAACGACGATCGTTTCGAGTGGTAGGCAATCCGGTAGTCAATGGCGATTCATGGCCTCACAGATATAAACAACAATAACTCCGCTTCTATTCGTTGTATGCGAATCTGCGACCTAGAAATTTGTAGCTTGAAACACGCCCCAATGAACCACCTTATACCGATCTGCGACGAACTTGCATAGTTTCGTCAAACATCGATCGATTCTAGTGGAAAGCAATCCGGCCGTCAATGGTGATTCATGGCCAGACAGATATAAACAACTATAACTCCGCTTCTATTCGTCGAATGCAAATCTGCGACATAGCAATTTGTAGCATAAAACACGTCACATCGACCCACCTTGTGCCGATCTGCGACGAACTTGCATGGTTTCGTCAAACGTCGATCGTTTCGAGTGGTAGGGAATCCGGCCGTCAATGGTGATTCATGGTCTCACAGATATAAACAACAATAACTCCGCTTCTATTCGTCGTATGCGAATCTGCGACATAGCAATTTGTAGCTTAAAACAAGACACATCGGCCCACCTCATGCCGATCTGCGACATACTTGTATAGTTTCGTCAAACATCGATCGTTTCGAGTGGTAGGGAATCCGGCCGTCAATGGTGATTCATGGCCTCACAGATATAAACAACAATAACTCCGCTTCTATTCGTCGTATGCAAATCTGCGACATAGCAATTTGTAGCATAAAACACGCCCCAACGAACCACCTTATACCGATCTGCGACGAACTTGCATAGTTTTGTCTAACATCGATCGTTTCGAGTGGAAAGCAATCCGGCCGTCAATGGTGATTCATGGCCTCACAGATTTAAACAACTATAACTCCGCTTCTATTCGTCGAATGCAAATCTGCGACATAGCAATTTGTAGCTTAAAACACGACACATCGACCCACCTTGTGCCGATCTGCGACGAACTTGCATAGTTTCGTCAAACATCGATCGTTTCGAGTGGTAGGCAATCCGGCCGTCATTGGTGATTCATGGCCTCACAGATATAAACAACAATAACTCCGCTTCTATTCGTCGTATGCAAATCTGCGACATAGCAATTTGTAGCATAAAACACGCCCCAACGAACCACCTTATACCGATCTGCGACGAACTTGCATAGTTTTGTCAAACATCGATCGTTTCGAGTGGAAAGCAATCCGGCCGTCAATGGTGATTCATGGCCTGACAGATATAAACAACTATAACTCCGCTTCTATTCGTCGAATGCAAATCTCCGACATAGCAATTTGTAGCTTAAAACACGCCCCAACGAACCACCTTATACCGATCTGCGACGAACTTGCATAGTTTTGTCAAACATCGATCGTTTCGAGTGGAAAGCAATCCGGCCGTCAATGGTGATTCATGGCCTCACAGATTTAAACAACTATAACTCCGCTTCTATTCGCCGAATGCAAATCTGCGACATAGCAATTTGTAGCTTAAAACACGTCACATCGACCCACCTTGTGCCGATCTGCGACGAACTTGCATAGTTTCGTCAAACATCGATCGTTTCGAGTGGTAGGCAATCCGGCCGTCATTGGTGATTCATGGCCTCACAGATATAAACAACTATAACTCCGCTTCTATTCGTCGTATGCGAATCTGCGACCTAGCAATTTGTAGCTTAAAACACGCCCCAATGAACCACCTTATACCGATCTGCGACGAACTTGCATAGTTTCGTCAAACATCGATCGTTTCGAGTGGAAAGCAATCCGGCCGTCAATGGTGATTCATGGCCTCACAGATATAAACAACAATAACTCCGCTTCTATTCGTCGTATGCAAATCTGCGACATAGCAATTTGTAGCATAAAACACGCCCCAACGAACCACCTTATACCGATCTGCGACGAACTTGCATAGTTTTGTCTAACATCGATCGTTTCGAGTGGAAAGCAATCCGGCCGTCAATGGTGATTCATGGCCTCACAGATTTAAACAACTATAACTCCGCTTCTATTCGTCGAATGCAAATCTGCGACATAGCAATTTGTAGCTTAAAACACGACACATCGACCCACCTTGTGCCGATCTGCGACGAACTTGCATAGTTTCGTCAAACATCGATCGTTTCGAGTGGTAGGCAATCCGGCCGTCATTGGTGATTCATGGCCTCACAGATATAAACAACAATAACTCCGCTTCTATTCGTCGTATGCAAATCTGCGACATAGCAATTTGTAGCATAAAACACGCCCCAACGAACCACCTTATACCGATCTGCGACGAACTTGCATAGTTTTGTCAAACATCGATCGTTTCGAGTGGAAAGCAATCCGGCCGTCAATGGTGATTCATGGCCTGACAGATATAAACAACTATAACTCCGCTTCTATTCGTCGAATGCAAATCTCCGACATAGCAATTTGTAGCTTAAAACACGCCCCAACGAACCACCTTATACCGATCTGCGACGAACTTGCATAGTTTTGTCAAACATCGATCGTTTCGAGTGGAAAGCAATCCGGCCGTCAATGGTGATTCATGGCCTCACAGATTTAAACAACTATAACTCCGCTTCTATTCGCCGAATGCAAATCTGCGACATAGCAATTTGTAGCTTAAAACACGTCACATCGACCCACCTTGTGCCGATCTGCGACGAACTTGCATAGTTTCGTCAAACATCGATCGTTTCGAGTGGTAGGCAATCCGGCCGTCATTGGTGATTCATGGCCTCACAGATATAAACAACAATAACTCCGCTTCTATTCGTCGTATGCAAATCTGCGACATAGCAATTTGTAGCATAAAATACGCGCCAACGATCCACCTTATACCGATCTGCGACGAACTTGCATAGTTTTGTCAAACATCGATCGTTTCGAGTGGACAGCAATCCGGCCGTCAATGGTGATTCATGGCCTCACAGATATAAACAACAATAACTCCGCTTCTATTCGTCGTATGCGAATATGCGACATAGCAATTTGTAGCTTAAAACACGTCACATCGACCCACGTTGTGCCGATCTGCGACGAACTTGCATAGTTTCGTCAAACATCGATCGTTTCAAGTGGTAGGCAATCCGGCCGTCAATGGTGATTCATGGACTCACAGATATAAACAACAATAACTCCGCTTCTATTCGTCGAATGCAAATCTGCGACATAGCAATTTGTAGCTTAAAACACGTCACATCGACCCACCTTGTGCCGATCTGCGACGAACTTGCATAGTTTCGTCAAACATCGATCGTTTCGAGTGGTAGGCAATCCGGCCGTCATTGGTGATTCATGGCCTCACAGATATAAACAACAATAACTCCGCTTCTATTCGTCGTATGCGAATATGCGACATAGCAATTTGTAGCTTAAAACACGTCACATCGACCCACCTTCTGCCGATCTGCGACGAACTTGCATGGTTTCGTCAAACGTTGATCGTTTCGAGTGGTAGGGAATCCGGCCGTCAATGGTGATTCATGGCCTCACAGATATAAACAACTATAACTCCGCTTCTATTCGTCGAATGCAAATCTGCGACATAGCAATTTGTAGCTTAAAACACGTCACTTCGACCCACATTGTGCCGATCTGCGACGAACTTGCATAGTTTCGTCAAACATCGATCGTTTCAAGTGGTAGGCAATCCGGCCGTCAATGGTGATTCATGGCCTCACAGATATAAACAACAATAACTCCGCTTCTATTCGTCGTATGCGAATATGCGACATAGCAATTTGTAGCTTAAAACACGACACATCGACCCACCTCATGCCGATCTGCGACGTACTTGTATAGTTTCGCCAAACGTCGATCGTTTCGAGTGGTAGGCAATCCGGTAGTCAATGGCGATTCATGGCCTCACAGATATAAACAACTATACCTCCGCTTCTATTCGTCGTATGCGAATCTGCGACCTAGCAATTTGTAGCTTAAAACACGCCCCAATGAACCACCTTATACCGATCTGCGACGAACTTGCATAGTTTCGTCAAACATCGATCGATTCTAGTGGAAAGCAATCCGGCCGTCAATGGTGATTCATGGCCAGACAGATATAAACAACTATAACTCCGCTTCTATTCGTCGAATGCAAATCTGCGACATAGCAATTTGTAGCATAAAACACGTCACATCGACGCACCTTGTGCCGATCTGCGACGAACTTGCATGGTTTCGTCAAACGTCGATCGTTTCGAGTGGTAGGGAATCCGGCCGTCAATGGTGATTCATGGCCTCACAGATATAAACCACAATAACTCCGTTCTATTCGTCGTATGCGAATCTGCGACATAGCAATTTGTAGCTTAAAACACGCCCTAACGAACCACCTTATACCGATCTGCGACGAACTTGCATAGTTTTGTCAAACATCGATCGTTTCGAGTGGCAAGCAATCCGGCCGTCAATGGTGATTCATGGTCTCACAGATATAAACAACAATAACTCCGCTTCTATTCGTCGTATGCGAATCTGCGACATAGCAATTTGTAGCTTAAAACAAGACACATCGGCCCACCTCATGCCGATCTGCGACGTACTTGTATAGTTTCGTCAAACGTCGATCGATTCGAGTGGTAGGCAATCCGGTAGTCAATGGCGATTCATGGCCTCACAGATATAAACAACTATAAGTCCGCTTCCATACGCCGTATGCGAATCTGCGACATAGCAATTTGTAGCTTAAAACACGCCCCAACGAACCACCTTATACCGATCTGCGACGAACTTGCATAGTTTCGTCAAACATCGATCGTTTCGAGTGGAAAGCAATCCGGCCGTCAATGGTGATTCATGGCCTCACAGATATAAACAACAATAACTCCGCTTCTATTCGTCGTATGCAAATCTGCGACATAGCAATTTGTAGCATAAAACACGCCCCAACGAACCACCTTATACCGATCTGCGACGAACTTGCATAGTTTTGTCTAACATCGATCGTTTCGAGGGGAAAGCAATCCGGCCGTCAATGGTGATTCATGGCCTCACAGATTTAAACAACTATAACTCCGCTTCTATTCGTCGAATGCAAATCTGCGACGTAGCAATTTGTAGCTTAAAACACGACACATCGACCCACCTTGTGCCGATCTGCGACGCACTTGCATAGTTTCGCCAAACATCGATCGTTTCGAGTGGTAGGCAATCCGGCCGTCATTGGTGATTCATGGCCTCACAGATATAAACAACAATAACTCCGCTTCTATTCGTCGAATGCAAATCTGCGACATAGCAATTTGTAGCATAAAACACGCCCCAACGAACCACCTTATACCGATCTGCGACGAACTTGCATAGTTTTGTCTATCATCGATCGTTTCGAGGGGAAAGCAATCCGGCCGTCAATGGTGATTCATGGCCTCACAGATTTAAACAACTATAACTCCGCTTCTATTCGTCGAATGCAAATCTGCGACGTAGCAATTTGTAGCTTAAAACACGACACATCGACCCACCTTGTGCCGATCTGCGACGCACTTGCATAGTTTCGCCAAACATCGATCGTTTCGAGTGGTAGGCAATCCGGCCGTCATTGGTGATTCATGGCCTCACAGATATAAACAACAATAACTCCGCTTCTATTCGTCGAATGCAAATCTGCGACATAGCAATTTGTAGCTTAAAACACGCCCCAACGAACCACCTTATACCGATCTGCGACGAACTTGCATAGTTTTGTCAAACATCGATCGTTTCGAGTGGAAAGCAATCCGGCCGTCAATGGTGATTCATGGCCTCACAGATATAAACAACAATAACTCCGCTTCTATTCGTCGTATGCGAATATGCGACATAGCAATTTGTAGCTTAAAACACGTCACATCGACCCACGTTGTGCCCATCTGCGACGAACTTGCATAGTTTCGTCAAACATCGATCGTTTCAAGTGGTAGGCAATCCGGCCGTCAATGGTGATTCATGGCCTCACAGATATAAACAACAATAACTCCGCTTCTATTCGTCGTATGCGAATATGCGACATAGCAATTTGTAGCTTAAAACACGCCCCAACGAACCACCTTATACCGATCTGCGACGAACTTGCATAGTTTCGTCAAACATCGATCGTTTCAAGTGGTAGGCAATCCGGCCGTCAATGGTGATTCATGGCCTGACAGATATAAACAACAATAACTCCGCTTCTATTCGTCGTATGCGAATATGCGACATAGCAATTTGTAGCTTAAAATACGTCACATCGACCCACCTTCGGCCGATCTGCGACGAACTTGCATGGTTTCGTCAAACGTCGATCGTTTCGAGTGGTAGGGAATCCGGCCGTCAATGGTGATTCACGGCCTCACAGATATAAACAACTATAACTCCGCTTCTATTCGTCGAATGCAAATCTGCGACATAGCAATTTGTAGCTTAAAACACGACACATCGACCCACCTCATGCCGATCTGCGACGTACTTGTATAGTTTCGTCAAACGTCGATCGTTTCGAGTGGTAGGCAATCCGGTAGTCAATGGCGATTCATGGCCTCACAGATATAAACAACTATAACTCCGCTTCTATTCGTCGTATGCGAATCTGCGACCTAGCAATTTGTAGCTTAAAACACGCCCCAATGAACCACCTTATACCGATCTGCGACGAACTTGCATAGTTTCGTCAAACATCGATCGATTCTAGTGGAAAGTAATCCGGCCGTCAATGGTGATTCATGGCCAGACAGATATAAACAACTATAACTCCGCTTCTATTCGTCGAATGCAAATCTGCGACATAGCAATTTGTAGCTTAAAACACGCCCCAACGAACCACCTTATACCGTTCTGCGACGAACTTGCATAGTTTTGTCAAACATCGATCGTTTCGAGTGGAAAGCAATCCGGCCGTCAATGGTGATTCATGGCCTCACAGATTTAAACAACAATAACTCCGCTTCTATTCGTCGTATGCGAATATGCGACATAGCAATTTGTAGCTTAAAACACGCCACATCGAACCACCTTGTGCCGATCTGCGACGAACTTGCATTGTTTCGTCAAACATCGATCGTTTCGAGTGGAAAGCAATCCGGCCGTCAATGGTGATTCATGGCCTCACAGATTTAAACAACAATAACTCCGCTTCTATTCGTCGTATGCGAATATGCGACATAGCAATTTGTAGCTTAAAACACGCCACATCGAACCACCTTGTGCCGATCTGCGACGAACTTGCATTGTTTCATCAAACATCGATCGTTTCGAGTGGAAAGCAATCCGGCCGTCAATGGTGATTCATGGCCTCAAAGATATAAACAACAATAACTCCGCTTCTATTCGTCGTATGCAAATCTGCGACATAGCAATTTGTAGCTTAAAACACGTCACATCGACCCACCTTGTGCCGATCTGCGACGAACTTGCATGGTTTCATCAAACGTCGATCGTTTCGAGTGGTAGGGAATCCGGCCGTCAATGGTGATTCATGGCCTCACAGATATAAACCACAATAACTCCGCTTCTATTCGTCGTATGCGAATCTGCGACATAGCAATTTGTAGCTTAAAACAAGACACATCGGCCCACCTGATGCCGATCTGCGACGTACTTGTATAGTTTCGTCAAACGTCGATCCATTCGAGTGGTAGGCAATCCGGTAGTCAATGGCGATTCATGGCCTCACAGATATAAACAACTATAAGTCCGCTTTTATACGTCGTATGCGAATCTGCGACATAGCAATTTGTAGCTTAAAACACGCCCCAACGAACCACCTTATACCGATTTGCGACGAACTTGCATAGTTTCGTCAAATATCGATCGTTTCGAGTGGAAAGCAATCCGGCCGTCAATGGTGATTCATGGCCTCACAGATATAAACAACTATAACTCCGCTTCTATTCGCCGTATGCAAATCTGCGACGTAGCAATTTGTAGCAAAAAACACGGCCCAACGACCCACCTTATACCGATCTGCGACGAACTTGCATAGTTTTGTCAAACATCGATCGTTTCGAGTGGAAAGCAATCCGGCCGTCAATGGTGATTCATGGCCTAACAGATATAAACAACTATAACTCCGCTTCTATTCGTCGAATGCAAATCTGCGACATAGCAATTTTTAGCTTAAAACACGTCACATCGACCCACCTTGTGCCGATCTGCGACGAACTTGCATAGTTTCGTCAAACATCGATCGTTTCGAGTGGTAGGCAATCCGGCCGTTAATGGTGATTCATGGCCTCACAGATATAAACAATAATAACTCCGCTTCTATTCGTCGTATGCGAATATGCGACATAGCAATTTGTAGCTTAAAACACGTCACATCGACCCACCTTCTGCCGATCTGCGACGAACTTGCATGGTTTCGTCAAACGTCGATCGTTTCGAGTGGTAGGGAATCCGGCCGTCAATGGTGATTCATGGCCTCACAGATATAAACCACAATAACTTCGCTTCTATTCGTCGTATGCGAATCTGCGACATAGCAATTTGTAGCTTAAAACACGCCCTAACGAACCACCTTATACCGATCTGCGACGAACTTGCATAGTTTTGTCAAACATCGATCGTTTCGAGTGGAAAGCAATCCGGCCGTCAATGGTGATTCATGACCTGACAGATATAAACAATTATAACTCGGCTTCTATTCGTCGAATGCAAATCTGCGACATAGCAATTTGTAGCTTAAAACACGTCACATCGACCCACCTTGTGCCGATGTGCGACGAACTTGCATAGTTTCGTCAAACGTCGATCGTTTCGAGTGGTAGGCAATCCGGCCGTCAATGGTGATTCATGGCCTCACAGATATAAACAACAATAATTCCGCTTCTATTCGTCGTATGCGAATATGCGACATAGCAATTTGTAGCTTAAAACACGTCACATCGACCCACCTTCTGCCGATCTGCGACGAACTTGCATGGTTTCGTCAAACGTCGATCGTTTCGAGTGGTAGGGAATCCGGCCGTCAATGGTGATTCACGGCCTCACAGATATAAACAACTATAACTCCGCTTCTATTCGTCGAATGCAAATCTGCGACATAGCAATTTGTAGCTGAAAACACGTCATATCGACCCACCTTGTGCCGATCTGCGACGAACTTGCATAGTTTCGTCAAACATCGATCGTTTCGAGTGGTAGGCAATCCGGCCGTCAATGGTGATTCATGGCCTCACAGATAGAAACAACAATAACTCCGCTTCTATTCGTCATATGCAAATCTGCGACATAACAATTTGTAGCATAAAACACGCCCCAACGAACCACCTTATACCGATCTGCGACGAACTTGCATAATTTTGTCAAACATCGATCGTTTCGAGTGGAAAGCAATCCGGCCGTCAATGGTGATTCATGGCCTGACAGATATAAACAACTATAACTCAGCTTCTATTCGTCGAATGCAAATTTGCGACATAGCGATTTGTAGCTTAAAACACGACACATTGGCCCACCTCATGCCGATCTGCGACGTACTTGTATAGTTTCGTCAAACGTCGATCGTTTCGAGTGGTAGGCATTTCGGTAGTCAATGGCGATTCATGGCCTCACAGATATAAACAACTATAAGTCCGTTTCTATTCGTCGTATGCAAATCTGCGACATAGCAATTTGTAGCATAAAACACGCCCCAACGAACCACCTTATACCGATCTGCGACGAACTTGCATTGTTTTGTCAAACATCGATCGTTTCGAGTGGAAAGCAATCAGGCCGTCAATGGTGATTCATGGCCTCACAGATATAAACAACAATAACTCCGCTTCTATTCGTCGAATGCAAATCTGCGACATAGCAATTTGTAGCTTAAAACACGTCACATCGACCCACCTTGTGCCGATCTGCGACGAACTTGCATAGTTTCGTCAAACATCGATCGTTTCGAGTGGTAGGCAATCCGGCCGTCATTGGTGATTCATGGCCTCACAGATATAAACAACAATAACTCCGCTTCTATTCGTCGTATGCAAATCTGCGAGATAGCAATTTGTAGCATAAAACACGCCCCAACGATCCACCTTATACCGATCTGCGACGAACTTGCATAGTTTTGTCAAACATCGATCGTTTCGAGTGGTAGGCAATCCGGCCGTCATTGGTGATTCATGGCCTCACAGATAGAAACAACAATATCTCCGCTTCTATTCGTCATATGCAAATCTGCGACATAACAATTTGTAGCATAAAACACGCCCCAACGAACCACCTTATACCGATCTGCGACGAACTTGCATAATTTTGTCAAACATCGATCGTTTCGAGTGGAAAGCAATCCGGCCGTCAATGGTGATTCATGGCCTGACAGATATAAACAACTATAACTCAGCTTCTATTCGTCGAATGCAAATTTGCGACATAGCGATTTGTAGCTTAAAACACGACACATTGGCCCACCTCATGCCGATCTGCGACGTACTTGTATAGTTTCGCCAAACGTCGATCGTTTCGAGTGGTAGGCATTTCGGTAGTCAATGGCGATTCATGGCCTCACAGATATAAACAACTATAAGTCCGTTTCTATTCGTCGTATGCAAATCTGCGACATAGCAATTTGTAGCATAAAACACGCCCCAACGAACCACCTTATACCGATCTGCGACGAACTTGCATTGTTTTGTCAAACATCGATCGTTTCGAGTGGAAAGCAATCAGGCCGTCAATGGTGATTCATGGCCTCACAGATATAAACAACAATAACTCCGCTTCTATACGTCGCATGCAAATCTGCGACATAGCAATTTGTAGCATAAAACACGACCCAACGACCCACCTTTTACCGATCTGCGACGAACTTGCATAGTTTCGTCAAACATCGATCGTTTCGAGTGGTAGGCAATCCGGCCGTCAATGGTGATTCATGGCCTCACAGATACAAATAACAATAACTCCGCTTCTATTCGTCGAATGCAAATCTGCGACATAGCAATTTGTAGCTTAAAACACGTCACATCGACCCACCTTGTGCCGATCTGCGACGAACTTGCATAGTTTCGTCAAACATCGATCGTTTCGAGTGGTAGGCAATCCGGCCGTCATTGGTGATTCATGGCCTCACAGATATAAACAACAATAACTCCTCTTCTATTCGTCGTATGCAAATCTGCGAGATAGCAATTTGTAGCATAAAACACGCCCCAACGATCCACCTTATACCGATCTGCGACGAACTTGCATAGTTTTGTCAAACATCGATCGTTTCGAGTGGTAGGCAATCCGGCCGTCATTGGTGATTCATGGCCTCACAGATATAAACAACAATAACTCCGCTTCTATTCGTCGTATGCGAATATGCGACATAGCAATTTGTAGCTTAAAACACGTCACATCGACCCACCTCCGGCCGATCTGCGTCGAACTTGCATGGTTTCGTCAAACGTCGATCGTTTCGAGTGGTAGGGAATCCGGCCGTCAATGGTGATTCATGGCCTCACAGATATAAACAACAATAACTCCGCTTCTATTCGTCGTATGCAAATCTGCGAGATAGCAATTTGTAGCATAAAACACGCCCCAACGATCCACCGTATACCGATCTGCGACGAACTTGCATAGTTTTGTCAAACATCGATCGTTTCGAGTGGTAGGCAATCCGGCCGTCATTGGTGATTCATGGCCTCACAGATATAAACAACAATAACTCCGCTTCTATTCGTCGTATGCGAATATGCGACATAGCAATTTGTAGCTTAAAACACGTCACATCGACCCACCTCCGGCCGATCTGCGTCGAACTTGCATGGTTTCGTCAAACGTCGATCGTTTCGAGTGGTAGGGAATCCGGCCGTCAATGGTGATTCATGGCCTCACAGATATAAACAACTATAACTCCGCTTCTATTCGTCGAATGCAAATCTGCGACATAGCAATTTGTAGCTTAAAACACGTCACATCGACCCACGTTGTGCCGATCTGCGACGAACTTGCATAGTTTCGTCAAACATCGATCGTTGCAAGTGGTAGGCAATCCGGCCGTCAATGGTGATTCATGGCCTCACAGATATAAACAACAATAACTCCGCTTCTATTCATCGAATGCAAATCTGCGACATAGCAATTTGTAGCTTAAAACACGTCACATCGACCCACCTTGTGCCGATCTGCGACGAACTTGCATAGTTTCGTCAAACATCGATCGTTTCGAGTGGTAGGCAATCCGGCCGTCATTGGTGATTCATGGCCTCACAGATATAAACAACAATAACTCCGCTTCTATTCGTCGTATGCGAATATGCGACATAGCAATTTGTAGCTTAAAACACGTCACATCGACCCACCTCCGGCCGATCTGCGACGAACTTGCATGGTTTCGTCAAACGTCGATCGTTTCGAGTGGTAGGGAATCCGGCCGTCAATGGTGATTCACGGCCTCACAGATAAAAACAACTATAACTCCGCTTCTATTCGTCGAATGCAAATCTGCGACATAGCAATTTGTAGCTTAAAACACGACACATCGACCCACCTCATGCCGATCTGCGACGTACTTGTATAGTTTCGTCAAACGTCGATCGTTTCGAGTGGTAGGCAATCCGGTAGTCAATGGCGATTCATGGCCTCAAAGATATAAACAACTATAACTCCGCTTCTATTCGTCGTATGCGAATCTGCGACCTAGCAATTTGTAGCTTAAAACACGCCCCAATGAACCACCTTATACCGATCTGCGACGAACTTGCATAGTTTCGTCAAACATCGATCGATTCTAGTGGAAAGCAATCCGGCCGTCAACGGTGATTCATGGCCAGACAGATATAAACAACTATAACTCCGCTTCTATTCGTCGAATGCAAATCTGCGACATAGCAATTTGTAGCATAAAACACGTCACATCGACCCACCTTGTGCCGATCTGCGACGAACTTGCATGGTTTCGTCAAACGTCGATCGTTTCGAGTGGTAGGGAATCCGGCCGTCAATGGTGATTCATGGCCTCACAGATATAAACAACTATAACTCCGCTTCTATTCGTCGAATGCAAATCTGCGACATAGCAATTTGTAGCTTAAAACACGACACATCGACCCACCTTGTGCCGATCTGCGACGAACTTGCATAGTTTCGTCAAACATCGATCGTTTCGAGTGGTAGGCAATCCGGCCGTCATTGGTGATTCATGGCCTCACAGATATAAACAACAAAATCTCCGCTTCTATTCGTCTTATGCAAATCTGCGACATAGCAATTTGTAGCATAAAACACGCCCCAACGAACCACCTTATACCGATCTGCGACGAACTTGCATAGTTTTGTCAAACATCGATCGTTTCGAGTGGAAAGCAATCCGGCCGTCAATGGTGATTCATGGCCTCACAGATATAAACAACAATAACTCCGCTACTATTCGTCGTATGCGAATATGCGACATAGCAATTTGTAGCTTAAAACACGCCCCAACGAACCACCTTATACCGATCTGCGACGAACTTGCATAGTTTCGTCAAACATCGATCGTTTCGAGTGGAAAGCAATCCGGCCGTCAATGGTGATTCATGGCCTCAAAGATATAAACAACAATAACTCCGCTTCTATTCGTCGTATGCAAATCTGCGACATAGCAATTTGTAGCTTAAAACACGTCACATCGACCCACCTTGTGCCGATCAGCGACGAACTTGCATGGTTTCGTCAAACGTCGATCGTTTCGAGTGGTAGGGAATCCGGCCGTCAATGGTGATTCATGGCCTCACAGATATAAACCACAATAACTCCGCTTCTGTTCGTCGTATGCGAATCTGCGACATAGCAATTTGTAGTATAAAACACGCCCCAACGAACCACCTTATACCGATCTGCGACGAACTTGCATAGTTTTGTCAAACATCCATCGTTTCGAGTGGAAAGCAATCCGGCCGTCAATGGTGATTCATGGCCTGACAGATATAAACAACTATAACTCCGCTTCTATTCGTCGAATGCAAATCTGCGACATAGCAATTTGTAGCTTAAAACACGCCCCAACGAACCACCTTATACCGATCTGCGACGAACTTGCATAGTTTTGTCAAACATCGATCGTTTCGAGTGGAAAGCAATCCGGCCGTCAATGTTGATTCATGGCCTCACAGATATAAACAACTATAACTCCGCTTCTATTCGCCGTATGCAAATCTGCGACGTAGCAATTTGTAGCTTAAAACACGTCACATCGGCCCACCTTGTGCCGATCTGTGACGAACTTGCATGGTTTCGTCAAACGTCGATCGTTTCGAGTGGTAGGGAATCCGGCCGTCAATGGTGATTCATGGCCTCACAGATATAAACCACAATAACTCCGCTTCTATTCGTCGTATGCGAATCTGCGACATAGCAATTTGTAGCTTAAAACACGCCCTAACGAACCACCTTATACCGATCTGCGACGAACTTGCATAGTTTTGTCAAACATCGATCGTTTCGAGTGGAAAGCAATCCGGCCGTCAATGGTGATTCATGGCCTCACAGATATAAACAACAATAACTCCGCTTCTATACGTCGCATGCAAATCTGCGACATAGCAATTTGTAGCATAAAACACGACCCAACGACCCACCTTGTGCCGATCTGCGACGAACTTGCATAGTTTCGTCAAACATCGATCGTTTCGAGTGGTAGGCAATCCGGCCGTCATTGGTGATTCATGGCCTCACAGATATAAACAACAATAACTCCGCTTCTATTCGTCGTATGCAAATCTGCGAGATAGCAATTTGTAGCATATAACACGCCCCAACGATCCACCTTATACCGATCTGCGACGAACTTGCATAGTTTTGTCAAACATCGATCGTTTCGAGTGGTAGGCAATCCGGCCGTCATTGGTGATTCATGGCCTCACAGATATAAACAACAATAACTCCGCTTCTATTCGTCGTATGCGAATATGCGACATAGCAATTTGTAGCTTAAAACACGTCACATCGACCCACCTCCGGCCGATCTGCTTCGAACTTGCATGGTTTCGTCAAACGTCGATCGTTTCGAGTGGTAGGGAATCCGGCCGTCAATGGTGATTCATGGCCTCACAGATATAAACAACTATAACTCCGCTTCTATACGTCGCATGCAAATCTGCGACATAGCAATTTGTAGCATAAAACACGACCCAACGACCCACCTTTTACCGATCTGCGACGAACTTGCATAGTTTCGTCAAACATCGATCGTTTCGAGTGGTAGGCAATCCGGCCGTCAATGGTGATTCATGGCCTCACAGATATAAACAACAATAACTCCGCTTCTATTCGTCGTATGCAAATCTGCGAGATAGCAATTTGTAGCATAAAACACGCCCCAACGATCCACCGTATACCGATCTGCGACGAACTTGCATAGTTTTGTCAAACATCGATCGTTTCGAGTGGTAGGCAATCCGGCCGTCATTGGTGATTCATGGCCTCACAGATATAAACAACAATAACTCCGCTTCTATTCGTCGTATGCGAATATGCGACATAGCAATTTGTAGCTTAAAACACGTCACATCGACCCACCTCCGGCCGATCTGCGTCGAACTTGCATGGTTTCGTCAAACGTCGATCGTTTCGAGTGGTAGGGAATCCGGCCGTCAATGGTGATTCATGGCCTCACAGATATAAACAACTATAACTCCGCTTCTATTCGTCGAATGCAAATCTGCGACATAGCAATTTGTAGCTTAAAACACGTCACATCGACCCACGTTGTGCCGATCTGCGACGAACTTGCATAGTTTCGTCAAACATCGATCGTTGCAAGTGGTAGGCAATCCGGCCGTCAATGGTGATTCATGGCCTCACAGATATAAACAACAATAACTCCGCTTCTATTCGTCGAATGCAAATCTGCGACATAGCAATTTGTAGCTTAAAACACGTCACATCGACCCACCTTGTGCCGATCTGCGACGAACTTGCATAGTTTCGTCAAACATCGATCGTTTCGAGTGGTAGGCAATCCGGCCGTCATTGGTGATTCATGGCCTCACAGATATAAACAACAATAACTCCGCTTCTATTCGTCGTATGCGAATATGCGACATAGCAATTTGTAGCTTAAAACACGTCACATCGACCCACCTCCGGCCGATCTGCGACGAACTTGCATGGTTTCGTCAAACGTCGATCGTTTCGAGTGGTAGGGAATCCGGCCGTCAATGGTGATTCACGGCCTCACAGATAAAAACAACTATAACTCCGCTTCTATTCGTCGAATGCAAATCTGCGACATAGCAATTTGTAGCTTAAAACACGACACATCGACCCACCTCATGCCGATCTGCGACGTACTTGTATAGTTTCGTCAAACGTCGATCGTTTCGAGTGGTAGGCAATCCGGTAGTCAATGGCGATTCATGGCCTCACAGATATAAACAACTATAACTCCGCTTCTATTCGTCGTATGCGAATCTGCGACCTAGCAATTTGTAGCTTAAAACACGCCCCAATGAACCACCTTATACCGATCTGCGACGAACTTGCATAGTTTCGTCAAACATCGATCGATTCTAGTGGAAAGCAATCCGGCCGTCAACGGTGATTCATGGCCAGACAGATATAAACAACTATAACTCCGCTTCTATTCGTCGAATGCAAATCTGCGACATAGCAATTTGTAGCATAAAACACGTCACATCGACCCACCTTGTGCCGATCTGCGACGAACTTGCATGGTTTCGTCAAACGTCGATCGTTTTGAGTGGTAGGGAATCCGGCCGTCAATGGTGATTCATGGCCTCACAGATATAAACAACTATAACTCCGCTTCTATTCGTCGAATGCAAATCTGCGACATAGCAATTTGTAGCATAAAACACGCCCCAACGAACCACCTTATACCGATCTGCGACGAACTTGCATAGTTTTGTCAAACATCGATCGTTTCGAGTGGAAAGCAATCCGGCCGTCAATGGTGATTCATGGCCTCACAGATATAAACAACAATAACTCCGCTACTATTCGTCGTATGCGAATATGCGACATAGCAATTTGTAGCTTAAAACACGCCCCAACGAACCACCTTATACCGATCTGCGACGAACTTGCATAGTTTCGTCAAACATCGATCGTTTCGAGTGGAAAGCAATCCGGCCGTCAATGGTGATTCATGGCCTCAAAGATATAAACAACAATAACTCCGCTTCTATTCGTCGTATGCAAATCTGCAACATAGCAATTTGTAGCTTAAAACACGTCACATCGACCCACCTTGTGCCGATTAGCGACGAACTTGCATGGTTTCGTCAAACGTCGATCGTTTCGAGTGGTAGGGAATCCGGCCGTCAATGGTGATTCATGGCCTCACAGATATAAACCACAATAACTCCGCTTCTGTTCGTCGTATGCGAATCTGCGACATAGCAATTTGTAGTATAAAACACGCCCCAACGAACCACCTTATACCGATCTGCGACGAACTTGCATAGTTTTGTCAAACATCCATCGTTTCGAGTGGAAAGCAATCCGGCCGTCAATGGTGATTCATGGCCTGACAGATATAAACAACTATAACTCCGCTTCTATTCGTCGAATGCAAATCTGCGACATAGCAATTTGTAGCTTAAAACACGCCCCAACGAACCACCTTATACCGATCTGCGACGAACTTGCATAGTTTTGTCAAACATCGATCGTTTCGAGTGGAAAGCAATCCGGCCGTCAATGTTGATTCATGGCCTCACAGATATAAACAACTATAACTCCGCTTCTATTCGCCGTATGCAAATCTGCGACGTAGCAATTTGTAGCTTAAAACACGTCACATCGGCCCACCTTGTGCCGATCTGTGACGAACTTGCATGGTTTCGTCAAACGTCGATCGTTTCGAGTGGTAGGGAATCCGGCCGTCAATGGTGATTCATGGCCTCACAGATATAAACCACAATAACTCCGCTTCTATTCGTCGTATGCGAATCTGCGACATAGCAATTTGTAGCTTAAAACACGCCCTAACGAACCACCTTATACCGATCTGCGACGAACTTGCATAGTTTCGTCAAACATCGATCGTTGCAAGTGGTAGGCAATCCGGCCGTCAATGGTGATTCATGGCCTCACAGATATAAACAACAATAATTCCGCTTCTATTCGTCGTATGCGAATATGCGACATAGCAATTTGTAGCTTAAAACACGTCACATCGACCCACCTTCTGCCGATCTGCGACGAACTTGCATGGTTTCGTCAAACGTCGATCGTTTCGAGTGGTAGGGAATCCGGCCGTCAATGGTGATTCACGGCCTCACAGATATAAACAACTATAACTCCGCTTCTATTCGTCGAATGCAAATCTGCGACATAGCAATTTGTAGCTGAAAACACGTCATATCGACCCACCTTGTGCCGATCTGCGACGAACTTGCATAGTTTCGTCAAACATCGATCGTTTCGAGTGGTAGGCAATCCGGCCGTCAATGGTGATTCATGGCCTCACAGATAGAAACAACAATAACTCCGCTTCTATTCGTCATATGCAAATCTGCGACATAACAATTTGTAGCATAAAACACGCCCCAACGAACCACCTTATACCGATCTGCGACGAACTTGCATAATTTTGTCAAACATCGATCGTTTCGAGTGGAAAGCAATCCGGCCGTCAATGGTGATTCATGGCCTGACAGATATAAACAACTATAACTCAGCTTCTATTCGTCGAATGCAAATTTGCGACATAGCGATTTGTAGCTTAAAACACGACACATTGGCCCACCTCATGCCGATCTGCGACGTACTTGTATAGTTTCGTCAAACGTCGATCGTTTCGAGTGGTAGGCATTTCGGTAGTCAATGGCGATTCATGGCCTCACAGATATAAACAACTATAAGTCCGTTTCAATTCGTCGTATGCAAATCTGCGACATAGCAATTTGTAGCATAAAACACGCCCCAACGAACCACCTTATACCGATCTGCGACGAACTTGCATTGTTTTGTCAAACATCGATCGTTTCGAGTGGAAAGCAATCAGGCCGTCAATGGTGATTCATGGCCTCACAGATATAAACAACAATAACTCCGCTTCTATACGTCGCATGCAAATCTGCGACATAGCAATTTGTAGCATAAAACACGACCCAACGACCCACCTTTTACCGATCTGCGACGAACTTGCATAGTTTCGTCAAACATCAATCGTTTCGAGTGGTAGGCAATCCGGCCGTCAATGGTGATTCATGGCCTCACAGATACAAACAATAATAACTCCGCTTCTATTCGTCGAATGCAAATCTGCGACATAGCAATTTGTAGCTTAAAACACGTCACATCGACCCACCTTGTGCCGATCTGCGACGAACTTGCATAGTTTCGTCAAACATCGATCGTTTCGAGTGGTAGGCAATCCGGCCGTCATTGGTGATTCATGGCCTCACAGATATAAACAACAATAACTCCGCTTCTATTCGTCGTATGCAAATCTGCGAGATAGCAATTTGTAGCATAAAACACGCCCCAACGATCCACCTTATACCGATCTGCGACGAACTTGCATAGTTTTGTCAAACATCGATCGTTTCGAGTGGTAGGCAATCCGGCCGTCATTGGTGATTCATGGCCTCACAGATATAAAAAACAATAACTCCGCTTCTATTCGTCGTATGCGAATATGCGACATAGCAATTTGTAGCTTAAAACACGTCACATCGACCCACCTCCGGCCGATCTGCGGCGAACTTGCATGGTTTCGTCAAACGTCGATCGTTTCGAGTGGTAGGGAATCCGGCCGTCAATGGTGATTCATGGCCTCACAGATATAAACAACTATAACTCCGCTTCTATACGTCGCATGCAAATCTGCGACATAGCAATTTGTAGCATAAAACACGACCCAACGACCCACCTTTTACCGATCTGCGACGAACTTGCATAGTTTCGTCAAACATCGATCGTTTCGAGTGGTAGGCAATCCGGCCGTCAATGGTGATTCATGGCCTCACAGATATAAACAACAATAACTCCGCTTCTATTCGTCGTATGCAAATCTGCGAGATAGCAATTTGTAGCATAAAACACGCCCCAACGATCCACCTTATACCGATCTGCGACGAACTTGCATAGTTTTGTCAAACATCGATCGTTTCGAGTGGTAGGCAATCCGGCCGTCATTGGTGATTCATGGCCTCACATATATAAACAACAATAACTCCGCTTCTATTCGTCGTATGCGAATATGCGACATAGCAACTTGTAGCTTAAAACACGTCACATCGACCCACCTCCGGCCGATCTGCGTCGAACTTGCATGGTTTCGTCAAACGTCGATCGTTTCGAGTGGTAGGGAATCCGGCCGTCAATGGTGATTCATGGCCTCACAGATATAAACAACTATAACTCCGCTTCTATTCGTCGAATGCAAATCTGCGACATAGCAATTTGCAGCTTAAAACACGTCACATCGACCCACGTTGTGCCGATCTGCGACGAACTTGCATAGTTTCGTCAAACATCGATCGTTGCAAGTGGTAGGCAATCCGGCCGTCAATGGTGATTCATGGCCTCACAGATATAAACAACAATAACTCCGCTTCTATTCGTCGAATGCAAATCTGCGACATAGCAATTTGTAGCTTAAAACACGTCACATCGACCCACCTTGTGCCGATCTGCGACGAACTTGCATAGTTTCGTCAAACATCGATCGTTTCGAGTGGTAGGGAATCCGGCCGTCAATGGTGATTCATGGCCTCACAGATATAAACAACTATAACTCCGCTTCTATTCGTCGAATGCAAATCTGCGACATAGCAATTTGTAGCTTAAAACACGACACATCGACCCACCTTGTGCCGATCTGCGACGAACTTGCATAGTTTCGTCAAACATCGATCGTTTCGAGTGGTAGGCAATCCGGCCGTCATTGGTGATTCATGGCCTCACAGATATAAAAAACAATAACTCCGCTTCTATTCGTCGTATGCGAATATGCGACATAGCAATTTGTAGCTTAAAACACGTCACATCGACCCACCTCCGGCCGATCTGCGTCGAACTTGCATGGTTTTGTCAAACATCGATCGTTTCGAGTGGTAGGCAATCCGGCCGTCATTGGTGATTCATGGCCTCACAGATATAAAAAACAATAACTCCGCTTCTATTCGTCGTATGCGAATATGCGACATAGCAATTTGTAGCTTAAAACACGTCACATCGACCCACCTCCGGCCGATCTGCGTCGAACTTGCATGGTTTCGTCAAACGTCGATCGTTTCGAGTGGTAGGGAATCCGGCCGTCAATGGTGATTCATGGCCTCACAGATATAAACAACCAGAACTTCGCTTCTATACGTCGCATGCAAATCTGCGACATAGCAATTTGTAGCATAAAACACGACCCAACGACCCACCTTTTACCGATCTGCGACGAACTTGCATAGTTTCGTCAAACATCGATCGTTTCGAGTGGTAGGCAATCCGGCCGTCATTGGTGATTCATGGCCTCACATATATAAACAACAATAACTCCGCTTCTATTCGTCGTATGCGAATATGCGACATAGCAACTTGTAGCTTAAAACACGTCACATCGACCCACCTCCGGCCGATCTGCGTCGAACTTGCATGGTTTCGTCAAACGTCGATCGTTTCGAGTGGTAGGGAATCCGGCCGTCAATGGTGATTCATGGCCTCACAGATATAAACAACTATAACTCCGCTTCTATTCGTCGAATGCAAATCTGCGACATAGCAGTTTGTAGCTTAAAACACGTCACATCGACCCACGTTGTGCCGATCTGCGACGAACTTGCATAGTTTCGTCAAACATCGATCGTTGCAAGTGGTAGGCAATCCGGCCGTCAATGGTGATTCATGGCCTCACAGATATAAACAACAATAACTCCGCTTCTATTCGTCGAATGCAAATCTGCGACATAGCAATTTGTAGCTTAAAACACGTCACATCGACCCACCTTGTGCCGATCTGCGACGAACTTGCATAGTTTCGTCAAACATCGATCGTTTCGAGTGGTAGGGAATCCGGCCGTCAATGGTGATTCATGGCCTCACAGATATAAACAACTATAACTCCGCTTCTATTCGTCGAATGCAAATCTGCGACATAGCAATTTGTAGCTTAAAACACGACACATCGACCCACCTTGTGCCGATCTGCGACGAACTTGCATAGTTTCGTCAAACATCGATCGTTTCGAGTGGTAGGCAATCCGGCCGTCATTGGTGATTCATGGCCTCACAGATATAAACAACAAAAACTCCGTTTCTATTCGTCTTATGCAAATCTGCGACATAGCAATTTGTAGCATAAAACACGCCCCAACGAACCACCTTATACCGATCTGCGACGAACTTGCATAGTTTTGTCAAACATCGATCGTTTCGAGTGGAAAGCAATCCGGCCGTCAATGGTGATTCATGGCCTCACAGATATAAACAACAATAACTCCGCTACTATTCGTCGTATGCGAATATGCGACATAGCAATTTGTAGCTTAAAACACGCCCCAACGAACCATCTTATACCGATCTGCGACGAACTTGCATAGTTTCGTCAAACATCGATCGTTTCGAGTGGAAAGCAATCCGGCCGTCAATGGTGATTCATGGCCTCAAAGATATAAACAACAATAACTCCGCTTCTATTCGTCGTATGCAAATCTGCGACATAGCAATTTGTAGCTTAAAACACGTCACATCGACCCACCTTGTGCCGATCAGCGACGAACTTGCATGGTTTCGTCAAACGTCGATCGTTTCGAGTGGTAGGGAATCCGGCCGTCAATGGTGATTCATGGCCTCACAGATATAAACCACAATAACTCCGCTTCTGTTCGTCGTATGCGAATCTGCGACATAGCAATTTGTAGTATAAAACACGCCCCAACGAACCACCTTATACCGATCTGCGACGAACTTGCATAATTTTGTCAAACATCGATCGTTTCGAGTGGAAAGCAATCCGGCCGTCAATGGTGATTCATGGCCTGACAGATATAAACAACTATAACTCAGCTTCTATTCGTCGAATGCAAATTTGCGACATAGCGATTTGTAGCTTAAAACACGACACATTGGCCCACCTCATGCCGATCTGCGACGTACTTGTATAGTTTCGTCAAACGTCGATCGTTTCGAGTGGTAGGCATTTCGGTAGTCAATGGCGATTCATGGCCTCACAGATATAAACAACCATAAGTCCGTTTCAATTCGTCGTATGCAAATCTGCGACATAGCAATTTGTAGCATAAAACACGCCCCAACGAACCACCTTATACCGATCTGCGACGAACTTGCATTGTTTTGTCAAACATCGATCGTTTCGAGTGGAAAGCAATCAGGCCGTCAATGGTGATTCATGGCCTCACAGATATAAACAACAATAACTCCGCTTCTATACGTCGCATGCAAATCTGCGACATAGCAATTTGTAGCATAAAACACGACCCAACGACCCACCTTTTACCGATCTGCGACGAACTTGCATAGTTTCGTCAAACATCGATCGTTTCGAGTGGTAGGCAATCCGGCCGTCAATGGTGATTCATGGCCTCACAGATACAAACAATAATAACTCCGCTTCTATTCGTCGAATGCAAATCTGCGACATAGCAATTTGTAGCTTAAAACACGTCACATCGACCCACCTTGTGCCGATCTGCGACGAACTTGCATAGTTTCGTCAAACATCGATCGTTTCGAGTGGTAGGCAATCCGGCCGTCATTGGTGATTCATGGCCTCACAGATATAAACAACAATAACTCCGCTTCTATTCGTCGTATGCAAATCTGCGAGATAGCAATTTGTAGCATAAAACACGCCCCAACGATCCACCTTATACCGATCTGCGACGAACTTGCATAGTTTTGTCAAACATCGATCGTTTCGAGTGGTAGGCAATCCGGCCGTCATTGGTGATTCATGGCCTCACAGATATAAAAAACAATAACTCCGCTTCTATTCGTCGTATGCGAATATGCGACATAGCAATTTGTAGCTTAAAACACGTCACATCGACCCACCTCCGGCCGATCTGCGTCGAACTTGCATGGTTTCGTCAAACGTCGATCGTTTCGAGTGGTAGGGAATCCGGCCGTCAATGGTGATTCATGGCCTCACAGATATAAACAACTATAACTCCGCTTCTATACGTCGCATGCAAATCTGCGACATAGCAATTTGTAGCATAAAACACGACCCAACGACCCACCTTTTACCGATCTGCGACGAACTTGCATAGTTTCGTCAAACATCGATCGTTTCGAGTGGTAGGCAATCCGGCCGTCAATGGTGATTCATGGCCTCACAGATATAAACAACAATAACTCCGCTTCTATTCGTCGTATGCAAATCTGCGAGATAGCAATTCGTAGCATAAAACACGCCCCAACGATCCACCTTATACCGATCTGCGACGAACTTGCATAGTTTTGTCAAACATCGATCGTTTCGAGTGGTAGGCAATCCGGCCGTCATTGGTGATTCATGGCCTCACATATATAAACAACAATAACTCCGCTTCTATTCGTCGTATGCGAATATGCGACATAGCAACTTGTAGCTTAAAACACGTCACATCGACCCACCTCCGGCCGATCTGCGTCGAACTTGCATGGTTTCGTCAAACGTCGATCGTTTCGAGTGGTAGGGAATCCGGCCGTCAATGGTGATTCATGGCCTCACAGATATAAACCACAATAACTCCGCTTCTGTTCGTCGTATGCGAATCTGCGACATAGCAATTTGTAGTATAAAACACGCGCCAACGAACCACCTTATACCGATCTGCGACGAACTTGCATAGTTTTGTCAAACATCCATCGTTTCGAGTGGAAAGCAATCCGGCCGTCAATGGTGATTCATGGCCGCACAGATATGAACAACAATAACTCCGCTTCTATTCGTCGAATGCGAATATGCGACATAGCAATTTGTAGCTTAAAACACGCCACATCGAACCACCTTGTGCCGATCTGCGACGAACTTGCATAGTTTCGTCAAACATCGATCGTTTCGAGTGGAAAGCAATCCGGCCGTCAATGTTGATTCATGGCCTCACAGATATAAACAACAATAACTCCGCTTCTATTCGTCGTATGCAAATCTGCGACATAGCAATTTGTAGCATAAAACACGCCCCAACGAACCACCTTATACCGATCTGCGACGAACTTGCATAGTTTTGTCAAACATCGATCGTTTCGAGTGGAAAGCAATCCGGCCGTCAATGGTGATTCATGGCCTCACAGATTTAAACAACAATAAATCCGCTTCTATTCGTCGTATGCGAATATGCGACATAGCAATTTGTAGCTTAAAACACGTCACATCGACCCACGTTGTGCCCATCTGCGACGAACTTGCATAGTTTCGTCAAACATCGATCGTTTCAAGTGGTAGGCAATCCGGCCGTCAATGGTGATTCATGGCTTCACAGATATAAACAACAATAACTCCGCTTCTATTCGTCGTATGCGAATATGCGACATAGCAATTTGTAGCTTAAAACACGTCACATCGACCCACCTTCGGCCGATCTGCGACGAACTTGCATGGTTTCGTCAAACGTCGATCGTTTCGAGTGGTAGGGAATCCGGCCGTCAATGGTGATTCATGGTCTCACAGATATAAACAACAATAACTCCGCTTCTATTCGTCGTATGCGAATCTGCGACATAGCAATTTGTAGCTTAAAACAAGACACATCGGCCCACCTCATGCCGATCTGCGACGTACTTGTATAGTTTCGTCAAACGTCGATCGATTCGAGTGGTAGGCAATCCGGTAGTCAATGGCGATTCATGGCCTCACAGATATAAAGAACTATAAGTCCGCTTCTATACGCCGTATGCGAATCTGCGACATAGCAATTTGTAGCTTAAAACACGCCCCAACGAACCACCTTATACCGATCTGCGACGAACTTGCATAGTTTTGTCTAACATCGATCGTTTCGAGTGGAAAGCAATCCGGCCGTCAATGGTGATTCATGGCCTCACAGATTTAAACAACTATAACTCCGCTTCTATTCGTCGATTGCAATTCTGCGACATAGCAATTTGTAGCTTAAAACACGACACATCGACCCACCTTGTGCCGATCTGCGACGCACTTGCATAGTTTCGTCAAACATCGATCGTTTCGAGTGGTAGGCAATCCGGCCGTCATTGGTGATTCATGGCCTCACAGATATAAACAACAATAACTCCGCTTCTATTCGTCGTATGCAAATCTGCGACATAGCAATTTGTAGCATAAAACACGCCCCAACGAACCACCTTATACCGATCTGCTACGAACTTGCATAGTTTTGTCAAACATCGATCGTTTCGAGTGGAAAGCAATCCGGCCGTCAATGGTGATTCATGGCCTGACAGATATAAACAACAATAACCCCGCTTCTATTCGTCGAATGCAAATCTGCGACATAGCAATTTGTAGCTTAAAACACGCCCCAACGAACCACCTTATACCGATCTGCGACGAACTTGCATAGTTTTGTCAAACATCGATCGTTTCGAGTGGAAAGCAATCCGGCCGTCAATGGTGATTCATGGCCTCACAGATATAAACAACAATAACTCCGCTTCTATTCGTCGTATGCAAATCTGCGACATAGCAATTTGTAGCATAAAACACGCCCCAACGATCCACCTTATACCGATCTGCGACGAACTTGCATAGTTTTGTCAAACATCGATCGTTTCAAATGGAAAGCAATCCGGCCGTCAATGGTGATTCATGGCCTCACAGATTTAAACAACAATAACTCCGCTTCTATTCGTCGTATGCGAATATGCGACATAGCAATTTGTAGCTTAAAACACGTCACATCGACCCACGTTGTGCCGATCTGCGACGAACTTGCATAGTTTCGTCAAACATCGATCGTTTCAAGTGGTAGGCAATCCGGCCGTCAATGGTGATTCATGGCCTCACAGATATAAACAACAATAACTCCGCTTCTATTTGTCGTATGCGAATATGCGACATAGCAATTTGTAGCTTAAAACACGTCACATCGACCCACCTTCGGCCGATCTGCGACGAACTTGCATGGTTTCGTCAAACGTCGATCGTTTCGAGTGGTAGGGAATCCGGCCGTAAATGGTGATTCACGGCCTCACAGATATAAACAACTATAACTCCGCTTCTATTCGTCGAATGCAAATCTGCGACTTAGCAATTTGTAGCTTAAAACACGACAAATCGACCCACCTCATGCCGATCTGCGACGTACTTGTATAGTTTCGTCAAACGTCGATCGTTTCGAGTGGTAGGCAATCCGGTAGTCAATGGCGATTCATGGCCTCACAGATATAAACAACTATAACTCCGCTTCTATTCGTCGTATGCGAATCTGCGACCTAGCAATTTGTAGCTTAAAACACGCCCCAATGAACCACCTTATACCGATCTGCGACGAACTTGCATAGTTTCGTCAAACATCGATCGATTCTAGTGGAAAGCAATCCGGCCGTCAATGGTGATTCATGGCCAGACAGATATAAACAACTATAACTCCGCTTCTATTCGTCGAATGCAAATCTGCGACATAGCAATTTGTAGCATAAAACACGTCACATCGACCCACCTTATACCGATCTGCGACGAACTTGCATAGTTTTGTCAAACATCGATCGTTTCGAGTGGAAAGCAATCCGGCCGTCAATGGTGATTCATGACCTGACAGATATAAACAATTATAACTCCGCTTCTATTCGTCGTATGCGAATCTGCGACCTAGCAATTTGTAGCTTAAAACACGCCCCAATGAACCACCTTATACCGATCTGCGACGAACTTGCATAGTTTCGTCAAACATCGATCGATTGTAGTGGAAAGCAATCCGGCCGTCAATGGTGATTCATGGCCAGCCAGATATAAACAACTATAACTCCGCTTCTATTCGTCGAATGCAAATCTGCGACATAGCAATTTGTAGCATAAAACACGTCACATCGACCCACCTTGTGCCGATCTGCGACGAACTTGCATGGTTTCGTCAAACGTCGATCGTTTCGAGTGGTAGGGAATCCGGCCGTCAATGGTGATTCATGGCCTCACAGATATAAACAACTATAACTCCGCTTCTATTCGTCGTATGCAAATCTGCGACATAGCAATTTGTAGCTTAAAACACGTCACATCGACCCACCTTGTGCCGATCAGCGACGAACTTGCATGGTTTCGTCAAACGTCGATCGTTTCGAGTGGTAGGGAATCCGGCCGTCAATGGTGATTCATGGCCTCACAGATATAAACCACAATAACTCCGCTTCTATTCGTCGTATGCGAATCTGCGACATAGCAATTTGTAGCATAAAACACGCCCCAACGAACCACCTTTTACCGATCTGCGACGAACTTGCATAGTTTTGTCAAACATCCATCGTTTCGAGTGGAAAGCAATCCGGCCGTCAATGGTGATTCATGGCCTCACAGATTTAAACAACAATAAATCCGCTTCTATTCGTCGTATGCGAATATGCGACATAGCAATTTGTAGCTTAAAACACGTCACATCGACCCACGTTGTGCCCATCTGCGACGAACTTGCATAGTTTCGTCAAACATCGATCGTTTCAAGTGGTAGGCAATCCGGCCGTCAATGGTGATTCATGGCCTCACAGATATAAACAACAATAACTCCGCTTCTATTCGTCGTATGCGAATATGCGACATAGCAATTTGTAGCTTAAAACACGTCACATCGACCCACGTTGTGCCGATCTGCGACGAACTTGCATAGTTTCGTCAAACATCGATCGTTTCAAGTGGTAGGCAATCCGGCCGTCAATGGTGATTCATGGCCTCACAGGTATAAACAACAATAACTCCGCTTCTATTTGTCGTATGCGAATATGCGACATAGCAATTTGTAGCTTAAAACACGTCACATCGACCCACCTTCGGCCGATCTGCGACGAACTTGCATGGTTTCGTCAAACGTCGATCGTTTCGAGTGGTAGGGAATCCGGCCGTAAATGGTGATTCACGGCCTCACAGATATAAACAACTATAACTCCGCTTCTATTCGTCGAATGCAAATCTGCGACTTAGCAATTTGTAGCTTAAAACACGACAAATCGACCCACCTCATGCCGATCTGCGACGTACTTGTATAGTTTCGTCAAACGTCGATCGTTTCGAGTGGTAGGCAATCCGGTAGTCAATGGCGATTCATGGCCTCACAGATATAAACAACTGTAACTCCGCTTCTATTCGTCGTATGCGAATCTGCGACCTAGCAATTTGTAGCTTAAAACACGCCCCAATGAACCACCTTATACCGATCTGCGACGAACTTGCATAGTTTCGTCAAACATCGATCGATTCTAGTGGAAAGCAATCCGGCCGTCAATGGTGATTCATGGCCAGACAGACATAAACAACTATAACTCCGCTTCTATTCGTCGAATGCAAATCTGCGACATAGCAATTTGTAGCATAAAACACGTCACATCGACCCACCTTATACCGATCTGCGACGAACTTGCATAGTTTTGTCAAACATCGATCGTTTCGAGTGGAAAGCAATCCGGCCGTCAATGGTGATTCATGGCCTCACAGATATAAACAACTATAACTCCGCTTCTATTCGTCGAATGCAAATCTGCGACATAGCAATTTGTAGCTTAAAACACGACACATCGACCCACCTTGGGCCGATCTGCGACGAACTTGCATAGTTTCGTCAAACATCGATCGTTTCGAGTGGTAGGCAATCCGGCCGTCATTGGTGATTCATGGCCTCACAGATATAAACAACAAAATCTCCGCTTCTATTCGTCGTATGCAAATCTGCGACATAGCAATTTGTAGCATAAAACACGCCCCAACGAACCACCTTATACCGATCTGCGACGAACTTGCATAGTTTTGTCAAACATCGATCGTTTCGAGTGGAAAGCAATCCGGCCGTCAATGGTGATTCATGGCCTCACAGATATAAACAACAATAACTCCGCTACTATTCGTCGTATGCGAATATGCGACATAGCAATTTGTAGCTTAAAACACGCCCCAACGAACCACCTTATACCGATCTGCGACGAACTTGCATAGTTTCGTCAAACATCGATCGTTTCGAGTGGAAAGCAATCCGGCCGTCAATGGTGATTCATGGCCTCAAAGATATAAACAACAATAACTCCGCTTCTATTCGTCGTATGCAAATCTGCGACATAGCAATTTGTAGCTTAAAACACGTCACATCGACCCACCTTGTGCCGATCAGCGACGAACTTGCATGGTTTCGTCAAACGTCGATCGTTTCGAGTGGTAGGGAATCCGGCCGTCAATGGTGATTCATGGCCTCACAGATATGAACAACAATAACTCCGCTTCTATTCGTCGTATGCGAATATGCGACATAGCAATTCGTAGCTTAAAACACGCCACATCGAACCACCTTGTGCCGATCTGCGACGAACTTGCATAGTTTCGTCAAACATCGATCGTTTCGAGTGGTAGGCAATCCGGCCGTCAATGGTGATTCATGGCCTCAGAGATAGAAACAACAATAACTTCGCTTCTATTCGTCGTATGCAAATCTGCGACATAGCAATTTGTAGCATAAAACACGCCCCAACGAACCACCTTATACCGATCTGCGACGAACTTGCATAGTTTTGTCTAACATCGATCGTTTCGAGTGGAAAGCAATCCGGCCGTCAATGGTGATTCATGGCCTCACAGATTTAAACAACTATAACTCCGCTGCTATTCGTCGAATGCAAATCTGCGACATAGCAATTTGTAGCTTAAAACACGACACATCGACCCACCTTGTGCCGATCTGCGACGAACTTGCATAGTTTCGTCAAACATCGATCGTTTCGAGTGGTAGGCAATCCGGCCGTCATTGGTGATTCATGGCCTCACAGATATAAACAACAAAAACTCCGCTTCTATTCGTCGTATGCAAATCTGCGACATAGCAATTTGTAGCATAAAACACGCCCCAACGAACCACCTTATACCGATCTGCGACGAACTTGCATAGTTTTCGCAAACATCGATCGTTTCGAGTGGAAAGCAATCCGGCCGTCAATGGTGATTCATGGCCTGACAGATATAAACAACTATAACTCCGCTCCTATTCGTCGAATGCAAATCTGCGACATAGCAATTTGTAGCTTAAAACACGCCCCAACGAACCACCTTATACCGATCTGCGACGAACTTGCATAGTTTTGTCAAACATCGATCGTTTCGAGTGGAAAGCAATCCGGCCGTCAATGTTGATTCATGGCCTCACAGATATAAACAACTATAACTCCGCTTCTATTCGTCGATTGCAATTCTGCGACATAGCAATTTGTAGCTTAAAACACGACACATCGACCCACCTTGTGCCGATCTGCGACGCACTTGCATAGTTTCGTCAAACATCGATCGTTTCGAGTGGTAGGCAATCCGGCCGTCATTGGTGATTCATGGCCTCACAGATATAAACAACAATAACTCCGCTTCTATTCGTCGTATGCAAATCTGCGACATAGCAATTTGTAGCATAAAACACGTCACATCGACCCACCTTGTGCCGATCTGCGACGAACTTGCATAGTTTCGTCAAACATCGATCGATTCTAGTGGAAAGCAATCCGGCCGTCAATGGTGATTCATGGCCAGCCAGATATAAACAACTATAACTCCGCTTCTATTCGTCGAATGCAAATCTGCGACATAGCAATTTGTAGCATAAAACACGTCACATCGACCCACCTTATACCGATCTGCGACGAACTTGCATAGTTTTGTCAAACATCCATCGTTTCGAGTGGAAAGCAATCCGGCCGTCAATGGTGATTCATGGCCTCACAGATTTAAACAACAATAACTCCGCTCCTATTCGTCGAATGCAAATCTGCGACATAGCAATTTGTAGCTTAAAACACGCCCCAACGAACCACCTTATACCGATCTGCGACGAACTTGCATAGTTTTGTCAAACATCGATCGTTTCGAGTGGAAAGCAATCCGGCCGTCAATGTTGATTCATGGCCTCACAGATATAAACAACTATAACTCCGCTTCTATTCGTCGATTGCAATTCTGCGACATAGCAATTTGTAGCTTAAAACACGACACATCGACCCACCTTGTGCCGATCTGCGACGCACTTGCATAGTTTCGTCAAACATCGATCGTTTCGAGTGGTAGGCAATCCGGCCGTCATTGGTGATTCATGGCCTCACAGATATAAACAACAATAACTCCGCTTCTATTCGTCGTATGCAAATCTGCGACATAGCAATTTGTAGCATAAAACACGTCACATCGACCCACCTTGTGCCGATCTGCGACGAACTTGCATAGTTTCGTCAAACATCGATCGATTCTAGTGGAAAGCAATCCGGCCGTCAATGGTGATTCATGGCCAGACAGATATAAACAACTATAACTCCGCTTCTATTCGTCGAATGCAAATCTGCGACATAGCAATTTGTAGCATAAAACACGTCACATCGACCCACCTTATACCGATCTGCGACGAACTTGCATAGTTTTGTCAAACATCGATCGTTTCGAGTGGAAAGCAATCCGGCCGTCAATGGTGATTCATGACCTGACAGATATAAACAATTATAACTCCGCTTCTATTCGTCGTATGCGAATCTGCGACCTAGCAATTTGTAGCTTAAAACACGCCCCAATGAACCACCTTATACCGATCTGCGACGAACTTGCATAGTTTCGTCAAACATCGATCGATTCTAGTGGAAAGCAATCCGGCCGTCAATGGTGATTCATGGCCAGCCAGATATAAACAACTATAACTCCGCTTCTATTCGTCGAATGCAAATCTGCGACATAGCAATTTGTAGCATAAAACACGTCACATCGACCCACCTTGTGCCGATCTGCGACGAACTTGCATGGTTTCGTCAAACGTCGATCGTTTCGAGTGGTAGGGAATCCGGCCGTCAATGGTGATTCATGGCCTCACAGATATAAACAACTATAACTCCGCTTCTATTCGTCGTATGCAAATCTGCGACATAGCAATTTGTAGCTTAAAACACGTCACATCGACCCACCTTGTACCGATCAGCGACGAACTTGCATGGTTTCGTCAAACGTCGATCGTTTCGAGTGGTAGGGAATCCGGCCGTCAATGGTGATTCATGGCCTCACAGATATAAACCACAATAACTCCGCTTCTATTCGTCGTATGCGAATCTGCGACATAGCAATTTGTAGCATAAAACACGCCCCAACGAACCACCTTTTACCGATCTGCGACGAACTTGCATAGTTTTGTCAAACATCCATCGTTTCGAGTGGAAAGCAATCCGGCCGTCAATGGTGATTCATGGCCTCACAGATTTAAACAACAATAAATCCGCTTCTATTCGTCGTATGCGAATATGCGACATAGCAATTTGTAGCTTAAAACACGTCACATCGACCCACGTTGTGCCCATCTGCGACGAACTTGCATAGTTTCGTCAAACATCGATCGTTTCAAGTGGTAGGCAATCCGGCCGTCAATGGTGATTCATGGCCTCACAGATATAAACAACAATAACTCCGCTTCTATTCGTCGTATGCGAATATGCGACATAGCAATTTGTAGCTTAAAACACGTCACATCGACCCACGTTGTGCCGATCTGCGACGAACTTGCATAGTTTCGTCAAACATCGATCGTTTCTAGTGGTAGGCAATCCGGCCGTCAATGGTGATTCATGGCCTCACAGATATAAACAACAATAACTCCGCTTCTATTTGTCGTATGCGAATATGCGACATAGCAATTTGTAGCTTAAAACACGTCACATCGACCCACCTTCGGCCGATCTGCGACGAACTTGCATGGTTTCGTCAAACGTCGATCGTTTCGAGTGGTAGGGAATCCGGCCGTAAATGGTGATTCACGGCCTCACAGATATAAACAACTATAACTCCGCTTCTATTCGTCGAATGCAAATCTGCGACTTAGCAATTTGTAGCTTAAAACACGACAAATCGACCCACCTCATGCCGATCTGCGACGTACTTGTATAGTTTCGTCAAACGTCGATCGTTTCGAGTGGTAGGCAATCCGGTAGTCAATGGCGATTCATGGCCTCACAGATATAAACAACTATAACTCCGCTTCTATTCGTCGTATGCGAATCTGCGACCTAGCAATTTGTAGCTTAAAACACGCCCCAATGAACCACCTTATACCGATCTGCGACGAACTTGCATAGTTTCGTCAAACATCGATCGATTCTAGTGGAAAGCAATCCGGCCGTCAATGGTGATTCATGGCCAGACAGATATAAACAACTATAACTCCGCTTCTATTCGTCGAATGCAAATCTGCGACATAGCAATTTGTAGCATAAAACACGTCACATCGACCCACCTTATACCGATCTGCGACGAACTTGCATAGTTTTGTCAAACATCGATCGTTTCGAGTGGAAAGCAATCCGGCCGTCAATGGTGATTCATGGCCTCACAGATATAAACAACTATAACTCCGCTTCTATTCGTCGAATGCAAATCTGCGACATAGCAATTTGTAGCTTAAAACACGACACATCGACCCACCTTGTGCCGATCTGCGACGAACTTGCATAGTTTCGTCAAACATCGATCGTTTCGAGTGGTAGGCAATCCGGCCGTCATTGGTGATTCATGGCCTCACAGATATAAACAACAAAATCTCCGCTTCTATTCGTCGTATGCAAATCTGCGACATAGCAATTTGTAGCATAAAACACGCCCCAACGAACCACCTTATACCGATCTGCGACGAACTTGCATAGTTTTGTCAAACATCGATCGTTTCGAGTGGAAAGCAATCCGGCCGTCAATGGTGATTCATGGCCTCACAGATATAAACAACAATAACTCCGCTACTATTCGTCGTATGCGAATATGCGACATAGCAATTTGTAGCTTAAAACACGCCCCAACGAACCACCTTATACCGATCTGCGACGAACTTGCATAGTTTCGTCAAACATCGATCGTTTCGAGTGGAAAGCAATCCGGCCGTCAATGGTGATTCATGGCCTCAAAGATATAAACAACAATAACTCCGCTTCTATTCGTCGTATGCAAATCTGCGACATAGCAATTTGTAGCTTAAAACACGTCACATCGACCCACCTTGTGCCGATCAGCGACGAACTTGCATGGTTTCGTCAAACGTCGATCGTTTCGAGTGGTAGGGAATCCGGCCGTCAATGGTGATTCATGGCCTCACAGATATGAACAACAATAACTCCGCTTCTATTCGTCGTATGCGAATATGCGACATAGCAATTTGTAGCTTAAAACACGCCACATCGAACCACCTTGTGCCGATCTGCGACGAACTTGCATAGTTTCGTCAAACATCGATCGTTTCGAGTGGTAGGCAATCCGGCCGTCAATGGTGATTCATGGCCTCACAGATAGAAACAACAATAACTCCGCTTCTATTCGTCGTATGCAAATCTGCGACATAGCAATTTGTAGCATAAAACACGCCCCAACGAACCACCTTATACCGATCTGCGACGAACTTGCATAGTTTTGTCTAACATCGATCGTTTCGAGTGGAAAGCAATCCGGCCGTCAATGGTGATTCATGGCCTCACAGATTTAAACAACTATAACTCCGCTGCTATTCGTCGAATGCAAATCTGCGACATAGCAATTTGTAGCTTAAAACACGACACATCGACCCACCTTGTGCCGATCTGCGACGAACTTGCATAGTTTCGTCAAACATCGATCGTTTCGAGTGGTAGGCAATCCGGCCGTCATTGGTGATTCATGGCCTCACAGATATAAACAACAAAAACTCCGCTTCTATTCGTCGTATGCAAATCTGCGACATAGCAATTTGTAGCATAAAACACGCCCCAACGAACCACCTTATACCGATCTGCGACGAACTTGCATAGTTTTGTCAAACATCGATCGTTTCGAGTGGAAAGCAATCCGGCCGTCAATGGTGATTCATGGCCTGACAGATATAAACAACTATAACTCCGCTCCTATTCGTCGAATGCAAATCTGCGACATAGCAATTTGTAGCTTAAAACACGCCCCAACGAACCACCTTATACCGATCTGCGACGAACTTGCATAGTTTTGTCAAACATCGATCGTTTCGAGTGGAAAGCAATCCGGCCGTCAATGTTGATTCATGGCCTCACAGATATAAACAACTATAACTCCGCTTCTATTCGTCGATTGCAATTCTGCGACATAGCAATTTGTAGCTTAAAACACGACACATCGACCCACCTTGTGCCGATCTGCGACGCACTTGCATAGTTTCGTCAAACATCGATCGTTTCGAGTGGTAGGCAATCCGGCCGTCAATGGTGATTCATGGCCTCACAGATATAAACAACAATAACTCCGCTTCTATTCGTCGTATGCAAATCTGCGACATAGCAATTTGTAGCATAAAACACGTCACATCGACCCACCTTGTGCCGATCTCCGACGAACTTGCATAGTTTCGTCAAACATCGATCGATTCTAGTGGAAAGCAATCCGGCCGTCAATGGTGATTCATGGCCAGACAGATATAAACAACTATAACTCCGCTTCTATTCGTCGAATGCAAATCTGCGACATAGCAATTTGTAGCATAAAACACGTCACATCGACCCACCTTATACCGATCTGCGACGAACTTGCATAGTTTTGTCAAACATCGATCGTTTCGAGTGGAAAGCAATCCGGCCGTCAATGGTGATTCATGACCTGACAGATATAAACAATTATAACTCCGCTTCTATTCGTCGTATGCGAATCTGCGACCTAGCAATTTGTAGCTTAAAACACGCCCCAATGAACCACCTTATACCGATCTGCGACGAACTTGCATAGTTTCGTCAAACATCGATCGATTCTAGTGGAAAGCAATCCGGCCGTCAATGGTGATTCATGGCCAGCCAGATATAAACAACTATAACTCCGCTTCTATTCGTCGAATGCAAATCTGCGACATAGCAATTTGTAGCATAAAACACGTCACATCGACCCACCTTGTGCCGATCTGCGACGAACTTGCATGGTTTCGTCAAACGTCGATCGTTTCGAGTGGTAGGGAATCCGGCCGTCAATGGTGATTCATGGCCTCACAGATATAAACAACTATAACTCCGCTTCTATTCGTCGTATGCAAATCTGCGACATAGCAATTTGTAGCTTAAAACACGTCACATCGACCCACCTTGTGCCGATCAGCGACGAACTTGCATGGTTTCGTCAAACGTCGATCGTTTCGAGTGGTAGGGAATCCGGCCGTCAATGGTGATTCATGGCCTCACAGATATAAACCACAATAACTCCGCTTCTATTCGTCGTATGCGAATCTGCGACATAGCAATTTGTAGCATAAAACACGCCCCAACGAACCACCTTTTACCGATCTGCGACGAACTTGCATAGTTTTGTCAAACATCTATCGTTTCGAGTGGAAAGCAATCCGGCCGTCAATGGTGATTCATGGCCTCACAGATTTAAACAACAATAAATCCGCTTCTATTCGTCGTATGCGAATATGCGACATAGCAATTTGTAGCTTAAAACACGTCACATCGACCCACCTTGTGCCGATCTGCGACGAACTTGCATAGTTTCGTCAAACATCGATCGATTCTAGTGGAAAGCAATCCGGCCGTCAATGGTGATTCATGGCCAGACAGATATAAACAACTATAACTCCGCTTCTATTCGTCGAATGCAAATCTGCGACATAGCAATTTGTAGCATAAAACACGTCACATCGACCCACCTTATACCGATCTGCGACGAACTTGCATAGTTTTGTCAAACATCGATCGTTTCGAGTGGAAAGCAATCCGGCCGTCAATGGTGATTCATGGCCTGACAGATATAAACAACTATAACTCCGCTCCTATTCGTCGAATGCAAATCTGCGACATAGCAATTTGTAGCTTAAAACACGCCCCAACGAACCACCTTATACCGATCTGCGACGAACTTGCATAGTTTTGTCAAACATCGATCGTTTCGAGTGGAAAGCAATCCGGCCGTCAATGTTGATTCATGGCCTCACAGATATAAACAACTATAACTCCGCTTCTATTCGTCGATTGCAATTCTGCGACATAGCAATTTGTAGCTTAAAACACGACACATCGACCCACCTTGTGCCGATCTGCGACGCACTTGCATAGTTTCGTCAAACATCGATCGTTTCGAGTGGTAGGCAATCCGGCCGTCATTGGTGATTCATGGCCTCACAGATATAAACAACAATAACTCCGCTTCTATTCGTCGTATGCAAATCTGCGACATAGCAATTTGTAGCATAAAACACGTCACATCGACCCACCTTGTGCCGATCTGCGACGAACTTGCATAGTTTCGTCAAACATCGATCGATTCTAGTGGAAAGCAATCCGGCCGTCAATGGTGATTCATGGCCAGACAGATATAAACAACTATAACTCCGCTTCTATTCGTCGAATGCAAATCTGCGACATAGCAATTTGTAGCATAAAACACGTCACATCGACCCACCTTATACCGATCTGCGACGAACTTGCATAGTTTTGTCAAACATCGATCGTTTCGAGTGGAAAGCAATCCGGCCGTCAATGGTGATTCATGACCTGACAGATATAAACAATTATAACTCCGCTTCTATTCGTCGTATGCGAATCTGCGACCTAGCAATTTGTAGCTTAAAACACGCCCCAATGAACCACCTTATACCGATCTGCGACGAACTTGCATAGTTTCGTCAAACATCGATCGATTCTAGTGGAAAGCAATCCGGCCGTCAATGGTGATTCATGGCCAGCCAGATATAAACAACTATAACTCCGCTTCTATTCGTCGAATGCAAATCTGCGACATAGCAATTTGTAGCATAAAACACGTCACATCGACCCACCTTGTGCCGATCTGCGACGAACTTGCATGGTTTCGTCAAACGTCGATCGTTTCGAGTGGTAGGGAATCCGGCCGTCAATGGTGATTCATGGCCTCACAGATATAAACAACTATAACTCCGCTTCTATTCGTCGTATGCAAATCTGCGACATAGCAATTTGTAGCTTAAAACACGTCACATCGACCCACCTTGTGCCGATCAGCGACGAACTTGCATGGTTTCGTCAAACGTCGATCGTTTCGAGTGGTAGGGAATCCGGCCGTCAATGGTGATTCATGGCCTCACAGATATAAACCACAATAACTCCGCTTCTATTCGTCGTATGCGAATCTGCGACATAGCAATTTGTAGCATAAAACACGCCCCAACGAACCACCTTTTACCGATCTGCGACGAACTTGCATAGTTTTGTCAAACATCTATCGTTTCGAGTGGAAAGCAATCCGGCCGTCAATGGTGATTCATGGCCTCACAGATTTAAACAACAATAAATCCGCTTCTATTCGTCGTATGCGAATATGCGACATAGCAATTTGTAGCTTAAAACACGTCACATCGACCCACGTTGTGCCCATCTGCGACGAACTTGCATAGTTTCGTCAAACATCGATCGTTTCAAGTGGTAGGCAATCCGGCCGTCAATGGTGATTCATGGCCTCACAGATATAAACAACAATAACTCCGCTTCTATTCGTCGTATGCGAATATGCGACATAGCAATTTGTAGCTTAAAACACGTCACATCGACCCACGTTGTGCCGATCTGCGACGAACTTGCATAGTTTCGTCAAACATCGATCGTTACAAGTGGTAGGCAATCCGGCCGTCAATGGTGATTCATGGCCTCACAGATATAAACAACAATAACTCCGCTTCTATTTGTCGTATGCGAATATGCGACATAGCAATTTGTAGCTTAAAACACGTCACATCGACCCACCTTCGGCCGATCTGCGACGAACTTGCATGGTTTCGTCAAACGTCGATCGTTTCGAGTGGTAGGGAATCCGGCCGTAAATGGTGATTCACGGCCTCACAGATATAAACAACTATAACTCCGCTTCTATTCGTCGAATGCAAATCTGCGACTTAGCAATTTGTAGCTTAAAACACGACAAATCGACCCACCTCATGCCGATCTGCGACGTACTTGTATAGTTTCGTCAAACGTCGATCGTTTCGAGTGGTAGGCAATCCGGTAGTCAATGGCGATTCATGGCCTCACAGATATAAACAACTATAACTCCGCTTCTATTCGTCGTATGCGAATCTGCGACCTAGCAATTTGTAGCTTAAAACACGCCCCAATGAACCACCTTATACCGATCTGCGACGAACTTGCATAGTTTCGTCAAACATCGATCGATTCTAGTGGAAAGCAATCCGGCCGTCAATGGTGATTCATGGCCAGACAGATATAAACAACTATAACTCCGCTTCTATTCGTCGAATGCAAATCTGCGACATAGCAATTTGTAGCATAAAACACGTCACATCGACCCACCTTATACCGATCTGCGACGAACTTGCATAGTTTTGTCAAACATCGATCGTTTCGAGTGGAAAGCAATCCGGCCGTCAATGGTGATTCATGGCCTCACAGATTTAAACAACTATAACTCCGCTTCTATTCGTCGAATGCAAATCTGCGACATAGCAATTTGTAGCTTAAAACACGACACATCGACCCACCTTGTGCCGATCTGCGACGAACTTGCATAGTTTCGTCAAACATCGATCGTTTCGAGTGGTAGGCAATCCGGCCGTCATTGGTGATTCATGGCCTCACAGATATAAACAACAAAAACTCCGCTTCTATTCGTCGTATGCAAATCTGCGACATAGCAATTTGTAGCATAAAACACGCCCCAACGAACCACCTTATACCGATCTGCGACGAACTTGCATAGTTTTGTCAAACATCGATCGTTTCGAGTGGAAAGCAATCCGGCCGTCAATGGTGATTCCTGGCCTCACAGATATAAACAACAATAACTCCGCTACTATTCGTCGTATGCGAATATGCGACATAGCAATTTGTAGCTTAAAACACGCCCCAACGAACCACCTTATACCGATCTGCGACGAACTTGCATAGTTTCGTCAAACATCGATCGTTTCGAGTGGAAAGCAATCCGGCCGTCAATGGTGATTCATGGCCTCAAAGATATAAACAACAATAACTCCGCTTCTATTCGTCGTATGCAAATCTGCGACATAGCAATTTGTAGCTTAAAACACGTCACATCGACCCACCTTGTGCCGATCAGCGACGAACTTGCATGGTTTCGTCAAACGTCGATCGTTTCGAGTGGTAGGGAATCCGGCCGTCAATGGTGATTCATGGCCTCACAGATATGAACAACAATAACTCCGCTTCTATTCGTCGTATGCGAATATGCGACATAGCAATTTGTAGCTTAAAACACGCCACATCGAACCACCTTGTGCCGATCTGCGACGAACTTGCATAGTTTCGTCAAACATCGATCGTTTCGAGTGGTAGGCAATCCGGCCGTCAATGGTGATTCATGGCCTCACAGATAGAAACAACAATAACTCCGCTTCTATTCGTCGTATGCAAATCTGCGACATAGCAATTTGTAGCATAAAACACGCCCCAACGAACCACCTTATACCGATCTGCGACGAACTTGCATAGTTTTGTCTAACATCGATCGTTTCGAGTGGAAAGCAATCCGGCCGTCAATGGTGATTCATGGCCTCACAGATTTAAACAACTATAACTCCGCTGCTATTCGTCGAATGCAAATCTGCGACATAGCAATTTGTAGCTTAAAACACGACACATCGACCCACCTTGTGCCGATCTGCGACGAACTTGCATAGTTTCGTCAAACATCGATCGTTTCGAGTGGTAGGCAATCCGGCCGTCATTGGTGATTCATGGCCTCACAGATATAAACAACAATAACTCCGCTTCTATTCGTCGTATGCAAATCTGCGACATAGCAATTTGTAGCATAAAACACGCCCCAACGAACCACCTTATACCGATCTGCGACGAACTTGCATAGTTTTGTCAAACATCGATCGTTTCGAGTGGAAAGCAATCCGGCCGTCAATGGTGATTCATGGCCTGACAGATATAAACAACTATAACTCCGCTCCTATTCGTCGAATGCAAATCTGCGACATAGCAATTTGTAGCTTAAAACACGCCCCAACGAACCACCTTATACCGATCTGCGACGAACTTGCATAGTTTTGTCAAACATCGATCGTTTCGAGTGGAAAGCAATCCGGCCGTCAATGTTGATTCATGGCCTCACAGATATAAACAACTATAACTCCGCTTCTATTCGTCGATTGCAATTCTGCGACATAGCAATTTGTAGCTTAAAACACGACACATCGACCCACCTTGTGCCGATCTGCGACGCACTTGCATAGTTTCGTCAAACATCGATCGTTTCGAGTGGTAGGCAATCCGGCCGTCATTGGTGATTCATGGCCTCACAGATATAAACAACAATAACTCCGCTTCTATTCGTCGTATGCAAATCTGCGACATAGCAATTTGTAGCATAAAACACGCCCCAACGAACCACCTTATACCGATCTGCGACGAACTTGCATAGTTTTGTCAAACATCGATCGTTTCGAGTGGAAAGCAATCCGGCCGTCAATGGTGACTCATGGCCTCACAGATATAAACAACTATAACTCCGCTTCTATTCGTCGAATGCAAATCTGCGACTTAGCAATTTGTAGCTTAAAACACGACAAATCGACCCACCTCATGCCGATCTGCGACGTACTTGTATAGTTTCGTCAAACGTCGATCGTTTCGAGTGGTAGGCAATCCGGTAGTCAATGGCGATTCATGGCCTCACAGATATAAACAACTATAACTCCGCTTCTATTCGTCGTATGCGAATCTGCGACCTAGCAATTTGTAGCTTAAAACACGCCCCAATGAACCACCTTATACCGATCTGCGACGAACTTGCATAGTTTCGTCAAACATCGATCGATTCTAGTGGAAAGCAATCCGGCCGTCAATGGTGATTCATGGCCAGACAGATATAAACAACTATAACTCCGCTTCTATTCGTCGAATGCAAATCTGCGACATAGCAATTTGTAGCATAAAACACGTCACATCGACCCACCTTATACCGATCTGCGACGAACTTGCATAGTTTTGTCAAACATCGATCGTTTCGAGTGGAAAGCAATCCGGCCGTCAATGGTGATTCATGGCCTCACAGATATAAACAACTATAACTCCGCTTCTATTCGTCGAATGCAAATCTGCGACATAGCAATTTGTAGCTTAATACACGACACATCGACCCACCTTGTGCCGATCTGCGACGAACTTGCATAGTTTCGTCAAACATCGATCGTTTCGAGTGGTAGGCAATCCGGCCGTCATTGGTGATTCATGGCCTCACAGATATAAACAACAATAACTCCGCTTCTATTCGTCGTATGCAAATCTGCGACATAGCAATTTGTAGCATAAAACACGCCCCAACGAACCACCTTATACCGATCTGCGACGAACTTGCATAGTTTTGTCAAACATCGATCGTTTCGAGTGGAAAGCAATCCGGCCGTCAATGGTGACTCATGGCCTCACAGATATAAACAACTATAACTCCGCTTCTATTCGTCGAATGCAAATCTGCGACTTAGCAATTTGTAGCTTAAAACACGACAAATCGACCCACCTCATGCCGATCTGCGACGTACTTGTATAGTTTCGTCAAACGTCGATCGTTTCGAGTGGTAGGCAATCCGGTAGTCAATGGCGATTCATGGCCTCACAGATATAAACAACTATAACTCCGCTTCTATTCGTCGTATGCGAATCTGCGACCTAGCAATTTGTAGCTTAAAACACGCCCCAATGAACCACCTTATACCGATCTGCGACGAACTTGCATAGTTTCGTCAAACATCGATCGATTCTAGTGGAAAGCAATCCGGCCGTCAATGGTGATTCATGGCCAGACAGATATAAACAACTATAACTCCGCTTCTATTCGTCGAATGCAAATCTGCGACATAGCAATTTGTAGCATAAAACACGTCACATCGACCCACCTTATACCGATCTGCGACGAACTTGCATAGTTTTGTCAAACATCGATCGTTTCGAGTGGAAAGCAATCCGGCCGTCAATGGTGATTCATGGCCTCACAGATATAAACAACTATAACTCCGCTTCTATTCGTCGAATGCAAATCTGCGACATAGCAATTTGTAGCTTAAAACACGACACATCGACCCACCTTGTGCCGATCTGCGACGAACTTGCATAGTTTCGTCAAACATCGATCGTTTCGAGTGGTAGGCAATCCGGCCGTCATTGGTGATTCATGGCCTCACAGATATAAACAACAAAAACTCCGCTTCTATTCGTCGTATGCAAATCTGCGACATAGCAATTTGTAGCATAAAACACGCCCCAACGAACCACCTTATCCCGATCTGCGACGAACTTGCATAGTTTTGTCAAACATCGATCGTTTCGAGTGGAAAGCAATCCGGCCGTCAATGGTGATTCCTGGCCTCACAGATATAAACAACAATAACTCCGCTACTATTCGTCGTATGCGAATATGCGACATAGCAATTTGTAGCTTAAAACACGCCCCAACGAACCACCTTATACCGATCTGCGACGAACTTGCATAGTTTCGTCAAACATCGATCGTTTCGAGTGGAAAGCAATCCGGCCGTCAATGGTGATTCATGGCCTCAAAGATATAAACAACAATAACTCCGCTTCTATTCGTCGTATGCAAATCTGCGACATAGCAATTTGTAGCATAAAACACGCCCCAACGAACCACCTTATACCGATCTGCGACGAACTTGCATAGTTTTGTCTAACATCGATCGTTTCGAGTGGAAAGCAATCCGGCCGTCAATGGTGATTCATGGCCTCACAGATTTAAACAACTATAACTCCGCTGCTATTCGTCGAATGCAAATCTGCGACATAGCAATTTGTAGCTTAAAACACGACACATCGACCCACCTTGTGCCGATCTGCGACGAACTTGCATAGTTTCGTCAAACATCGATCGTTTCGAGTGGTAGGCAATCCGGCCGTCATTGGTGATTCATGGCCTCACAGATATAAACAACAATAACTCCGCTTCTATTCGTCGTATGCAAATCTGCGACATAGCAATTTGTAGCATAAAACACGCCCCAACGAACCACCTTATACCGATCTGCGACGAACTTGCATAGTTTTGTCAAACATCGATCGTTTCGAGTGGAAAGCAATCCGGCCGTCAATGGTGATTCATGGCCTGACAGATATAAACAACTATAACTCCGCTCCTATTCGTCGAATGCAAATCTGCGACATAGCAATTTGTAGCTTAAAACACGCCCCAACGAACCACCTTATACCGATCTGCGACGAACTTGCATAGTTTTGTCAAACATCGATCGTTTCGAGTGGAAAGCAATCCGGCCGTCAATGTTGATTCATGGCCTCACAGATATAAACAACTATAACTCCGCTTCTATTCGTCGATTGCAATTCTGCGACATAGCAATTTGTAGCTTAAAACACGACACATCGACCCACCTTGTGCCGATCTGCGACGCACTTGCATAGTTTCGTCAAACATCGATCGTTTCGAGTGGTAGGCAATCCGGCCGTCATTGGTGATTCATGGCCTCACAGATATAAACAACAATAACTCCGCTTCTATTCGTCGTATGCAAATCTGCGACATAGCAATTTGTAGCATAAAACACGCCCCAACGAACCACCTTATACCGATCTGCGACGAACTTGCATAGTTTTGTCAAACATCGATCGTTTCGAGTGGAAAGCAATCCGGCCGTCAATGGTGATTCATGGCCTGACAGATATAAACAACTATAACTCCGCTTCTATTCGTCGAATGCAAATCTGCGACATAGCAATTTGTAGCTTAAAACACGCCCCAACGAACCACCTTATACCGATCTGCGACGAACTTGCATAGTTTTGTCAAACATCGATCGTTTCGAGTGGAAAGCAATCCGGCCGTCAATGGTGATTCATGGCCTCACAGATATAAACAACTATAACTCCGCTTCTATTCGTCGAATGCAAATCTGCGACATAGCAATTTGTAGCTTAAAACACGACAAATCGACCCACCTCATGCCGATCTGCGACGTACTTGTATAGTTTCGTCAAACGTCGATCGTTTCGAGTGGTAGGCAATCCGGTAGTCAATGGCGATTCATGGCCTCACAGATATAAACAACTATAACTCCGCTTCTATTCGTCGTATGCGAATCTGGGACCTAGCAATTTGTAGCTTAAAACACGCCCCAATGAACCACCTTATACCGATCTGCGACGAACTTGCATAGTTTCGTCAAACATCGATCGATTCTAGTGGAAAGCAATCCGGCCGTCAATGGTGATTCATGGCCAGACAGATATAAACAACTATAACTCCGCTTCTATTCGTCGAATGCAAATCTGCGACATAGCAATTTGTAGCATAAAACACGTCACATCGACCCACCTTATACCGATCTGCGACGAACTTGCATAGTTTTGTCAAACATCGATCGTTTCGAGTGGAAAGCAATCCGGCCGTCAATGGTGATTCATGACCTGACAGATATAAACAATTATAACTCCGCTTCTATTCGTCGTATGCGAATCTGCGACCTAGCAATTTGTAGCTTAAAACACGCCCCAATGAACCACCTTATACCGATCTGCGACGAACTTGCATAGTTTCGTCAAACATCGATCGATTCTAGTGGAAAGCAATCCGGCCGTCAATGGTGATTCATGGCCAGCCAGATATAAACAACTATAACTCCGCTTCTATTCGTCGAATGCAAATCTGCGACATAGCAATTTGTAGCATAAAACACGTCACATCGACCCACCTTGTGCCGATCTGCGACGAACTTGCATGGTTTCGTCAAACGTCGATCGTTTCGAGTGGTAGGGAATCCGGCCGTCAATGGTGATTCATGGCCTCACAGATATAAACAACTATAACTCCGCTTCTATTCGTCGTATGCAAATCTGCGACATAGCAATTTGTAGCTTAAAACACGTCACATCGACCCACCTCATGCCGATCTGCGACGTACTTGTATAGTTTCATCAAACGTCGATCGTTTCGAGTGGTAGGCAATCCGGTAGTCAATGGCGATTCATGGCCTCACAGATATAAACAACTATAACTCCGCTTCTATTCGTCGTATGCGAATCTGCGACCTAGCAATTTGTAGCTTAAAACACGCCCCAACGATCCACCTTATACCGATCTGCGACGAACTTGCATAGTTTTGTCAAACATCGATCGTTTCGAGTGGTAGGCAATCCGGCCGTCATTGGTGATTCATGGCCTCACATATATAAACAACAATAACTCCGCTTCTATTCGTCGTATGCGAATATGCGTCATAGCAATTTGTAGCTTAAAACACGTCACATCGACCCACCTCCGGCCGATCTGCGTCGAACTTGCATGGTTTCGTCAAACGTCGATCGTTTCGAGTGGTAGGGAATCCGGCCGTCAATGGTGATTCATGGCCTCACAGATATAAACAACTATAACTCCGCTTCTATTCGTCGAATGCAAATCTGCGACATAGCAATTTGTAGCTTAAAACACGTCACATCGACCCACGTTGTGCCGATCTGCGACGAACTTGCATAGTTTCGTCAAACATCGATCGTTGCAAGTGGTAGGCAATCCGGCCGTCAATGGTGATTCATGGCCTCACAGATATAAACAACAATAACTCCGCTTCTATTCGTCGAATGCAAATCTGCGACATAGCAATTTGTAGCTTAAAACACGTCACATCGACCCACCTTGTGCCGATCTGCGACGAACTTGCATAGTTTCGTCAAACATCGATCGTTTCGAGTGGTAGGCAATCCGGCCGTCATTGGTGATTCATGGCCTCACAGATATAAACAACAATAACTCCGCTTCTATTCGTCGTATGCGAATATGCGACATAGCAATTTGTAGCTTAAAACACGTCACATCGACCCACCTCCGGCCGATCTGCGACGAACTTGCATGGTTTCGTCAAACGTCGATCGTTTCGAGTGGTAGGGAATCCGGCCGTCAATGGTGATTCACGGCCTCACAGATAAAAACAACTATAACTCCGCTTCTATTCGTCGAATGCAAATCTGCGACATAGCAATTTGTAGCTTAAAACACGACACATCGACCCACCTCATGCCGATCTGCGACGTACTTGTATAGTTTCGTCAAACGTCGATCGTTTCGAGTGGTAGGCAATCCGGTAGTCAATGGCGATTCATGGCCTCACAGATATAAACAACTATAACTCCGCTTCTATTCGTCGTATGCGAATCTGCGACCTAGCAATTTGTAGCTTAAAACACGCCCCAATGAACCACCTTATACCGATCTGCGACGAACTTGCATAGTTTCGTCAAACATCGATCGATTCTAGTGGAAAGCAATCCGGCCGTCAACGGTGATTCATGGCCAGACAGATATAAACAACTATAACTCCGCTTCTATTCGTCGAATGCAAATCTGCGACATAGCAATTTGTAGCATAAAACACGTCACATCGACCCACCTTGTGCCGATCTGCGACGAACTTGCATGGTTTCGTCAAACGTCGATCGTTTCGAGTGGTAGGGAATCCGGCCGTCAATGGTGATTCGTGGCCTCACAGATATAAACAACTATAACTCCGCTTCTATTCGTCGAATGCAAAGCTGCGACATAGCAATTTGTAGCTTAAAACACGACACATCGACCCACCTTGTGCCGATCTGCGACGAACTTGCATAGTTTCGTCAAACATCGATCGTTTCGAGTGGTAGGCAATCCGGCCGTCATTGGTGATTCATGGCCTCACAGATATAAACAACAAAAACTCTGTTTCTATTCGTCTTATGCAAATCTGCGACATAGCAATTTGTAGTATAAAACACGCCCCAACGAACCACCTTATACCGATCTGCGACGAAGTTGCATAGTTTTGTCAAACATCGATCGTTTCGAGTGGAAAGCAATCCGGCCGTCAATGGTGATTCATGGCCTCACAGATATAAACAACAATAACTCCGCTACTATTCGTCGTATGCGAATATGCGACATAGCAATTTGTAGCTTAAAACACGCCCCAACGAACCATCTTATACCGATCTGCGACGAACTTGCATAGTTTCGTCAAACATCGATCGTTTCGAGTGGAAAGCAATCCGGCCGTCAATGGTGATTCATGGCCTCAAAGATATAAACAACAATAACTCCGCTTCTATTCGTCGTATGCAAATCTGCGACATAGCAATTTGTAGCTTAAAACACGTCACATCGACCCACCTTGTGCCGATCAGCGACGAACTTGCATGGTTTCGTCAAACGTCGATCGTTTCGAGTGGTAGGGAATCCGGCCGTCAATGGTGATTCATGGCCTCACAGATATAAACCACAATAACTCCGCTTCTGTTCGTCGTATGCGAATCTGCGACATAGCAATTTGTAGTACAAAACACGCACCAACGAACCACCTTATACCGATCTGCGACGAACTTGCATAGTTTTGTCAAACATCCATCGTTTCGAGTGGAAAGCAATCCGGCCGTCAATGGTGATTCATGGCCTCACAGATATGAACAACAATAACTCCGCTTCTATTCGTCGAATGCGAATATGCGACATAGCAATTTGTAGCTTAAAACACGCCACATCGAACCACCTTGTGCCGATCTGCGACGAACTTGCATAGTTTCGTCAAACATCGATCGTTTCGAGTGGTAGGCAATCCGGCCGTCAATGGTGATTCATGGCCTCACAGATAGAAACAACAATAACTCCGCTTCTATTCGTCGTATGCAAATCTGCGACATAGCAATTTGTAGCATAAAACACGCCCCAACGAACCACCTTATACCGATCTGCGACGAACTTGCATAGTTTTGTCAAACATCGATCGTTTCGAGTGGAAAGCAATCCGGCCGTCAATGGTGATTCATGGCCTGACAGATGTAAACAACTATAACTCCGCTTCTATTCGTCGAATGCAAATCTGCGACATAGCAATTTGTAGCTTAAAACACGCCCCAACGAACCACCTTATACCGATCTGCGACGAACTTGCATAGTTTTGTCAAACATCGATCGTTTCGATTGGAAAGCAATCCGGCCGTCAATGTTGATTCATGGCCTCACAGATATAAACAACAATAACTCCGCTTCTATTCGTCGTATGCAAATCTGCGACATAGCAATTTGTAGCATAAAACACGCCCCAACGAACCACCTTATACCGATCTGCGACGAACTTGCATAGTTTTGTCAAACATCGATCGTTTCGAGTGGAAAGCAATCCGGCCGTCAATGGTGATTCATGGCCTCACAGATTTAAACAACAATAAATCCGCTTCTATTCGTCGTATGCGAATATGCGACATAGCAATTTGTAGCTTAAAACACGTCACATCGACCCACGTTGTGCCCATCTGCGACGAACTTGCATAGTTTCGTCAAACATCGATCGTTTCAAGTGGTAGGCAATCCGGCCGTCAATGGTGATTCATGGCTTCACAGATATAAACAACAATAACTCCGCTTCTATTCGTCGTATGCGAATATGCGACATAGCAATTTGTAGCTTAAAACACGTCACATCGACCCACCTTCGGCCGATCTGCGACGAACTTGCATGGTTTCGTCAAACGTCGATCGTTTCGAGTGGTAGGGAATCCGGCCGTCAATGGTGATTCATGGTCTCACAGATATAAACAACAATAACTCCGCTTCTATTCGTCGTATGCGAATCTGCGACATAGCAATTTGTAGCTTAAAACAAGACACATCGGCCCACCTCATGCCGATCTGCGACGTACTTGTATAGTTTCGTCAAACGTTGATCGATTCGAGTGGTAGGCAATCCGGTAGTCAATGGCGATTCATGGCCTCACAGATATAAAGAACTATAAGTCCGCTTCGATACGCCGTATGCGAATCTGCGACATAGCAATTTGTAGCTTAAAACACGCCCCAACGAACCACCTTATACCGATCTGCGACGAACTTGCATAGTTTCGTCAAACATCGATCGATTCTAGTGGAAAGCAATCCGGCCGTCAATGGTGATTCATGGCCAGACAGATATAAACAACTATAACTCCGCTTCTATTCGTCGAATGCAAATCTGCGACATAGCAATTTGTAGCATAAAACACGTCACATCGACCCACCTTATACCGATCTGCGACGAACTTGCATAGTTTTGTCAAACATCGATCGTTTCGAGTGGAAAGCAATCCGGCCGTCAATGGTGATTCATGACCTGACAGATATAAACAATTATAACTCCGCTTCTATTCGTCGTATGCGAATCTGCGACCTAGCAATTTGTAGCTTAAAACACGCCCCAATGAACCACCTTATACCGATCTGCGACGAACTTGCATAGTTTCGTCAAACATCGATCGATTCTAGTGGAAAGCAATCCGGCCGTCAATGGTGATTCATGGCCAGCCAGATATAAACAACTATAACTCCGCTTCTATTCGTCGAATGCAAATCTGCGACATAGCAATTTGTAGCATAAAACACGTCACATCGACCCACCTTGTGCCGATCTGCGACGAACTTGCATGGTTTCGTCAAACGTCGATCGTTTCGAGTGGTAGGGAATCCGGCCGTCAATGGTGATTCATGGCCTCACAGATATAAACAACTATAACTCCGCTTCTATTCGTCGTATGCAAATCTGCGACATAGCAATTTGTAGCTTAAAACACGTCACATCGACCCACCTTCGGCCGATCTGCGACGAACTTGCATGGTTTCGTCAAACGTCGATCGTTTCGAGTGGTAGGGAATCCGGCCGTCAATGGTGATTCATGGCCTCACAGATATAAACCACAATAACTCCGCTTCTATTCGTCGTATGCGAATCTGCGACATAGCAATTTGTAGCATAAAACACGCCCCAACGAACCACCTTTTACCGATCTGCGACGAACTTGCATAGTTTTGTCAAACATCCATCGTTTCGAGTGGAAAGCAATCCGGCCGTCAATGGTGATTCATGGCCTCACAGATTTAAACAATAATAAATCCGCTTCTATTCGTCGTATGCGAATATGCGACATAGCAATTTGTAGCTTAAAACACGTCACATCGACCCACGTTGTGCCCATCTGCGACGAACTTGCATAGTTTCGTCAAACATCGATCGTTTCAAGTGGTAGGCAATCCGGCCGTCAATGGTGATTCATGGCCTCACAGATATAAACAACAATAACTCCGCTTCTATTCGTCGTATGCGAATATGCGACATAGCAATTTGTAGCTTAAAACACGTCACATCGACCCACGTTGTGCCGATCTGCGACGAACTTGCATAGTTTCGTCAAACATCGATCGTTTCAAGTGGTAGGCAATCCGGCCGTCAATGGTGATTCATGGCCTCACAGATATAAACAACAATAACTCCGCTTCTATTTGTCGTATGCGAATATGCGACATAGCAATTTGTAGCTTAAAACACGTCACATCGACCCACCTTCGGCCGATCTGCGACGAACTTGCATGGTTTCGTCAAACGTCGATCGTTTCGAGTGGTAGGGAATCCGGCCGTAAATGGTGATTCACGGCCTCACAGATATAAACAACTATAACTCCGCTTCTATTCGTCGAATGCAAATCTGCGACTTAGCAATTTGTAGCTTAAAACACGACAAATCGACCCACCTCATGCCGATCTGCGACGTACTTGTATAGTTTCGTCAAACGTCGATCGTTTCGAGTGGTAGGCAATCCGGTAGTCAATGGCGATTCATGGCCTCACAGATATAAACAACTATAACTCCGCTTCTATTCGTCGTATGCGAATCTGCGACCTAGCAATTTGTAGCTTAAAACACGCCCCAATGAACCACCTTATACCGATCTGCGACGAACTTGCATAGTTTCGTCAAACATCGATCGATTCTAGTGGAAAGCAATCCGGCCGTCAATGGTGATTCATGGCCAGACAGATATAAACAACTATAACTCCGCTTCTATTCGTCGAATGCAAATCTGCGACATAGCAATTTGTAGCATAAAACACGTCACATCGACCCACCTTATACCGATCTGCGACGAACTTGCATAGTTTTGTCAAACATCGATCGTTTCGAGTGGAAAGCAATCCGGCCGTCAATGGTGATTCATGGCCTCACAGATATAAACAACTATAACTCCGCTTCTATTCGTCGAATGCAAATCTGCGACATAGCAATTTGTAGCTTAAAACACGACACATCGACCCACCTTGTGCCGATCTGCGACGAACTTGCATAGTTTCGTCAAACATCGATCGTTTCGAGTGGTAGGCAATCCGGCCGTCATTGGTGATTCATGGCCTCACAGATATAAACAACAAAAACTCCGCTTCTATTCGTCGTATGCAAATCTGCGACATAGCAATTTGTAGCATAAAACACGCCCCAACGAACCACCTTATACCGATCTGCGACGAACTTGCATAGTTTTGTCAAACATCGATCGTTTCGAGTGGAAAGCAATCCGGCCGTCAATGGTGATTCATGGCCTCACAGATATAAACAACAATAACTCCGCTACTATTCGTCGTATGCGAATATGCGACATAGCAATTTGTAGCTTAAAACACGCCCCAACGAACCACCTTATACCGATCTGCGACGAACTTGCATAGTTTCGTCAAACATCGATCGTTTCGAGTGGAAAGCAATCCGGCCGTCAATGGTGATTCATGGCCTCAAAGATATAAACAACAATAACTCCGCTTCTATTCGTCGTATGCAAATCTGCGACATAGCAATTTGTAGCTTAAAACACGTCACATCGACCCACCTTGTGCCGATCAGCGACGAACTTGCATGGTTTCGTCAAACGTCGATCGTTTCGAGTGGTAGGGAATCCGGCCGTCAATGGTGATTCATGGCCTCACAGATATAAACCACAATAACTCCGCTTCTGTTCGTCGTATGCGAATCTGCGACATAGCAGTTTGTAGTATAAAACACGCCCCAACGAACCACCTTATACCGATCTGCGACGAACTTGCATAGTTTTGTCAAACATCCATCGTTTCGAGTGGAAAGCAATCCGGCCGTCAATGGTGATTCATGGCCTCACAGATATGAACAACAATAACTCCGCTTCTATTCGTCGTATGCGAATATGCGACATAGCAATTTGTAGCTTAAAACACGCCACATCGAACCACCTTGTGCCGATCTGCGACGAACTTGCATAGTTTCGTCAAACATCGATCGTTTCGAGTGGAAAGCAATCCGGCCGTCAATGGTGATTCATGGCCTGACAGATATAAACAACTATAACTCCGCTCCTATTCGTCGAATGCAAATCTGCGACATAGCAATTTGTAGCTTAAAACACGCCCCAACGAACCACCTTATACCGATCTGCGACGAACTTGCATAGTTTCGTCAAACATCGATCGTTTCGAGTGGAAAGCAATCCGGCCGTCAATGGTGATTCATGGCCTCACAGATATAAACAACAATAACTCCGCTTCTATTCGTCGTATGCAAATCTGCGACATAGCAACTTGTAGCATAAAACACGCCCCAACGAACCACCTTATACCGATCTGCGACGAACTTGCATAGTTTTGTCTAACATCGATCGTTTCGAGTGGAAAGCAATCCGGCCGTCAATGGTGATTCATGGCCTCACAGATTTAAACAACTATAACTCCGCTTCTATTCGTCGATTGCAATTCTGCGACATAGCAATTTGTAGCTTAAAACACGACACATCGACCCACCTTGTGCCGATCTGCGACGCACTTGCATAGTTTCGTCAAACATCGATCGTTTCGAGTGGTAGGCAATCCGGCCGTCATTGGTGATTCATGGCCTCACAGATATAAACAACAATAACTCCGCTTCTATTCGTCGTATGCAAATCTGCGACATAGCAATTTGTAGCATAAGACACGCCCCAACGAACCACCTTATACCGATCTGCTACGAACTTGCATAGTTTTGTCAAACATCGATCGTTTCGAGTGGAAAGCAATCCGGCCGTCAATGGTGATTCATGGCCTGACAGATATAAACAACTATAACTCCGCTTCTATTCGTCGAATGCAAATCTGCGACATAGCAATTTGTAGCTTAAAACACGCCCCAACGAACCACCTTATACCGATCTGCGACGAACTTGCATAGTTTTGTCAAACATCGATCGTTTCGAGTGGAAAGCAATCCGGCCGTCAATGGTGATTCATGGCCTCACAGATATAAACAACAATAACTCCGCTTCTATTCGTCGTATGCAAATCTGCGACATAGCAATTTGTAGCATAAAACACGCCCCAACGATCCACCTTATACCGATCTGCGACGAACTTGCATAGTTTTGTCAAACATCGATCGTTTCAAATGGAAAGCAATCCGGCCGTCAATGGTGATTCATGGCCTCACAGATTTAAACAACAATAACTCCGCTTCTATTCGTCGTATGCGAATATGCGGCATAGCAATTTGTAGCTTAAAACACGTCACATCGACCCACGTTGTGCCGATCTGCGACGAACTTGCATAGTTTCGTCAAACATCGATCGTTTCAAGTGGTAGGCAATCCGGCCGTCAATGGTGATTCATGGCCTCACAGATATAAACAACAATAACTCCGCTTCTATTTGTCGTATGCGAATATGCGACATAGCAATTTGTAGCTTAAAACACGTCACATCGACCCACCTTCGGCCGATCTGCGACGAACTTGCATGGTTTCGTCAAACGTCGATCGTTTCGAGTGGTAGGGAATCCGGCCGTAAATGGTGATTCACGGCCTCACAGATATAAACAACTATAACTCCGCTTCTATTCGTCGAATGCAAATCTGCGACATAGCAATTTGTAGCTTAAAACACGACAAATCGACCCACCTCATGCCGATCTGCGACGTACTTGTATAGTTTCGTCAAACGTCGATCGTTTCGAGTGGTAGGCAATCCGGTAGTCAATGGCGATTCATGGCCTCACAGATATAAACAACTATAACTCCGCTTCTATTCGTCGTATGCGAATCTGCGACCTAGCAATTTGTAGCTTAAAACACGCCCCAATGAACCACCTTATACCGATCTGCGACGAACTTGCATAGTTTCGTCAAACATCGATCGATTCTAGTGGAAAGCAATCCGGCCGTCAATGGTGATTCATGGCCAGACAGATATAAACAACTATAACTCCGCTTCTATTCGTCGAATGCAAATCTGCGACATAGCAATTTGTAGCATAAAACACGTCACATCGACCCACCTTATACCGATCTGCGACGAACTTGCATAGTTTTGTCAAACATCGATCGTTTCGAGTGGAAAGCAATCCGGCCGTCAATGGTGATTCATGACCTGACAGATATAAACAATTATAACTCCGCTTCTATTCGTCGTATGCGAATCTGCGACCTAGCAATTTGTAGCTTAAAACACGCCCCAATGAACCACCTTATACCGATCTGCGACGAACTTGCATAGTTTCGTCAAACATCGATCGATTCTAGTGGAAAGCAATCCGGCCGTCAATGGTGATTCATGGCCAGCCAGATATAAACAACTATAACTCCGCTTCTATTCGTCGAATGCAAATCTGCGACATAGCAATTTGTAGCATAAAACACGTCACATCGACCCACCTTGTGCCGATCTGCGACGAACTTGCATGGTTTCGTCAAACGTCGATCGTTTCGAGTGGTAGGGAATCCGGCCGTCAATGGTGATTCATGGCCTCACAGATATAAACAACTATAACTCCGCTTCTATTCGTCGTATGCAAATCTGCGACATAGCAATTTGTAGCTTAAAACACGTCACATCGACCCACCTTGTGCCGATCAGCGACGAACTTGCATGGTTTCGTCAAACGTCGATCGTTTCGAGTGGTAGGGAATCCGGCCGTCAATGGTGATTCATGGCCTCACAGATATAAACCACAATAACTCCGCTTCTGTTCGTCGTATGCGAATCTGCGACATAGCAGTTTGTAGTATAAAACACGCCCCAACGAACCACCTTATACCGATCTGCGACGAACTTGCATAGTTTTGTCAAACATCCATCGTTTCGAGTGGAAAGCAATCCGGCCGTCAATGGTGATTCATGGCCTCACAGATATGAACAACAATAACTCCGCTTCTATTCGTCGTATGCGAATATGCGACATAGCAATTTGTAGCTTAAAACACGCCACATCGAACCACCTTGTGCCGATCTGCGACGAACTTGCATAGTTTCGTCAAACATCGATCGTTTCGAGTGGAAAGCAATCCGGCCGTCAATGGTGATTCATGGCCTGACAGATATAAACAACTATAACTCCGCTCCTATTCGTCGAATGCAAATCTGCGACATAGCAATTTGTAGCTTAAAACACGCCCCAACGAACCACCTTATACCGATCTGCGACGAACTTGCATAGTTTTGTCAAACATCGATCGTTTCGAGTGGAAAGCAATCCGGCCGTCAATGTTGATTCATGGCCTCACAGATATAAACAACTATAACTCCGCTTCTATTCGTCAATTGCAATTCTGCGACATAGCAATTTGTAGCTTAAAACACGACACATCGACCCACCTTGTGCCGATCTGCGACGCACTTGCATAGTTTCGTCAAACATCGATCGTTTCGAATGATAGGCAATCCGGCCGTCATTGGTGATTCATGGCCTCACAGATATAAACAACAATAACTCCGCTTCTATTCGTCGTATGCAAATCTGCGACATAGCAATTTGTAGCATAAAACACGCCCCAACGAACCACCTTATACCGATCTGCGACGAACTTGCATAGTTTTGTCAAACATCGATCGTTTCGAGTCGAAAGCAATCCGGCCGTCAATGGTGATTCATGGCCTGACAGATATAAACAACTATAACTCCGCTTCTATTCGTCGAATGCAAATCTGCGACATAGCAATTTGTAGCTTAAAACACGCCCCAACGAACCACCTTATACCGATCTGCGACGAACTTGCATAGTTTTGTCAAACATCGATCGTTTCGAGTGGAAAGCAATCCGGCCGTCAATGGTGATTCATGGCCTCACAGATATAAACAACAATAACTCCGCTTCTATTCGTCGTATACAAATCTGCGACATAGCAATTTGTAGCATAAAACACGCCCCAACGATCCACCTTATACCGATCTGCGACGAACTTGCATAGTTTTGTCAAACATCGATCGTTTCAAATGGAAAGCAATCCGGCCGTCAATGGTGATTCATGGCCTCACAGATTTAAACAACAATAACTCCGCTTCTATTCGTCGTATGCGAATATGCGACATAGCAATTTGTAGCTTAAAACACGTCACATCGACCCACGTTGTGCCGATCTGCGACGAACTTGCATAGTTTCGTCAAACATCGATCGTTTCAAGTGGTAGGCAATCCGGCCGTCAATGGTGATTCATGGCCTCACAGATATAAACAACAATAACTCCGCTTCTATTTGTCGTATGCGAATATGCGACATAGCAATTTGTAGCTTAAAACACGTCACATCGACCCACCTTCGGCCGATCTGCGACGAACTTGCATGGTTTCGTCAAACGTCGATCGTTTCGAGTAGTAGGGAATCCGGCCGTAAATGGTGATTCACGGCCTCACAGATATAAACAACTATAACTCCGCTTCTATTCGTCGAATGCAAATCTGCGACATAGCAATTTGTAGCTTAAAACACGACAAATCGACCCACCTCATGCCGATCTGCGACGTACTTGTATAGTTTCGTCAAACGTCGATCGTTTCGAGTGGTAGGCAATCCGGTAGTCAATGGCGATTCATGGCCTCACAGATATAAACAACTATAACTCCGCTTCTATTCGTCGTATGCGAATCTGCGACCTAGCAATTTGTAGCTTAAAACACGCCCCAATGAACCACCTTATACCGATCTGCGACGAACTTGCATAGTTTCGTCAAACATCGATCGATTCTAGTGGAAAGCAATCCGGCCGTCAATGGTGATTCATGGCCAGACAGATATAAACAACTATAACTCCGCTTCTATTCGTCGAATGCAAATCTGCGACATAGCAATTTGTAGCATAAAACACGTCACATCGACCCACCATATACCGATCTGCGACGAACTTGCATAGTTTTGTCAAACATCGATCGTTTCGAGTGGAAAGCAATCCGGCCGTCAATGGTGATTCATGACCTGACAGATATAAACAATTATAACTCCGCTTCTATTCGTCGTATGCGAATCTGCGACCTAGCAATTTGTAGCTTAAAACACGCCCCAATGAACCACCTTATACCGATCTGCGACGAACTTGCATAGTTTCGTCAAACATCGATCGATTCTAGTGGAAAGCAATCCGGCCGTCAATGGTGATTCATGGCCAGCCAGATATAAACAACTATAACTCCGCTTCTATTCGTCGAATGCAAATCTGCGACATAGCAATTTGTAGCATAAAACACGTCACATCGACCCACCTTGTGCCGATCTGCGACGAACTTGCATGGTTTCGTCAAACGTCGATCGTTTCGAGTGGTAGGGAATCCGGCCGTCAATGGTGATTCATGGCCTCACAGATATAAACAACTATAACTCCGCTTCTATTCGTCGTATGCAAATCTGCGACATAGCAATTTGTAGCTTAAAACACGTCACATCGACCCACCTTGTGCCGATCAGCGACGAACTTGCATGGTTTCGTCAAACGTCGATCGTTTCGAGTGGTAGGGAATCCGGCCGTCAATGGTGATTCATGGCCTCACAGATATAAACCACAATAACTCCGCTTCTATTCGTCGTATGCGAATCTGCGACATAGAAATTTGTAGTATAAAACACGCCCCAACGAACCACCTTATATCGATCTGCGACGAACTTGCATAGTTTTGTCAAACATCGATCGTTTCGAGTGGAAAGCAATCCGGCCGTCAATGGTGATTCATGGCCTCACAGATTTAAACAACAATAAATCCGCTTCTATTCGTCGTATGCGAATATGCGACATAGCAATTTGTAGCTTAAAACACGTCACATCGACCCACGTTGTGCCCATCTGCGACGAACTTGCATAGTTTCGTCAAACATCGATCGTTTCAAGTGGTAGGCAATCCGGCCGTCAATGGTGATTCATGGCCTCACAGATATAAACAACAATAACTCCGCTTCTATTCGTCGTATGCGAATATGCGACATAGCAATTTGTAGCTTAAAACACGTCACATCGACCCACCTTCGGCCGATCTGCGACGAACTTGCATGGTTTCGTCAAACGTCGATCGTTTCGAGTGGTAGGGAATCCGGCCGTCAATGGCGATTCATGGTCTCACAGATATAAACAACAATAACTCCGCTTCTATTCGTCGTATGCGAATCTGCGACATAGCAATTTGTAGCTTAAAACAAGACACATCGGCCCACCTCATGCCGATCTGCGACGTACTTGTATAGTTTCGTCAAACGTCGATCGATTCGAGTGGTAGGCAATCCGGTAGTCAATGGCGATTCATGGCCTCACAGATATAAAGAACTTTAAGTCCGCTTCTATACGCCGTATGCGAATCTGCGACATAGCAATTTGTAGCTTAAAACACGCCCCAACGAACCACCTTATACCGATCTGCGACGAACTTGCATAGTTTCGTCAAACATCGATCGTTTCGAGTGGAAAGCAATCCGGCCGTCAATGGTGCTTCATGGCCTCACAGATATAAACAACAATAACTCCGCTTCTATTCGTCGTATGCAAATCTGCGACATAGCAATTTGTAGCATAAAACACGCCCCAACGAACCACCTTATACCGATCTGCGACGAACTTGCATAGTTTTGTCAAACATCGATCGTTTCGAGTGGAAAGCAATCCGGCCGTCAATGGTGATTCATGGCCTGACAGATATAAACAACTATAACTCCGCTTCTATTCGTCGAATGCAAATCTGCGACATAGCAATTTGTAGCTTAAAACACGCCCCAACGAACCACCTTATACCGATCTGCGACGAACTTGCATAGTTTTGTCAAACATCGATCGTTTCGAGTGGAAAGCAATCCGGCCGTCAATGGTGATTCATGGCCTCACAGATTTAAACAACAATAAATCCGCTTCTATTCGTCGTATGCGAATATGCGACATAGCAATTTGTAGCTTAAAACACGTCACATCGACCCACGTTGTGCCGATCTGCGACGAACTTGCATAGTTTCGTCAAACATCGATCGTTTCAAGTGGTAGGCAATCCGGCCGTCAATGGTGATTCATGGCCTCACAGATATAAACAACAATAACTCCGCTTCTATTTGTCGTATGCGAATATGCGACATAGCAATTTGTAGCATAAAACACGTCACATCGACCCACCTTCGGCTGATCTGCGACGAACTTGCATGGTTTCGTCAAACGTCGATCGTTTCGAGTGGTAGGGAATCCGGCCGTAAATGGTGATTCACGGCCTCACAGATATAAACAACTATAACTCCGCTTCTATTCGTCGAATGCAAATCTGCGACTTAGCAATTTGTAGCTTAAAACACGACAAATCGACCCACCTCATGCCGATCTGCGACGTACTTGTATAGTTTCGTCAAACGTCGATCGTTTCGAGTGGTAGGCAATCCGGTAGTCAATGGCGATTCATGGCCTCACAGATATAAACAACTATAACTCCGCTTCTATTCGTCGTATGCGAATCTGCGACCTAGCAATTTGTAGCTTAAAACACGCCCCAATAAACCACCTTATACCGATCTGCGACGAACTTGCATAGTTTCGTCAAACATCGATCGATTCTAGTGGAAAGCAATCCGGCCGTCAATGGTGATTCATGGCCAGACAGATATAAACAACTATAACTCCGCTTCTATTCGTCGAATGCAAATCTGCGACATAGCAATTTGTAGCATAAAACACGTCACATCGACCCACCTTATACCGATCTGCGACGAACTTGCATAGTTTTGTCAAACATCGATCGTTTCGAGTGGAAAGCAATCCGGCCGTCAATGGTGATTCATGGCCTCACAGATATAAACAACTATAACTCCGCTTCTATTCGTCGAATGCAAATCTGCGACATAGCAATTTGTAGCTTAAAACACGACACATCGACCCACCTTGTGCCGATCTGCGACGAACTTGCATAGTTTCGTCAAACATCGATCGTTTCGAGTGGTAGGCAATCCGGCCGTCATTGGTGATTCATGGCCTCACAGATATAAACAACAAAAACTCCGCTTCTATTCGTCGTATGCAAATCTGCGACATAGCAATTTGTAGCATAAAACACGCCCCAACGAACCACCTTATACCGATCTGCGACGAACTTGCATAGTTTTGTCAAACATCGATCGTTTCGAGTGGAAAGCAATCCGGCCGTCAATGGTGATTCATGGCCTCACAGATATAAACAACAATAACTCCGCTTCTATTCGTCGTATGCAAATCTGCGACATAGCAATTTGTAGCATAAAACACGCCCCAACAAACCACCTTATACCGATCTGCGACGAACTTGCATAGTTTTGTCAAACATCGATCGTTTCGAGTGGAAAGCAATCCGGCCGTCAATGGTGATTCATGGCCTCACAGATTTAAACAACAATAAATCCGCTTCTATTCGTCGTATGCGAATATGCGACATAGCAATTTGTAGCTTAAAATACGTCACATCGACCCACGTTGTGCCGATCTGCGACGAACTTGCATAGTTTCGTCAAACATCGATCGTTTCAAGTGGTAGGCAATCCGGCCGTCAATGGTGATTCATGGCCTCACAGATATAAACAACAATAACTCCGCTTCTATTTGTCGTATGCGAATATGCGACATAGCAATTTGTAGCTTAAAACACGTCACATCGACCCACCTTCGGCCGATCTGCGACGAACTTGCATGGTTTCGTCAAACGTCGATCGTTTCGAGTGGTAGGGAATCCGGCCGTAAATGGTGATTCACGGCCTCACAGATATAAACAACTATAACTCCGCTTCTATTCGTCGAATGCAAATCTGCGACTTAGCAATTTGTAGCTTAAAACACGACAAATCGACCCACCTCATGCCGATCTGCGACGTACTTGTATAGTTTCGTCAAACGTCGATCGTTTCGAGTGGTAGGCAATCCGGTAGTCAATGGCGATTCATGGCCTCACAGATATAAACAACTATAACTCCGCTTCTATTCGTCGTATGCGAATCTGCGACCTAGCAATTTGTAGCTTAAAACACGCCCCAATAAACCACCTTATACCGATCTGCGACGAACTTGCATAGTTTCGTCAAACATCGATCGATTCTAGTGGAAAGCAATCCGGCCGTCAATGGTGATTCATGGCCAGACAGATATAAACAACTATAACTCCGCTTCTATTCGTCGAATGCAAATCTGCGACATAGCAATTTGTAGCATAAAACACGTCACATCGACCCACCTTATACCGATCTGCGACGAACTTGCATAGTTTTGTCAAACATCGATCGTTTCGAGTGGAAAGCAATCCGGCCGTCAATGGTGATTCATGGCCTGACAGATATAAACAACTATAACTCCGCTTCTATTCGTCGAATGCAAATCTGCGACATAGCAATTTGTAGCTTAAAACACGACACATCGACCCACCTTGTGCCGATCTGCGACGAACTTGCATAGTTTCGTCAAACATCGATCGTTTCGAGTGGTAGGCAATCCGGCCGTCATTGGTGATTCATGGCCTCACAGATATAAACAACAAAAACTCCGCTTCTATTCGTCGTATGCAAATCTGCGACATAGCAATTTGTAGCATAAAACACGCCCCAACGAACCACCTTATACCGATCTGCGACGAACTTGCATAGTTTTGTCAAACATCGATCGTTTCGAGTGGAAAGCAATCCGGCCGTCAATGTTGATTCATGGCCTCACAGATATAAACAACAATAACTCCGCTTCTATTCGTCGTATGCAAATCTGCGACATAGCAATTTGTAGCATAAAACACGCCCCAACGAACCACCTTATACCGATCTGCGACGAACTTGCATAGTTTAGTCAAACATCGATCGTTTCGAGTGGAAAGCAATCCGGCCGTCAATGGTGATTCATGGCCTCACAGATTTAAACAACAATAAATCCGCTTCTATTCGTCGTATGCGAATATGCGACATAGCAATTTGTAGCTTAAAATACGTCACATCGACCCACGTTGTGCCGATCTGCGACGAACTTGCATAGTTTCGTCAAACGTCGATCGTTTCGAGTGGTAGGCAATCCGGCCGTCAATGGTGATTCATGGCCTCACAGATATAAACAACAATAACTCCGCTTCTATTCGTCGTATGCGAATATGCGACATAGCAATTTGTAGCTTAAAACACGTCACATCGACCCACCTTCGGCCGATCTGCGACGAACTTGCATGGTTTCGTCAAACGTCGATCGTTTCGAGTGGTAGGGAATCCGGCCGTAAATGGTGATTCACGGCCTCACAGATATAAACAACTATAACTCCGCTTCTATTCGTCGAATGCAAATCTGCGACTTAGCAATTTGTTGCTTAAAACACGACAAATCGACCCACCTCATGCCGATCTGCGACGTACTTGTATAGTTTCGTCAAACGTCGATCGTTTCGAGTGGTAGGCAATCCGGTAGTCAATGGCGATTCATGGCCTCACAGATATAAACAACTATAACTCCGCTTCTATTCGTCGTATGCGAATCTGCGACCTAGCAATTTGTAGCTTAAAACACGCCCCAATAAACCACCTTATACCGATCTGCGACGAACTTGCATAGTTTCGTCAAACATCGATCGATTCTAGTGGAAAGCAATCCGGCCGTCAATGGTGATTCATGGCCAGACAGATATAAACAACTATAACTCCGCTTCTATTCGTCGAATGCAAATCTGCGACATAGCAATTTGTAGCATAAAACACGTCACATCGACCCACCTTATACCGATCTGCGACGAACTTGCATAGTTTTGTCAAACATCGATCGTTTCGAGTGGAAAGCAATCCGGCCGTCAATGGTGATTCATGGCCTCACAGATATAAACAACTATAACTCCGCTTCTATTCGTCGAATGCAAATCTGCGACATAGCAATTTGTAGCTTTAAACACGACACATCGACCCACCTTGTGCCGATCTGCGACGAACTTGCATAGTTTCGTCAAACATCGATCGTTTCGAGTGGTAGGCAATCCGGCCGTCATTGGTGATTCATGGCCTCACAGATATAAACAACAAAAACTCCGCTTCTATTCGTCGTATGCAAATCTGCGACATAGCAATTTGTAGCATAAAACACGCCCCAACGAACCACCTTATACCGATCTGCGACGAACTTGCATAGTTTCGTCAAACATCGATCGTTTCGAGTGGAAAGCAATCCGGCCGTCAATGGTGATTCATGGCCTCAAAGATATAAACAACAATAACTCCGCTTCTATTCGTCATATGCAAATCTGCGACATAGCAATTTGTAGCTTAAAACACGTCACATCGACCCACCTTGTGCCGATCAGCGACGAACTTGCATGGTTTCGTCAAACGTCGATCGTTTCGAGTGGTAGGGAATCCGGCCGTCAATGGTGATTCATGGCCTCACAGATATAAACCACAATAACTCCGCTTCTGTTCGTCGTATGCGAATCTGCGACATAGCAATTTGTAGTATAAAACACGCCCCAACGAACCACCTTATACCGATCTGCGACGAACTTGCATAGTTTTGTCAAACATCCATCGTTTCGAGTGGAAAGCAATCCGGCCGTCAATGGTGATTCATGGCCTCACAGATATGAACAACAATAACTCCGCTTCTATTCGTCGTATGCGAATATGCGACATAGCAATTTGTAGCTTAAAACACGCCACAACGAACCACCTTGTGCCGATCTGCGACGAACTTGCATAGTTTCGTCAAACATCGATCGTTTCGAGTGGTAGGCAATCCGGCCGTCAATGGTGATTCATGGCCTCACAGATAGAGACAACAATAACTCCGCTTCTATTCGTCGTATGCAAATCTGCGACATAGCAATTTGTAGCATAAAACACGCCCCAACGAACCACCTTATACCGATCTGCGACGAACTTGCATAGTTTTGTCTAACATCGATCGTTTCGAGTGGAAAGCAATCCGGCCGTCAATGGTGATTCATGGCCTCACAGATATAAACAACTATAACTCCGCTTCTATTCGTCGAATGCAAATCTGCGACATAGCAATTTGTAGCTTGAAACACGACACATCGACCCACCTTGTGCCGATCTGCGACGAACTTGCATAGTTTCGTCAAACATCGATCGTTTCGAGTGGTAGGCAATCCGGCCGTCATTGGTGATTCATGGCCTCACAGATATAAACAACAAAAACTCCGCTTCTATTCGTCGTATGCAAATCTGCGACATAGCAATTTGTAGCATAAAACACGCCCGAACGAACCACCTTATACCGATCTGCGACGAACTTGCATAGTTTTGTCAAACATCGATCGTTTCGAGTGGAAAGCAATCCGGCCGTCAATGGTGATTCATGGCCTCACAGATATAAACAACAATAACTCCGCTACTATTCGTCGTATGCGAATATGCGACATAGCAATTTGTAGCTTAAAACACGCACCAACGAACCACCTTATACCGATCTGCGACGAACTTGCATAGTTTCGTCAAACATCGATCGTTTCGAGTGGAAAGCAATCCGGCCGTCAATGGTGATTCATGGCCTCAAAGATATAAACAACAATAACTCCGCTTCTATTCGTCGTATGCAAATCTGCGACATAGCAATTTGTAGCTTAAAACACGTCACATCGACCCACCTTGTGCCGATCAGCGACGAACTTGCATGGTTTCGTCAAACGTCGATCGTTTCGAGTGGTAGGCAATCCGGCCGTCAATGGTGATTCATGGCCTCACAGATAGAAACAACAATAACTCCGCTTCTATTCGTCGTATGCAAATCTGCGACATAGCAATTTGTAGCATAAAACACGCCCCAACGAACCACCTTATACCGATCTGCGACGAACTTGCATAGTTTTGTCTAACATCGATCGTTTCGAGTGGAAAGCAATCCGGCCGTCAATGGTGATTCATGGCCTCACAGATTTAAACAACTATAACTCCGCTGCTATTCGTCGAATGCAAATCTGCGACATAGCAATTTGTAGCTTAAAACACGACACATCGACCCACCTTGTGCCGATCTGCGACGCACTTGCATAGTTTCGTCAAACATCGATCGTTTCGAGTGGTAGGCAATCCGGCCGTCATTGGTGATTCATGGCCTCACAGATATAAACAACAATAACTCCGCTTCTATTCGTCGTATGCAAATCTGCGACATAGCAATTTGTAGCATAAAACACGCCCCAACGAACCACCTTATACCGATCTGCGACGAACTTGCATAGTTTTGTCAAACATCGATCGTTTCGAGTGGAAAGCAATCCGGCCGTCAATGGTGATTCATGGCCTGACAGATATAAACAACTATAACTCCGCTTCTATTCGTCGAATGCAAATCTGCGACATAGCAATTTGTAGCTTAAAACACGCCCCAACGAACCACCTTATACCGATCTGCGACGAACTTGCATAGTTTTGTCAAACATCGATCGTTTCGAGTGGAAAGCAATCCGGCCGTCAATGTTGATTCATGGCCTCACAGATATAAACAACAATAACTCCGCTTCTATTCGTCGTATGCAAATCTGCGACATAGCAATTTGTAGCATAAAACACGCCCCAACGAACCACCTTATACCGATCTGCGACGAACTTGCATAGTTTTGTCAAACATCGATCGTTTCGAGTGGAAAGCAATCCGGCCGTCAATGGTGATTCATGGCCTCACAGATTTAAACAACAATAAATCCGCTTCTATTCGTCGTATGCGAATATGCGACATAGCAATTTGTAGCTTAAAATACGTCACATCGACCCACGTTGTGCCGATCTGCGACGAACTTGCATAGTTTCGTCAAACATCGATCGTTTCAAGTGGTAGGCAATCCGGCCGTCAATGGTGATTCATGGCCTCACAGATATAAACAACAATAACTCCGCTTCTATTTGTCGTATGCGAATATGCGACATAGCAATTTGTAGCTTAAAACACGTCACATCGACCCACCTTCGGCCGATCTGCGACGAACTTGCATGGTTTCGTCAAACGTCGATCGTTTCGAGTGGTAGGGAATCCGGCCGTAAATGGTGATTCACGGCCTCACAGATATAAACAACTATAACTCCGCTTCTATTCGTCGAATGCAAATCTGCGACTTAGCAATTTGTAGCTTAAAACACGACAAATCGACCCACCTCATGCCGATCTGCGACGTACTTGTATAGTTTCGTCAAACGTCGATCGTTTCGAGTGGTAGGCAATCCGGTAGTCAATGGCGATTCATGGCCTCACAGATATAAACAACTATAACTCCGCTTCTATTCGTCGTATGCGAATCTGCGACCTAGCAATTTGTAGCTTAAAACACGCCCCAATAAACCACCTTATACCGATCTGCGACGAACTTGCATAGTTTCGTCAAACATCGATCGATTCTAGTGGAAAGCAATCCGGCCGTCAATGGTGATTCATGGCCAGACAGATATAAACAACTATAACTCCGCTTCTATTCGTCGAATGCAAATCTGCGACATAGCAATTTGTAGCATAAAACACGTCACATCGACCCACCTTATACCGATCTGCGACGAACTTGCATAGTTTTGTCAAACATCGATCGTTTCGAGTGGAAAGCAATCCGGCCGTCAATGGTGATTCATGGCCTCACAGATATAAACAACTATAACTCCGCTTCTATTCGTCGAATGCAAATCTGCGACATAGCAATTTGTAGCTTAAAACACGACACATCGACCCACCTTGTGCCGATCTGCGACGAACTTGCATAGTTTCGTCAAACATCGATCGTTTCGAGTGGTAGGCAATCCGGCCGTCATTGGTGATTCATGGCCTCACAGATATAAACAACAAAAACTCCGCTTCTATTCGTCGTATGCAAATCTGCGACATAGCAATTTGTAGCATAAAACACGCCCCAACGAACCACCTTATACCGATCTGCGACGAACTTGCATAGTTTTGTCTAACATCGATCGTTTCGAGTGGAAAGCAATCCGGCCGTCAATGGTGATTCATGGCCTCACAGATTTAAACAACTATAACTCCGCTGCTATTCGTCGAATGCAAATCTGCGACATAGCAATTTGTAGCTTAAAACACGACACATCGACCCACCTTGTGCCGATCTGCGACGAACTTGCATAGTTTTGTCAAACATCGATCGTTTCGAGTGGAAAGCAATCCGGCCGTCAATGGTGATTCATGGCCTGACAGATATAAACAACTATATCTCCGCTTCTATTCGTCGAATGCAAATCTGCGACATAGCAATTTGTAGCTTAAAACACGCCCCAACGAACCACCTTATACCGATCTGCGACGAACTTGCATAGTTTTGTCAAACATCGATCGTTTCGAGTGGAAAGCAATCCGGCCGTCAATGTTGATTCATGGCCTCACAGATATAAACAACAATAACTCCGCTTCTATTCGTCGTATGCAAATCTGCGACATAGCAATTTGTAGCATAAAACGCGCCACAACGAACCACCTTATACCGATCTGCGACGAACATGCATAGTTTTGTCAAACATCGATCGTTTCGAGTGGAAAGCAATCCGGCCGTCAATGGTGATTCATGGCCTCACAGATTTAAACAACAATAAATCCGCTTCTATTCGTCGTATGCGAATATGCGACATAGCAATTTGTAGCTTAAAACACGTCACATCGACCCACGTTGTGCCCATCTGCGACGAACTTGCATAGTTTAGTCAAACATCGATCGTTTCAAGTGGTAGGCAATCCGGCCGTCAATGGTGATTCATGGCCTCACAGATATAAACAACAATAACTCCGCTTCTATTCGTCGTATGCGAATATGCGACATAGCAATTTGTAGCTTAAAACACGTCACATCGACCCACCTTCGGCCGATCTGCGACGAACTTGCATGGTTTCGTCAAACGTCGATCGTTTCGAGTGGTAGGGAATCCGGCCGTCAATGGTGATTCATGGTCTCACAGATATAAACAACAATAACTCCGCTTCTATTCGTCGTATGCGAATCTGCGACATAGCAATTTGTAGCTTAAAACAAGACACATCGGCCCACCTCATGCCGATCTGCCACGTACTTGTATAGTTTCGTCAAACGTCGATTGATTCGAGTGGTAGGCAATCCGGTAGTCAATGGCGATTCATGGCCTCACAGATATAAAGAACTATAAGTCCGCTTCTATACGCCGTATGCGAATATGCGACATAGCAATTTGTAGCTTAAAACACGCCCCAACGAACCACCTTATACCGATCTGCGACGAACTTGCATAGTTTCGTCAAACATCGATCGTTTCGAGTGGAAAGCAATCCGGCCGTCAATGGTGATTCATGGCCTCACAGATATAAACAACAATAACTCCGCTTCTATTCGTCGTATGCAAATCTGCGACATAGCAACTTGTAGCATAAAACACGCCCCAACGAACCACCTTATACCGATCTGCGACGAACTTGCATAGTTTTGTCTAACATCGATCGTTTCAAGTGGAAAGCAATCCGGCCGTCAATGGTGATTCATGGCCTCACAGATTTAAACAACTATAACTCCGCTTCTATTCGTCGATTGCAATTCTGCGACATAGCAATTTGTAGCTTAAAATACGACACATCGACCCACCTTGTGCCGATCTGCGACGCACTTGCATAGTTTCGTCAAACATCGATCGTTTCGAGTGGTAGGCAATCCGGCCGTCATTGGTGATTCATGGCCTCACAGATATAAACAACAATAACTCCGCTTCTATTCGTCGAATGCAAATCTGCGACATAGCAATTTGTAGCATAAAACACGTCACACCGACCCACCTTATACCGATCTGCGACGAACTTGCATAGTTTTGTCAAACATCGATCGTTTCGAGTGGAAAGCAATCCGGCCGTCAATGGTGATTCATGACCTGACAGATATAAACAATTATAACTCCGCTTCTATTCGTCGTATGCGAATCTGCGACCTAGCAATTTGTAGCTTAAAACACGCCCCAATGAACCACCTTATACCGATCTGCGACGAACTTGCATAGTTTCGTCAAACATCGATCGATTCTAGTGGAAAGCAATCCGGCCGTCAATGGTGATTCATGGCCAGCCAGATATAAACAACTATAACTCCGCTGCTATTCGTCGAATGCAAATCTGCGACATAGCAATTTGTAGCATAAAACACGTCACATCGACCCACCTTGTGCCGATCTGCGACGAACTTGCATGGTTACGTCAAACGTCGATCGTTTCGAGTGGTAGGGAATCCGGCCGTCAATGGTGATTCATGGCCTCACAGATATAAACAACTATAACTCCGCTTCTATTCGTCGTATGCAAATCTGCGACATAGCAATTTGTAGCTTAAAACACGTCACATCGACCCACCTTGTGCCGATCAGCGACGAACTTGCATGGTTTCGTCAAACGTCGATCGTTTCGAGTGGTAGGGAATCCGGCCATCAATGGTGATTCATGGCCTCACAGATATAAACCACAATAACTCCGCTTCTATTCGTCGTATGCGAATCTGCGACATAGCAATTTGTAGTATAAAACACGCCCCAACGAACCACCTTATATCGATCTGCGACGAACTTGCATAGTTTTGTCAAACATCCATCGTTTCGAGTGGAAAGCAATCCGGCCGTCAATGGTGATTCATGGCCTCACAGATATGAACAACAATAACTCCGCTTCTATTCGTCGTATGCGAATATGCGACATAGCAATTTGTAGCTTAAAACACGCCACATCGAACCACCTTGTGCCGATCTGCGACGAACTTGCATAGTTTCGTCAAACATCGATCGTTTCGAGTGGTAGGCAATCCGGCCGTCAATGGTGATTCATGGCCTCACAGATATGAACAACAATAACTCCGCTTCTATTCGTCGTATGCAAATCTGCGACATAGCAATTTGTAGCATAAAACACGCCCCAACGAACCACCTTATACCGATCTGCGACGAACTTGCATAGTTTTGTCAAACATCGATCGTTTCGAGTGGAAAGCAATCCGGCCGTCAATGGTGATTCATGGCCTCACAGATTTAAACAACAATAAATCCGCTTCTATTCGTCGTATGCGAATATGCGACATAGCAATTTGTAGCTTAAAACACGTCACATCGACCCACCTTCGGCCGATCTGCGACGAACTTGCACGGTTTCGTCAAACGTCGATCGTTTCGAGTGGTAGGGAATCCGGCCGTCAATGGTGATTCATGGTCTCACAGATATAAACAACAATAACTCCGCTTCTATTCGTCGTATGCGAATCTGCGACATAGCAATTTGTAGCTTAAAACAAGACACATCGGCCCACCTCATGCCGATCTGCGACGTACTTGTATAGTTTCGTCAAACGTCGATCGATTCGAGTGGTAGGCAATCCGGTAGTCAATGGCGATTCATGGCCTCACAGATATAAAGAACTATAAGTCCGCTTCTATACGCCGTATGCGAATCTGCGACATAGCAATTTGTAGCTTAAAACACGCCCCAACGAACCACCTTATACCGATCTGCGACGAACTTGCATAGTTTCGTCAAACATCGATCGTTTCGAGTGGAAAGCAATCCGGCCGTCAATGGTGATTCATGGCCTCACAAATATAAACAACAATAACTCCGCTTCTATTCGTCGTATGCAAATCTGCGACATAGCAATTTGTAGCTTAAAACACGTTACATCGACCCACCTTGTGCCGATCTGCGACGAACTTGCATGGTTTCGTCAAACATCGATCGTTTCGAGTGGTAGGCAATCCGGTAGTCAATGGCGATTCATGGCCTCACAGATATAAACCATTATAACTCCGCTTCTATTCGTCGTATGCGAATCTGCGACCTAGCAATTTGTAGCTTAAAACACGCCCCAATGAACCACCTTATACCGATCTGCGACGAACTTGCATAGTTTCGTCAAACATCGATCGATTCTAGTGGAAAGCAATCCGGCCGTCAATGGTGATTCATGGCCTCAAAGATAAAAACAACTATAACTCCGCTTCTATTCGTCGAATGCAAATCTGCGACATAGCAATTTGTAGCTTAAAACACGTCACATCGAACCACCTTGCGCCGATCTGCGACGAACTTGCATAGTTTCGTCAAACATCGATCGTTTCGAGTGGAAAGCAATCCGGCCGTCAATGGTGATTCATGGCCTCACAGATATAAACAACAATAACTCCGCTACTATTCGTCGTATGCGAATATGCGACATAGCAATTTGTAGCTTAAAACACGCCCCAACGAACCACCTTATACCGATCTGCGACGAACTTGCATAGTTTCGTCAAACATCGATCGTTTCGAGTGGAAAGCAATCCGGCCGTCAATGGTGATTCATGGCCTCACAGATAAAAACAACTATAACTCCGCTTCTATTCGTCGAATGCAAATCTGCGACATAGCAATTTGTAGCTTAAAACACGACACATCGACCCACCTTGTGCCGATCTGCGACGAACTTGCATAGTTTCGTCAAACATCGATCGTTTCGAGTGGTAGGCAATCCGGCCGTCATTGGTGATTCATGGCCTCACAGATATAAACAACAATAACTCCGCTTCTATTCGTCGTATGCAAATCTGCGACATAGCAATTTGTAGCATAAAACACGCCCCAACGAACCAACTTATACCGATCTGCGACGAACTTGCATAGTTTTGTCAAACATCGATCGTTTCGAGTGGAAAGCAATCCGGCCGTCAATGGTGATTCATGGCCTGACAGATATAAACAACTATAACTCCGCTTCTATTCGTCGAATGCAAATCTGCGACATAGCAATTTGTAGCTTAAAACACGCCCCATCGAACCACCTTATACCGATCTGCGACGAACTTGCATAGTTTTGTCAAACATCGATCGTTTCGAGTGGAAAGCAATCCGGCCGTCAATGTTGATTCATGGCCTCACAGATATAAACAACAATAACTCCGCTTCTATTCGTCGTATGCAAATCTGCGACATAGCAATTTGTAGCATAAAACACGCCCCAACGAACCACCTTATACCGATCTGCGACGAACTTGCATAGTTTTGTCAAACATCGATCGTTTCGAGTGGAAAGCAATCCGGCCGTCAATGGTGATTCATGGCCTCACAGATTTAAACAACAATAAATCCGCTTCTATTCGTCGTATGCGAATATGCGACATAGCAATTTGTAGCTTAAAACACGTCACATCGACCCACGTTGTGCCCATCTGCGACGAACTTGCATAGTTTCGTCAAACATCGATCGTTTCAAGTGGTAGGCAATCCGGCCGTCAATGGTGATTCATGGCCTCATAGATATAAACAACAATAACTCCGCTTCTATTCGTCGTATGCGAATATGCGACATAGCAATTTGTAGCTTAAAACACGTCACATCGACCCACCTTCGGCCGATCTGCGACGAACTTGCATGGTTTCGTCAAACGTCGATCGTTTCGAGTGGTAGGGAATCCGGCCGTCAATGGTGATTCATGGTCTCACAGATATAAACAACAATAACTCCGCTTCTATTCGTCGTATGCGAATCTGCGACATAGCAATTTGTAGCATAAAACACGCCCCAACGAACCACCTTATACCGATCTGCGAGGAACTTGCATAGTTTTGTCAAACATCGATCGTTTCGAGTGGAAAGCAATCCGGCCGTCAATGGTGATTCATGGCCTCACAGATATAAACAACAATAACTCCGCTACTATTCGTCGTATGCGAATATGCGACATAGCAACTTGTAGCTTAAAACACGCCCCAACGAACCACCTTATACCGATCAGCGACGAACTTGCATGGTTTCGTCAAACATCCATCGTTTCGAGTGGAAAGCAATCCGGCCGTCAATGGTGATTCATGGCCTCACAGATATGAACAACAATAACTCCGCTTCTATTCGTCGTATGCGAATATGCGACATAGCAATTTGTAGCTTAAAACACGCCACATCGAACCACCTTGTGCCGATCTGCGACGAACTTGCATAGTTTTGTCAAACATCCATCGTTTCGAGTGGAAAGCAATCCGGCCGTCAATGGTGATTCATGGCCTCACAGATTTAAACAACTATAACTCCGCTGCTATTCGTCGAATGCAAATCTGCGACATAGCAATTTGTAGCTTAAAACACGACACATCGACCCACCTTGTGCCGATCTGCGACGAACTTGCATAGTTTCGTCAAACATCGATCGTTTCGAGTGGTAGGCAATCCGGCCGTCATTGGTGATTCATGGCCTCACAGATATAAACAACAATAACTCCGCTTCTATTCGTCGTATGCAAATCTGCGACATAGCAATTTGTAGCATAAAACACGCCCCAACGAACCACCTTATACCGATCTGCGACGAACTTGCATAGTTTTGTCAAACATCGATCGTTTCGAGTGGAAAGCAATCCGGCCGTCAATGGTGATTCATGGCCTGACAGATATAAACAACTATAACTCCGCTTCTATTCGTCGAATGCAAATCTGCGACATAGCAATTTGTAGCTTAAAACACGCCCCAACGAACCACCTTATACCGATCTGCGACGAACTTGCATAGTTTCGTCAAACATCGATCGATTCTAGTGGAAAGCAATCCGGCCGTCAATGGTGATTCATGGCCAGACAGATATAAACAACTATAACTCCGCTTCTATTCGTCGTATGCAAATCTGCGACATAGCAATTTGTAGCTTAAAACACGTCACATCGACCCACCTTGTGCCGATCAGCGACGAACTTGCATGGTTTCGTCAAACGTCGATCGTTTCGAGTGGTAGGGAATCCGGCCGTCAATGGTGATTCATGGCCTCACAGATATAAACCACAATAACTCCGCTTCTATTCGTCGTATGCGAATCTGCGACATAGCAATTTGTAGTATAAAACACGCCCCAACGAACCACCTTATATCGATCTGCGACGAACTTGCATAGTTTTGTCAAACATCCATCGTTTCGAGTGGAAAGCAATCCGGCCGTCAATGGTGATTCATGGCCTCACAGATATGAACAACAATAACTCCGCTTCTATTCGTCGTATGCGAATATGCGACATAGCAATTTGTAGCTTAAAACACGCCACATCGAACCACCTTGTGCCGATCTGCGACGAACTTGCATAGTTTCGTCAAACATCGATCGTTTCGAGTGGTAGGCAATCCGGCCGTCAATGGTGATTCATGGCCTCACAGATATAAACAACAATAACTCCGCTTCTATTCGTCGTATGCGAATATGCGACATAGCAATTTGTAGCTTAAAACACGTCACATCGACCCACCTTCGGCCGATCTGCGACGAACTTGCATGGTTTCGTCAAACGTCGATCGTTTCGAGTGGTAGGCAATCCGGCCGTCAATGGTGATTCATGGTCTCACAGATATAAACAACAATAACTCCGCTTCTATTCGTCGTATGCGAATCTGCGACATAGCAATTTGTAGCTTAAAACAAGACACATCGGCCCACCTCATGCCGATCTGCGACGTACTTGTATAGTTTCGTCAAACGTCGATCGATTCGAGTGGTAGGCAATCCGGTAGTCAATGGCGATTCATGGCCTCACAGATATAAAGAACTATAAGTCCGCTTCTATACGCCGTATGCGAATCTGCGACATAGCAATTTGTAGCTTAAAACACGCCCCAACGAACCACCTTATACCGATCTGCGACGAACTTGCATAGTTTCGTCAAACATCGATCGTTTCGAGTGGAAAGCAATCCGGCCGTCAATGGTGATTCATGGCCTCACAGATATAAACAACAATAACTCCGCTTCTATTCGTCGAATGCAAATCTGCGACATAGCAATTTGTAGCTTAAAACACGACAAATCGACCCACCTCATGCCGATCTGCGACGTACTTGTATAGTTTCGTCAAACGTCGATCATTTCGAGTGGTAGGCAATCCGGCCGTCATTGGTGATTCATGGCCTCACAGATATAAACAACAAAAACTCCGCTTCTATTCGTCGTATGCAAATCTGCGACATAGCAATTTGTAGCATAAAACACGCCCCAACGAACCACCTTATACCGATCTGCGACGAACTTGCATAGTTTTGTCAAACATCGATCGTTTCGAGTGGAAAGCAATCCGGCCGTCAATGGTGATTCATGGCCTCACAGATATAAACAACAATAACTCCGCTACTATTCGTCGTATGCGAATATGCGACATAGCAATTTGTAGCTTAAAACACGCCCCAACGAACCATCTTATACCGATCTGCGACGAACTTGCATAGTTTCGTCAAACATCGATCGTTTCGAGTGGAAAGCAATCCGGCCGTCAATGGTGATTCATGGCCTCAAAGATATAAACAACAATAACTCCGCTTCTATTCGTCGTATGCAAATCTGCGACATAGCAATTTGTAGCTTAAAACACGTCACATCGACTCACCTTGTGCCGATCAGCGACGAACTTGCATGGTTTCGTCAAACGTCGATCGTTTCGAGTGGTAGGGAATCCGGCCGTCAATGGTGATTCATGGCCTCACAGATTTAAACCACAATAACTCCGCTTCTGTTCGTCGTATGCAAATCTGCGACATAGCAATTTGTAGCATAAAACACGCCCCAACGAACCACCTTATACCGATCTGCGACGAACTTGCATAGTTTTGTCTAACATCGATCGTTTCGAGTGGAAAGCAATCCGGCCGTCAATGGTGATTCATGGCCTCACAGATTTAAACAACTATAACTCCGCTGCTATTCGTCGAATGCAAATCTGCGACATAGCAATTTGTAGCTTAAAACACGACACATCGACCCACCTTGTGCCGATCTGCGACGAACTTGCATAGTTTCGTCAAACATCGATCGTTTCGAGTGGTAGGCAATCCGGCCGTCATTGGTGATTCATGGCCTCACAGATATAAACAACAATAACTCCGCTTCTATTCGTCGTATGCAAATCTGCGACATAGCAATTTGTAGCATAAAACACGCCCCAACGAACCACCTTATACCGATCTGCGACGAACTTGCATAGTTTTGTCAAACATCGATCGTTTCGAGTCGAAAGCAATCCGGCCGTCAATGGTGATTCATGGCCTGACAGATATAAACAACTATAACTCCGCTTCTATTCGTCGAATGCAAATCTGCGACATAGCAATTTGTAGCTTAAAACACGCCCCAACGAACCACCTTATACCGATCTGCGACGAACTTGCATAGTTTTGTCAAACATCGATCGTTTCGAGTGGAAAGCAATCCGGCCGTCAATGGTGATTCATGGCCTCACAGATATAAACAACAATAACTCCGCTTCTATTCGTCGTATGCAAATCTGCGACATAGCAATTTGTAGCTTAAAACACGCCCCAACGATCCACCTTATACCGATCTGCGACGAACTTGCATAGTTTTGTCAAACATCGATCGTTTCAAATGGAAAGCAATCCGGCCGTCAATGGTGATTCATGGCCTCACAGATTTAAACAACAATAACTCCGCTTCTATTCGTCGTATGCGAATATGCGACATAGCAATTTGTAGCTTAAAACACGTCACATCGACCCACGTTGTGCCGATCTGCGACGAACTTGCATAGTTTCGTCAAACATCGATCGTTTCAAGTGGTAGGCAATCCGGCCGTCAATGGTGATTCATGGCCTCACAGATATAAACAACAATAACTCCGCTTCTATTTGTCGTATGCGAATATGCGACATAGCAATTTGTAGCTTAAAACACGTCACATCGACCCACCTTCGGCCGATCTGCGACGAACTTGCATGGTTTCGTCAAACGTCGATCGTTTCGAGTGGTAGGGAATCCGGCCGTAAATGGTGATTCACGGCCTCACAGATATAAACAACTATAACTCCGCTTCTATTCGTCGAATGCAAATCTGCGACATAGCAATTTGTAGCTTAAAACACGACAAATCGACCCACCTCATGCCGATCTGCGACGTACTTGTATAGTTTCGTCAAACGTCGATCGTTTCGAGTGGTAGGCAATCCGGTAGTCAATGGCGATTCATGGCCTCACAGATATAAACAACTATAACTCCGCTTCTATTCGTCGTATGCGAATCTGCGACCTAGCAATTTGTAGCTTAAAACACGCCCCAATGAACCACCTTATACCGATCTGCGACGAACTTGCATAGTTTCGTCAAACATCGATCGATTCTAGTGGAAAGCAATCCGGCCGTCAATGGTGATTCATGGCCAGACAGATATAAACAACTATAACTCCGCTTCTATTCGTCGAATGCAAATCTGCGACATAGCAATTTGTAGCATAAAACACGTCACATCGACCCACCATATACCGATCTGCGACGAACTTGCATAGTTTTGTCAAACATCGATCGTTTCGAGTGGAAAGCAATCCGGCCGTCAATGGTGATTCATGACCTGACAGATATAAACAATTATAACTCCGCTTCTATTCGTCGTATGCGAATCTGCGACCTAGCAATTTGTAGCTTAAAACACGCCCCAATGAACCACCTTATACCGATCTGCGACGAACTTGCATAGTTTCGTCAAACATCGATCGATTCTAGTGGAAAGCAATCCGGCCGTCAATGGTGATTCATGGCCAGCCAGATATAAACAACTATAACTCCGCTTCTATTCGTCGAATGCAAATCTGCGACATAGCAATTTGTAGCATAAAACACGTCACATCGACCCACCTTGTGCCGATCTGCGACGAACTTGCATGGTTTCGTCAAACGTCGATCGTTTCGAGTGGTAGGGAATCCGGCCGTCAATGGTGATTCATGGCCTCACAGATATAAACAACTATAACTCCGCTTCTATTCGTCGTATGCAAATCTGCGACATAGCAATTTGTAGCTTAAAACACGTCACATCGACCCACCTTGTGCCGATCAGCGACGAACTTGCATGGTTTCGTCAAACGTCGATCGTTTCGAGTGGTAGGGAATCCGGCCGTCAATGGTGATTCATGGCCTCACAGATATAAACCACAATAACTCCGCTTCTATTCGTCGTATGCGAATCTGCGACATAGCAATTTGTAGTATAAAACACGCCCCAACGAACCACCTTATATCGATCTGCGACGAACTTGCATAGTTTTGTCAAACATCGATCGTTTCGAGTGGAAAGCAATCCGGCCGTCAATGGTGATTCATGGCCTCACAGATTTAAACAACAATAAATCCGCTTCTATTCGTCGTATGCGAATATGCGACATAGCAATTTGTAGCTTAAAACACGTCACATCGACCCACGTTGTGCCCATCTGCGACGAACTTGCATAGTTTCGTCAAACATCGATCGTTTCAAGTGGTAGGCAATCCGGCCGTCAATGGTGATTCATGGCCTCACAGATATAAACAACAATAACTCCGCTTCTATTCGTCGTATGCGAATATGCGACATAGCAATTTGTAGCTTAAAACACGTCACATCGACCCACCTTCGGCCGATCTGCGACGAACTTGCATGGTTTCGTCAAACGTCGATCGTTTCGAGTGGTAGGGAATCCGGCCGTCAATGGTGATTCATGGTCTCACAGATATAAACAACAATAACTCCGCTTCTATTCGTCGTATGCGAATCTGCGACATAGCAATTTGTAGCTTAAAACAAGACACATCGGCCCACCTCATGCCGATCTGCGACGTACTTGTATAGTTTCGTCAAACGTCGATCGATTCGAGTGGTAGGCAATCCGGTAGTCAATGGCGATTCATGGCCTCACAGATATAAAGAACTTTAAGTCCGCTTCTATACGCCGTATGCGAATCTGCGACATAGCAATTTGTAGCTTAAAACACGCCCCAACGAACCACCTTATACCGATCTGCGACGAACTTGCATAGTTTCGTCAAACATCGATCGTTTCGAGTGGAAAGCAATCCGGCCGTCAATGGTGCTTCATGGCCTCACAGATATAAACAACAATAACTCCGCTTCTATTCGTCGTATGCAAATCTGCGACATAGCAATTTGTAGCATAAAACACGCCCCAACGAACCACCTTATACCGATCTGCGACGAACTTGCATAGTTTTGTCAAACATCGATCGTTTCGAGTGGAAAGCAATCCGGCCGTCAATGGTGATTCATGGCCTGACAGATATAAACAACTATAACTCCGCTTCTATTCGTCGAATGCAAATCTGCGACATAGCAATTTGTAGCTTAAAACACGCCCCAACGAACCACCTTATACCGATCTGCGACGAACTTGCATAGTTTTGTCAAACATCGATCGTTTCGAGTGGAAAGCAATCCGGCCGTCAATGTTGATTCATGGCCTCACAGATATAAACAACAATAACTCCGCTTCTATTCGTCGTTTGCAAATCTGCGACATAGCAATTTGTAGCATAAAACACGCCCCAACGAACCACCTTATACCGATCTGCGACGAACTTGCATAGTTTTGTCAAACATCGATCGTTTCGAGTGGAAAGCAATCCGGCCGTCAATGGTGATTCATGGCCTCACAGATTTAAACAACAATAAATCCGCTTCTATTCGTCGTATGCGAATATGCGACATAGCAATTTGTAGCTTAAAACACGTCACATCGACCCACGTTGTGCCGATCTGCGACGAACTTGCATAGTTTCGTCAAACATCGATCGTTTCAAGTGGTAGGCAATCCGGCCGTCAATGGTGATTCATGGCCTCACAGATATAAACAACAATAACTCCGCTTCTATTTGTCGTATGCGAATATGCGACATAGCAATTTGTAGCATAAAACACGTCACATCGACCCACCTTCGGCCGATCTGCGACGAACTTGCATGGTTTCGTCAAACGTCGATCGTTTCGAGTGGTAGGGAATCCGGCCGTAAATGGTGATTCACGGCCTCACAGATATAAACAACTATAACTCCGCTTCTATTCGTCGAATGCAAATCTGCGACTTAGCAATTTGTAGCTTAAAACACGACAAATCGACCCACCTCATGCCGATCTGCGACGTACTTGTATAGTTTCGTCAAACGTCGATCGTTTCGAGTGGTAGGCAATCCGGTAGTCAATGGCGATTCATGGCCTCACAGATATAAACAACTATAACTCCGCTTCTATTCGTCGTATGCGAATCTGCGACCTAGCAATTTGTAGCTTAAAACACGCCCCAATAAACCACCTTATACCGATCTGCGACGAACTTGCATAGTTTCGTCAAACATCGATCGATTCTAGTGGAAAGCAATCCGGCCGTCAATGGTGATTCATGGCCAGACAGATATAAACAACTATAACTCCGCTTCTATTCGTCGAATGCAAATCTGCGACATAGCAATTTGTAGCATAAAACACGTCACATCGACCCACCTTATACCGATCTGCGACGAACTTGCATAGTTTTGTCAAACATCGATCGTTTCGAGTGGAAAGCAATCCGGCCGTCAATGGTGATTCATGGCCTCACAGATATAAACAACTATAACTCCGCTTCTATTCGTCGAATGCAAATCTGCGACATAGCAATTTGTAGCTTAAAACACGACACATCGACCCACCTTGTGCCGATCTGCGACGAACTTGCATAGTTTCGTCAAACATCGATCGTTTCGAGTGGTAGGCAATCCGGCCGTCATTGGTGATTCATGGCCTCACAGATATAAACAACAATAACTCCGCTTCTATTCGTCGAATGCAAATCTGCGACATAGCAATTTGTAGCATAAAACACGCCCCAACGAACCACCTTATACCGATCTGCGACGAACTTGCATAGTTTTGTCAAACATCGATCGTTTCGAGTGGAAAGCAATCCGGCCGTCAATGTTGATTCATGGCCTCACAGATATAAACAACAATAACTCCGCTTCTATTCGTCGTATGCAAATCTGCGACATAGCAATTTGTAGCATAAAACACGCCCCAACAAACCACCTTATACCGATCTGCGACGAACTTGCATAGTTTTGTCAAACATCGATCGTTTCGAGTGGAAAGCAATCCGGCCGTCAATGGTGATTCATGGCCTCACAGATTTAAACAACAATAAATCCGCTTCTATTCGTCGTATGCGAATATGCGACATAGCAATTTGTAGCTTAAAATACGTCACATCGACCCACGTTGTGCCGATCTGCGACGAACTTGCATAGTTTCGTCAAACATCGATCGTTTCAAGTGGTAGGCAATCCGGCCGTCAATGGTGATTCATGGCCTCACAGATATAAACAACAATAACTCCGCTTCTATTTGTCGTATGCGAATATGCGACATAGCAATTTGTAGCTTAAAACACGTCACATCGACCCACCTTCGGCCGATCTGCGACGAACTTGCATGGTTTCGTCAAACGTCGATCGTTTCGAGTGGTAGGGAATCCGGCCGTAAATGGTGATTCACGGCCTCACAGATATAAACAACTATAACTCCGCTTCTATTCGTCGAATGCAAATCTGCGACTTAGCAATTTGTAGCTTAAAACACGACAAATCGACCCACCTCATGCCGATCTGCGACGTACTTGTATAGTTTCGTCAAACGTCGATCGTTTCGAGTGGTAGGCAATCCGGTAGTCAATGGCGATTCATGGCCTCACAGATATAAACAACTATAACTCCGCTTCTATTCGTCGTATGCGAATCTGCGACCTAGCAATTTGTAGCTTAAAACACGCCCCAATAAACCACCTTATACCGATCTGCGACGAACTTGCATAGTTTCGTCAAACATCGATCGATTCTAGTGGAAAGCAATCCGGCCGTCAATGGTGATTCATGGCCAGCCAGATATAAACAACTATAACTCCGCTTCTATTCGTCGAATGCAAATCTGCGACATAGCAATTTGTAGCATAAAACACGTCACATCGACCCACCTTATACCGA